>WAAF01003466.1:211379-730136 GCA_013400475.1 Tricholaema leucomelas | reverse complement strand
GGGTTGTTGTGGCCAAAGTGCAGCCCCTGGCACTTGGAGCCATTGAATGCCATCCCCTTGGACTCTGCCCATCTGTCCAGGTGGTCAAGGTCCCGCTGCAGAGCCCTTCTGCTCTCCAGCCCAGCAACATCTGCCCCCAGCTTGGTGTCATCTGCAAACTTGCTGATGACTGACTCGATGCCCTCATTGGCACATGCTTTGAAAGCAGAGTTTTATTTGTTAAGAAGAGGAAATGGTATGAAAAACCTGAAGAAATCACAGTACCCTAGAAGCTCAGAACAGCTTGCATTGGAAGGGGCCTTCCAAGGTCAGCTAGTGCAACCTCCCCTGCAGTCAGTGATATTTTTGCATTTTCAAAAAGAAAAAAAAAATCAAATAGCTTCAGTAACAGAATTTAAAGAAGTGTTCTACTTACCACAGCTTGGTGTACTCAGTGTCCATCATAGGAGGACATTCTGTTAGTATTTTTGTAATGCCAACAGCACAGATTTTCTTTTCAACTTGTCCAGACACTTTCTGGATTTCAGGAATGATAATTTTTTCCAAAACCATTCCAAACATCCTATTATGACATTAAAACAATAAAAGTATTAGAAAGCCTTATCAGCCTTATGGTGACAAAAGAAAACCGGCAACAGTAGGAATCACAAGGAAAAAGATTTGTTAAGACACTGCCCAGCTGCAGTGGACACCTAGTAGAAATTTGAGCACACAAAGGTTTCACAAAAGGAAAAGATTAAAACCATCTTTCCTTGTTATGACCCCCTTAGGAGATTAATATCTTGAACTAGCAATAAGGAACTGTGGGCAGCAAATCAGAAAAAAAATTGCTAGACAGATCAATTACATCAAAAGAAACATTTGGGTAGTCAAATTAGGGGCAAATACAGTTTGCAATTTTAGCTAAAGATCACAGCTGTTTCTACTTTGAGAGAAAAAAAAAACAACAAAAGTAATAAACAAAAGTAATAATAATATAAAAATCCATACTAACTTTGGCTGTATGCTGTCAAATATTTCCTGCAGAGCTAAAGCCCCATATTTTATGCAGTACAAGTTAATGAAGACTAGGAAACCTGGAACAAGAAAAAAGTCAAATGAAAACTCAAGCTGAAAACAAGACAGTAACTTTACAGTCACCTGGAAATACATTCTAACAAGTTTTTCCAGGGGGTAGAAACAGATTCAGTCTTTATCAATGTTCAGTTTCAATGAAGTGCATTAACTTGCTATCTGGAAGCTTGCCTAAAATCTGCTGATTTTTTCACACACCACTACAACACAGTGGTAAGACAACCAAGACAAGATGTGGTCCTTTTCCCCCAGTAAAGCATTAGAAAAGCCATCTGCAAATTTTTCAGATCAAAGAACAAGAGAATTCTTCAATGCCCACAGTCAAAAGCTTTGTGTAGTGCAGTTTTTCTGCTCATTCATGATTCCCTCTGCATTGCTCTTTCCACCAGAGTGCAGACACAGTGCATTAACAGCACCACTTGCATTTTCTTTGCAGAAGACCATTATAAGCAATCCCATCATTCTTGTTCCTATCAGGTGGCATTAATCAGATTTTATAGGATTAAGTAATAGACACTGCATCATTTCTGTAGTGATAGTATCATTAAAATAATTTAATCAGTATGACAATAATCCTTCTGTGGCAGCAGGAATAAGCAGAATATCTACTCTAGTACTTTGTAACAGCTTTGTTAGTTTAACAGAAAACCTTATCAATAACTTAAGTCATACTAAGGCAGAAGGGCACTAATGCATAGCATACTTAGCAGTAATAACTCACAACTACATGTAACCAAAGGAAGTGCAGTCAGTATCAGTGTGCTGTGTGAACTGAAAATTTGGCTCCATTTAATCTCCAGCTAATTATGGCACTTTCAGATAATTAATATCACACAGAGTAAGAAAGTGAAAAATACACATCTCTTTCCTCTTATTTTAGTTCCATTCTTTCAGCTTTCATGAAATAAGTGTCACCTGCTGTGGCAAGTGCCCTAGATGCCAGCCTAGAAAGAAGCAGCAAGTCCCTGATGTTGGGTCACTAGTATCCCTTCACTCCTATAGTCACCAGACACGACAAGATACTCAGTACAGCTGCATGGTCTAGACTGGTGGCATCATCAGTGCTGGACCTTCTCACATAGCAAGGAACTTACTTTTAATAAATTTTGTCGTTTTGGAATTCTGAAGTCTTTGGAATAGTAGAATGAAGATTTGTTTCCTGTACTGGTCAACTGATCCACTGGAAATTTAAAAGAACAGTTATTCAGTTCATGTTAGGATTTTACTACTGTCAGGTATAGAATTGTTCACATCTATACTGGTAAATGTGACACTTTCCACTAGTTAAACATTCATTAACTAGGAAGCGTTCAAACGTACTCAATATTAAAGTCTACAGAAATAGTTTGGAATGTAATTTCAACTCATACTCACGGAGGCATGTGCTCTATAATACTGTTTAGAAGATAGAATCCTTGATGGTCATTAGCTTTAGAGGCAATCAGCTTCTGGAACACACCCAACAATCCAGGCTGCAAGAAAAGCAAAACCAAAACTCTATACAACAGTTCTTCATATGTGACCTACCAGAAAGTTAGTCCTGCCCACTTAAGATATACACCAAGTCTAAAGCTTTGATACCCTAAACCAGGATTCCACTTCTGCAGTTAAGAAAGACAGATTCTATCAGGACCAAATGATGCTCCTTTAAATATTAAGATTAACCTTGAGCAGAGTAACACCAAAGTCAATTTGAACATTGATATCTGCCTCATCAATGGCATTGTCTGATCGAGTCTGACTACAGCAGACCATGAAGCAGAAGTCATAGAAGTATGCAGAATAAATTTCTCACTGCATTCACTAATCCTCTGATTTCCCAGTATTTTGGCTCCTCCTCACTCACTCTTCTCAACACTAGGCAGAAGGTTCTGAACAGAAGCTCAGAGTTTTCCTGACCCACAGTGTTCAATGTGAGACAGGAAAACTGTGGAAGCTTACCTGCTCATAGAAGCTAAGCGCAGGAATCTTCCATATTCATTGATAAAAGCATGAAAGGCTCAGATTTATCTTACTCCTGTAACAGCAAAGCATGCCCAAAAGCTGCATTCACAGTATGTTTTGTCTTTCTACATAAGCACCATTGAAATACAAGCACAAGGTCTGCACAAACTCATCTCTTCAGTAAACGTTCCTCACCATTTTTCATCTTAAATCAACATGTCCAAAGGCAGACACTGTGACTAAATCCAACTTACAATTTTGTCAGCAGCAGCACTTGCTATTGTATTGGCTCCCCGCTCTAGATAAGCCTGCAGGAGTCGGACCAAAGGAGGAATGTTTCCTGTCCTTTCCCATAGCACTGGCTGAAGTAGATGAGGAAACAATGCCATGTAGGATGATGGGATTTCATTTTTATGCATTTCTAGAAGTAGGGACATCACTTGAAACACATAGGGGATGAATTCTGGGAAAGGAGACAATAACATTTAAAAATCCAGGAAATATGGTCACTGTCACTTCCCAGGAACCATGTATCTATTGACTGAACTGTATGACAACAGAAAGATTCCAACAAAATCACTTCTCAAATTTTATTATTCTAAAAATGTTCAAGCATTGTGTAAATGTTCTGTTTCCTCTGTTTGTTAGGGTTTCAGAAAATGGAAAACAAGGCAACGTATAATTAGAGTAACAAAAGGCTTTGCAGTAGTGATCATCAGGTATTTTAAAAGCACAGTTTGTTTTACAACTAAGTTAATACGTTGATGTATCCCATGGAATGACCCAGATGCTTCCCAGAAGCGTTTAATTAGGACTGTGAACATGCTGCATTCACACTTCCATTTCTAGTGTTACAGGACAACTGCCATAAGGTAAATGACAGCAACGACTTATAGTAGAGAGAGAGAGAGCACAAGCACTTACTGATCGTCATTTACCTTGCACATCATTCTGTAGTATCTCAGTGAACACCATAAATAAAGCCTCTTCAAAGCTTCCAACTGCATCAGGGTTTGCTTTGCATGTTATCCTTATCGACAGGCATATTGATTCAAACATGTAATGGTTAAAGTGAGGTTTGCTTGGATTCTAGAAGCAAGTTATAAACAGATTAATCAACCCAAACTTGCAGCCAAGTCACCTGTATAGCAAAAGAGGTATTTTTTATCTCGAAGCCTAAAAAAGCAGTACTTGTAACTTACTTATTATTAAGTTAATTGATTTAATTCTGTAGAAAGAAGCAAACATAAGAATCTTTACAGCATACAGGAGGGGTGATTTTCCTATGTATTTTGCCAGAAGCTCTACATGAACAAGCAAGCCATTAAAGTATCCAAAAATGGATAAACCTCTTCCTTTTCAATCCTGAACACTTATGCTCTGCAGCTAAATTTTAACTACACATAGTAGAAGTTTTTTGGGATAGTTGATGGAAGTATTCTAAAGCAATCCCCAATGTCAGTATTAAGAGTATTAGCCCAGCCTGAACCAAGAACTAATAGAATTTCATTCTCCAAGAACAGGAAGGTAATTTAATCTCACATTTCTGTGCCTACATTTATCGTTAGCCTCAGAAGCTTCACGGATGGAGAATAAAGGAGTTGTGAGAAAAGCACATTACTGTAATGGTGGCTTCTGGACAAGGAAACATTTAAAGTGGAATAAATCAGTGCTACAAAGAGATCTGATACGCTCTTTCCAAATTTCAGATGAGAGCAGGGGAGAATGATTTCAAAGTACATCCTACAAGAAAAAAAATACTTCACTGAAGGTTGCTTTAACTTAGTCAGAAAATACTGACCAGTTCATAGTATTCTAACAGAACACAAACAACAAGGCATACATAATCTTTAAAGAGACTGCTCTGAAAGGAAAGAAGTGAACATTTTGCTCAACAGCCTGTTTACTTACCTTACTGACAGCCAGCAGTTTCTGTGTAAGTTGTGTGATGACAGAAGGGATGTATGGAATTATGGATTCCTGTAGCAGAGAAAAACTCCTCATGATGGCTGCAAATAAATTGAAAGTATTAGCTTCTGGAGACAAACATAACATTTCTGTCATCCACCATATGCCTAAAACCTTTATCTTTTACTACTAAATCAGATTTACAGTAAGAAAGGGCACCTGCTGTAAGAGCAACCAATCTATAATTGTGACAAAGGATAAAGCAAAGCCTCACTGTCTCCATTCTATGATTTGATGGAGCACAGAAGAACAAGTAGCTTTGCAAAGACCATCACATATCCTGGCTCAAATCTTGACATAATATTACCCATAGCCCACTCAGATCTCCTGCTGAGAAAGCTCAGGTTGCTGTCCTGACTACAGACACTACCATTTGAGAAAGACTTTGTCACAACATCATTATTTTTAGTGTTCCTCTTGGGCACCATAAACTTAGTCAAAGACGACTATTTACAGCTTGGTAAATGACTGCAGGCTGTGCATAGCTCTTCAGCAAGTTTGCCTAAATGAGGTTTCTCAAATAAAAAGCTTAGTAGCCCGTAACTCTAAGACTTTACCTCAAGTTAGCAAACATACTCTTGTATGCAGAATTCCAAGCATTTACCTTTCATAATGTACTCATTTTCAGATGAGCCAGGAAGTGTCAGAGCTTTAAAAAGGTTTGTCAATAGCACTTCTACAAATGGTGCCATTTCTGCAGCTGTAATGCTGTTAAGTAAAGCAATAAAGAGAGTCACAAACTTCAAGCATTTTACAGTATTGTAATAGTAAGAAATAGAAGATCCCCTACAGATACTTCTCATCCCTAATGGACAAAACCTATGTAAAAATGCCTTAATTTCTGCTGGAAAACTTACAGGGTAGTATTATTTGTCCCCCTCATGGTAAACAGTCTTTCAAGAGCATGGGCTGCATAAGTATGGACCACAATACTTTCTGCTTGTAGATGATTGATTAAGAGAGGAATAGATACCAACAGTTGTTCTTTAGGTACCTACAAAAATACAGCAACAAATTATACATGTTACGTAAAATACAGATGGTTCCACACTAGAGCACAACCATGGAGAGTATGAGCCACACACTGGCAGAGGAAGAAATCTTAGAAGGCTCCTCCAGTTGCTAAATCACACCTGTTTCTGTCATCTCCTCTATACTTCCCCTAAACGTCAATGTTACACTGGACCTGTATTATTTTTCCATTTTACTATGTCTTATCAGGCAATTAAAAAAAAATCAAGCTCATTATATATCACTGTGGGGGTTTTTTAAGACATAAATAAATGTAGTCTAAAATTTAGAAGTAACACTCACTATCTTTTCTCACAGCATCTCACAAATCAGAAAAGGCAAAGAGCAAAGTTGCTGTACTCTCTTTAACAACTACTATGATGATAGGAGCAATCAAGTATATTTAGACCTACATTCACTTAAAAAAAGCCCAAGTGTGTCACAGAACTAAGCATGCTAAGATGTTCAGTGCTCCCAAAGCATATGGACAGCATACAGACTATATGTTAATTGGATATTTATAACAATATCATTTACTGGCAAAACCAAAATTCCAGCAAGAAGTGTTAGATATGACTATCAAACACCTGTTGAGTTAACATATGGCCAAGGAAGATAAATTCGGCTTGGCAAGTATGAGGTAACAAACTACAATATGTTTTAACTATAAGAATAAAAGAAGAACTTACTTGGTTTCTAAAAATCATTATATATTTGATACCATCTGCTTTTAGCACAGGGAATTCATTCACTGCAATAGAAAAATATGCAACTTTTGTTGATGCTTTTCATATCACATAACTTCACCTCTCTATATAGTATAAGTTGTGCTTTTCCCCCTCAAAAACAATACACAAAATGGTTTTCTACACTGCTTAGTTCCTGCATTTCTGTATGAACACTGGTAGCCAGACTGTCTCTTTCAGGTACACAGCACATCCCAGTACTATTAAATGTCCAGCCTTTTCACCTGCTTCTCTTTCTGGCTCCAATTTTTGCATTATCCAATTACATATTCCAAGACAACCCACTACATTACAAATATCATAACTGTTGAAGTATAAAATAAATTACATGGGTTAAATCCAGGCCTCTGTAGTACCATTAACATGGGCTGATACAGGCTCTGAACCAGCCTGGAAGATTCTAACTTCCCAGGAGCATAGAAGCTTGCATAAGGCCTCAAATACGTAAATTTAATGACTTTGATTCAACAGGTTCAAGCACTTAGCTGATACTACCCATGTGTGTATGTGTTGTGGTCTCACAGAGACCATGGGGCAATCCACTTTTGTTTGAAAGCTCAGACATAGCCACACAAACTGTTCTGAATTAGTTCCTCTGGGCCAGGTGTCTTGGAAGTCACAATGATATATGAGCACGTCAAGAAACAATGCCCTAGCAAAGTTCCAGAGTCACCACTAAAAATCCAAATTAACGGTAACTTACCACTAGCAGACTTTAAATCAGGTTGAATGTGGTTCACAAAGAATTCTGTCAGATTAACAAGTTCATTGGCTTGTGTTATTCCATGCTAGAAGAACAAAAAACAAAACCAACTCTAGTTTTAGACACTAATGTTCAGCTACTCTTTGTACTTAATTACTTTTAGTAAAAGGAATTGAAGTGTGCATGCATGTGATGAACTTGTTGAAACTGAATCTTTAGCAGAGAGCCATCCAATTTCTTCTTAATGCTTATAGTTTCAGCTCTAGCACTACTGAGGTTCCAAGTTTCCACCTCTGAGTTGAATAATAAATAGCATGTAACAAACTAATACTCAAGCACCATTTTAGAGAGAAAATACCAGCATCTTACTAACTTGGTACTAACTAGAGCGCCCTGTTCTAGTGGAAGGTGTCCTTGCCCATGGCAGAGGGTTGGAACTGGATGATCTTTGAGGTCCCTTCCAACCTAAACCATTCTATGATTCCATGATTTTTGTGATAGGCCTTTGACAAAAGTTTAGTACCCAAATTCCAATTCTGAATTAGAGCAGCAAAAGAATTAACTTGTTTTCTTTTAAGACAAAAACTCAACTAAGTTTTGAAACAGGATTTTCAGATGGATGTTATCAGTCAAGTGTTCTAAGGTTACCACTAAAGCTCTAATTTACCACTAAATATAGCACCCTAAAGAGATGTGCCACTT
Organism: Tricholaema leucomelas; assembly: GCA_013400475.1. Classification (NCBI taxonomy): domain Eukaryota; kingdom Metazoa; phylum Chordata; class Aves; order Piciformes; family Lybiidae; genus Tricholaema lacrymosa; species Tricholaema leucomelas. The sequence goes on along the minus strand of WAAF01003466.1, from coordinate 721,988 downwards.
AGCAGTTTTCTAATTGCTATCAGACTAGTTCCCATTGCACATAGTGTTAGTAGCAACTGCTCTGCAGTGGTACACAGACAGAGTCTCAGGAAATGACTGAGAGCCTTCAGCAAAACTGCACAGATACTGTACAATATGTTTTAATGTGTTTGCCTCACCTCTGGCTTGTAAAGTCATGGAGATCTGAACTGTAGTAACATTTTCAACACTAACACACACACTAAAGACTGTTCCAAACACAGTCTAGCTGAGGTGTGCCTTTCCAGTGTACGCAGCCTGTTAGCTGCTTTCCCCCAAACTAGCAGTGAGATCCATTTCCAGCCATCACTAGCATTCACGTGCCACTTCCAAATCACACACACTCAAAAAAACCAGGCAACATTGGGAAATATATTGACAAGAACTGTAAGTCACTTAGATTCCTTCTAGTCTGCTTAACGCTTCTGATCACCTTCTGCAAAACTGGACTGGGTTTTCCATGGCTCAGTATTATTGAAAGCTCAGAGGTTCTCAACCCAAACTCATTCTGCTGCTTCACACATGCTAATAAGACCCGCCAAATGGTCACACGTGGTCACCGACTTTGTCCAGTCTACCTCAAGATCAGGTGCCACCAAATTACCACCTGTTACAGGATTATATAAAGAACAACCTGTAATCTCACCAGCATTACACTGCTAGAAATGCAGTTCCTGCCATTCTGAAGCAGTATAAAATGAACTACAGTCCTCACATACGCTGCAATACTTGAGTGCACATGGATTAACATGAAGAGAACGTAAAAGTACCTTCTGTGTCTGAGCTTTGGATGCCAAAGACGTAACAAGGTAAATAGCTGCATCTTTGTGCTTCCAGTTAACAGATGGATTCTTTGCATATTCCTGCAGCATAGAATTAACATACCCAGAAAAAATGCCTGTCACAGGTCCTTCAAAAAATTTGCACAAGCCTCTGACTAGATCACAAGCTGCTCTGCGCCTTGTGTCAATATCTGCAGGAGAACCAAAGACTCTTTAGATATGAGAAAGCATACAGCTTTTCATAAACAGAATAAACAAAATAATTATAACAACCAACAATAATGTTCAGCTTCTCACACTACAGCCACGCCTTATGTTAATGATTGCAATCCTCCCCACTGAAAACCAGGAACACATTTGTGTCTTTTACTATTTGTACAACATAAAGAGGAATGGACACCTACAAACACTGCATGTGCAACCACGGGGTTTGCTGCCCTCTAAAGAAAGGTGCAGTAACCACACAGCAGAAACCTTTTAATCACCTTGACAATTATGCACCTGGTTGGCATGGGGTTAATTTTCTTCTGAGTAGCCCATATGGCGCTGTGTTTTGCACTGCTGACTAAAACTGTTGGTAACACCCCAGTGTTTTGGCTGTTGCAGAAGAGTGCTCGCACAGTGTCAAGGCTTTCTCTCTTTCTGTCTTCCCAGTGAGTAGGCTGGGACTGGGGAAGAAGCTGGTAGGGGACATAACATGGATAGCTGACTCAAACTAACCAAAGGGATATTCCATATCATATAGTATCATCCTGAGAATAAAAAACAATGAGAGAGGGCTTCTGGGGAGGCAGATATTGCTCAGAGACAGGCTGGGCACCAGTCTATGTGTGGGAGGTGGTGAGTCACTGACTTCCCATCTCCCTCCACCTGTCCTCTCTCTTTTGCTTAAAACTGTCTTTATCTCTCTGTCCAGGAGTCTTCTCACTTTCATTCTTCCTGTTCTCTTCCTCATCTCACTGCAGAAGGGCAGAGAGCAAGCAAGCTGCTGTGTATGCTTAGCTGCTGCCCCACACACCAAATCTGTGCATTTTTGTAAAAAAAAAAACAAACAAAAAAATCCTGTAAAAACTCTTTGTTTCAGGATAATAGAATTCAGCTGGCTTTTAATACAATGTACTAACAGAAGGGACAGAAGGAAAATAAAGCAAAAGTCAATTTAAATGCAATAGAGGACATTCCTAAAGTAATCAGTGAAGAACACAAATAGTTCTTGCCTCAATTCTCCTAAAAGCAGAAGTAACTAACAAACAAAAGCTTCACAAATATCTAAAATGCAGCCAATCCTGGATAAGAACAGTAAAACATTTGCTTCAACAAAGTTCAAAACCATCTTCCTCCAATTTTGCCCTCTCCTGCCATTCTTAATTCTACTAGGAAGTGTCATTCCACTAAAAGTGTCAGTTGGTGAAGTGTCAGTGCCACGGAACAGCATACACAGAACTCTCATACAGATCTAGGCCTGGACCATTTATGCTCTGACCTGGCTAAAGACCAAGCAGCTACAATCAGAAAAATCAAGCAGCTCTGTTACTGTACTGCTCTGAACACTGTGCAGGCGTACAAGGGCTGGCTGGTGTCCAGCTGGCTTGAGCACAGCTTTGTATGCAACACCAGTGAGAACTGCAGTTTAAACATGATAGACTACTAAATACAGGCACAGTCTCTCCATGTTATTTAAAACTCTACACATAGGAATCGAATACACAACTGTGGCTACTCTTCAGCACTGCCTTACAGGCTGTATTTGCTGAAATGAGCATGTGTGAAGAGCAGGAGACAAACCAATGCAAATAAGGAAAAAAAAACTCCACAATAAAAACATTGTCCAGAACACTGTGATGGGCATACTACGACAGCAGACTTGCAAAAAAACTGGGTAAAACCTCTTGGTGGGGAGAAATCGTCACAACTTCAAAAATAAATCATAAAAGCTTTAGTAAATTGTTTTGGTTCTTTAGAACTATATTTAAAGACCAAGGATTCTTCATATAAATCAGTAGGTTTACCAGATCCTTCCAAATCTCTTCTTATATATTCTTCAGAATTATCTTCAAACGCTTCTTCATCAGCCGCTGCAAAGATAAAATGGAATGAAGTTTAAATACTAAGGTCCCCAGTCTTTTCCTTTAAGGTAAAAAGGTGTATTGGCAGCTTGCTATTTTTTCCAAAGTATTTTTCTGTAGCTTTAAAAAAATGAGAAATATCCAACCAGCCTAGCCTGTTCAGCTTGCTTCTTTCATACTCCTGAGCTGATGACCTCCTTATTTAAAAACCAGGCAGAAAACAACAAGACGTACAAAATACTGAAGTGTATTTAAAGAGGATTCCAGAGTCTCAGCCTTAAGAAACAGAAGCCTCTTTAATACATCTTCACCATGTTTTATATACTAAGATTAATATGAGCCTGTCAAAGTGTGGAGAAATAGACGTTACAATTTAGCAGGCCTCGTATTTGTGCCTAATTAAGACTCTTTGAATTATTTTGTTACTCATGAAACATGAAGTTATTGTTGCCACATGACCTAGACTTCCTGTATTTTCCAATTTGAGATCCCAGAAAGACAGAAGTATTATTAGATGCATTCATACAATTCTACAAAGCCCAGAGGACAGCAGTCTGTTGCAGAAACTTGCAATCTGAGGTCCCAGAAAGACAGAAATATTATTAGATGCATTCATACAATTCTACAAAGCTCAGAGGACAGCAGTCTGTTGCAGAAACTTGGGATTTTAAACTAGTACTTAAGTACACAAGAGGTAATCTTCACTACTCAGTCCTGCACAGTAAAAGATTATCATAATTACAGGTAGATTTTATTGTCTTTTTGAAAGATGAAGTCTCAAAACATTACCTCTAAATTCCATATTGGGTACAATAACTTTTTCACAGATGCTTGTCAATGTATTTTGGTCTTCAAAGAGATGCTTGTAGTGTGGTCTCTCACAAACTGAGGCCAGAAATTGGATTGCATTACTAACCAGCTAGAACAATACAAACAGAACACACACAGCTTTAGCATGACTGACCAATTTGTAATTCATTATTAAACTTGACAAGATTGGTTTATAACAACTTACTAAGTCATATTTCACTTCCTGGCCTGTCGTTACTAACAGATTCCAGATTGCTGTTACGAAACGTGGCAGGTAGGGCTGGAATTCTTCATCATATTTTTGAGCATATAAAGCAGCATTATCACAAATTTGTGATTTCAGGAGCTCCAGTAACCCAGCTTCTTCTTCATCCTCACATAAAACAAAATTAAGAACTTCAGTATCCATACTTCAATACTATTTGAATATTTAATGTTTCAACAGATTTGAAGGATATATTTACAAAATTATTTTACCATGTTCTAAATAGGTGAAAGAAATTCCTCTTACACCCCTAGAACTGCCTGTACTTTGCTGATTTGTGCTGGAACTGCGCTGACAGTTATAAATCATACATACATTTCAAACAAGAGCACCATACACTTCAAGTCATTTAAACCTGATAAGAGTTTGACGTGAAATTAATTTACAAATGTAATCAGAAACAGACAACGCAAGGCACTGAAAAAAGTGTCCTTAGAAGACATTGTATCTTGCTGCTTCCAACTGGAAAAGTTGTAGAAGTATCGATTCCCTTCCCCACACCAGCAGAGATGCTTGTGAAACCACAACGTAAATAAGTCCCAACCAAAGACCATCTCAGTTGTGTCTCCACTCCACTTTCCACCTCTCCAATCCCTTTCTGGTTTAATGGATATCACTTCCTGACTCAGTTCAGCACACAGCTGCACGTATGTCTGTGCTGTACAACAGCCCACTGACACAAGAGCAGTGAAAAGAGCAGCAAAACTTCTTTTAGCAGCAGCGTTACCCTAAACCAAGCATGAAGCTAGCACAGGAGATACTCCACGTCCCTCTCTGTGTCTATAGTTTCTTGGGCTCCCTCTTGTGGCAAACTATTGCAGTGTATCTGAAAGAGACGAGCATTTGAAATGCAGAAAGCACAAAATTTGAGCTTGGATGCCTTGGTATCACCTATCACCCTTTAAACTACCAATTCCTACAATGAGACAAAGTAAGTAGATGCTAAATTAAAATACTTTCAGCTGTCATGCCTCTTAGCCTTCCATCTGCAGCTACTTCAAGCTCTTGAAGATACTCTCTTTTCTAGAGCTTGGTGTATGAACTAGCTGAAGGGTGTAGAAAACCTGAGCACTGTGACTCTCTAATGATCAGGCTACTTCAGCAGATGTCCTTGAAAGCATCTAGTCATTGACAAATATCTCTAATTTGCTTTCTGTGCACAACTGGATACACCTGCATCTGAGATACAACTTCCAAGAATTTGATCTCAAATTTCTTAGACAACAGGGCAACTTCTCTTAAACTCAACCTCCTTACAGCTGTTCCGTCCCTCTGTCGACCCAACAAAGAAATCATGGCATTGTTAGCAGACAGACCTGAGGTCTCACTCAGCCCTCTCCACTGCACAGATGCAAACCAGAAGCTTTATATGGTACTTACATCAGTCTGCAAAAGTTTATTATCTAAAGTTAAAAGACTATGAAAATTTGTCATCCATGTTTCCATGTTATCTTCAAAAAACTCAGGAAGATCCTGTGAAGGAAAAGCACAAATCTACGTATTAACTTCTGCTTCCATTGTCTAGATAACATAGCTACATAGCAAGCAGCACGTATCCACCTTATCATCTGAGGGACAGCAAAGTGCGGAAGACAATCTTCAAAATGAAGCACTACCCTCTCCTTGCCTCAAATGAAAACCCTCCAAACAGGCTTTGGAATACAGTATTTCCAAATAAATTAGTTGTTTACACTCTATATAGCCTAGGGTTCTCTAAAAAAAAAAAAACAAAACTTATTGCCTCTTACTCTGAGAGCAAGAATGCATGTCCCTCTTTCAGCTCCAGCTTGCTCTTTTGCCTGCTATGGAACAGCTCAAGCACCCAAGGCATGATGATCACACTTCACAGACTCAGGTTTGTGTTGAGATTTTGAGGCAGCTTTTTACTATTTGTGTGATATAGGGTATTTATCAGACATTTAGATCTGGTTTCAAACCAAAAAACACTGCTTACCAGAATTATTTTCAGTGTACAGAGCTACTAGTTTTAACTGAGTTCATTTCAGTACAGATGTATTTATAAAGGAGCACAGTGAGTACAAACTTAGGCATTTGAGTTCTTTCTCTCACAGCTCATACTCTGAGAGCTACCCATACAACACCTCCTTGCTATGACAGGAGCTTAGACTCTCTTGAACTCCTGTTTAGATAGGGCCAAGCTAACATGTCAGTTAACTCTGTCTTTACTGTACCTTCACTCCAGCATTGATGCAGACTCTAAACTTTTATTTTGGGGATAAAGCATGGCCTTAAAGGCTGCCCCAAGCAAATTCTATAAGTAAGAGCACAACAGCTTTCTGAGGTCAAAGGAGAACCATTACAAAAAGAAGGAAATTCACCTGAAAATTTAAACTGTAGAACAGCTTTGCAATTAGAATGAGCGAAGAAAAGAGAACCTTCAAAGCACTAGCATCATTGGCATGTGTGCTGCAAAGTTCAATAGTTGCCTAGAAAAACACAGAAGATTCAGTCAGGCAACACATTGTCAAGTGGTACTGAAAAATGTCTTGTAACTTTTTTTATTAATAGAAAATACAGTTCCTTTTCCTCCCCTTATTGATCCTTCCAGGTAACACTTCATGGCTTTAGTTTGAACGTCACAAACAGTTTCAAATCAACTATTCCCAAGTTTGCATTTTACAGACATGCACAGCAAGCAATTCAGAACTTTCAACTTGTTTTAGAAATGATTCAACAAAAAATACCTTGAAGAGATTTGTCAAGGGTAAAGCAAAGGCATCAAGGACAAGTTTGATTTCCGACCATAATTCATTTGACTTAAATTCATGCCGGTACCTGACAAGTGAAAACAATCAAAAATGGAATACAGCCTTCACATTTCTTATTCAATTAACTGGCATACAATTCATTTTAGTGCTGAACCTTGAAAAATAAACAAGATCTAAAAACACATAGTCCAAGACCACACAAAGTCTAAATTTTGACAACCACTTAAAGCCTCATTAAAAAGTCAATAAGCACAAGCAGCAGCCACAGCTGCAGACTTAGTAAATCTACAAAATTAAGCCTAATGGTGAAAACTTTAAGAAATTTTACAATCCATATACTCCTTTCCTTTCCATTACCTTTTAAACAAAGAGTGAGCAGTGCGAAGGACCCCGTTAATGACATGGAAGTCTCCACTTTGGAAGCGATTCACCATTTCTGTCAGCAGGTCTGGCCACTTCTGAGGGAAGTCCTCCCGACCAATGATACTAATGGCATCACTTAACTGGAAAGGAAGCACAACCATTACAAGAGCTAACAGCAGGCTCTTCACTGTAGAAGACACAGCAGCTGCAGCAAATGGTTGCAAATACCTGAGAAAAAGCTTTTAACTGTCAGATTCGAAAATTGCTAGGTCAGAGATCTACTTCCCAGCACAAATAAATCTCACCTTAAATTCAATGTGCACACGCAATCTCACTTACTAGAATCACTATATTTAACTGGCTAATGCTAGAACTCAGCTATAACTATAAAATAATTCTCTGTAAAAAAAAAAACCAAAGTAGTTAGAAGCAGCTATAACATACTCCCCAGTTATTTGGACTGGGATGATCCCATTAGTAAGGGAATTCAGATCTGCCAATAACCACAGCCTCTAGACAAGCTTAAAACATTCCGGAAGTCTGAGAGACACAGGCAGAAATGGACATGTTACCTGCTTCTGAATTTGTTCTGGGCTGCTAAGCATCAAGGGCACTATGTTGGCTTTAATGGCTATTCTGTCCGATTCACATATTTTGTTTGGTTCATCTTCAACCTAAAATTGAAACAACAACTGAGTTACAGGCATATCAGTACACTCCAGGCACCAAGAGTATCAGCATTTCAGAAACCATTTTGTTATACTGACTGACGTAACTATTACACTTTGGAAGAAAATAAGAAGAGCTCTGCTAGAGATACAGTGAACCTGTAACTAGTACCAGAAAAGAGATGAAAGAAATTACATCTTTGTGTAGAACCTTCAACTAGCTTTTTCTCCTCTTCCAATGTTGACCCTTCCAATCAGCAATTCAGCAGTAGTAAGGGTGGCTGCACATGCTAATAGCACACCTATGTTTAACCAGTTGTCTCCTCCTCCACCACAACAAATCACATCTCTGTTTTCACTTCTGCCAACCTCAAAGACTTACTTTCTGCAAGCTATCTCATGCCATACTGTCTAGAAACTATACATGAAGATACATGTTACACAATTGAGACTGCATCACAGACTTTAAGGGTTATCTATCAGTTCAAGATATCAACTGGGTCTAAACCAAATCAGTCAGTAGTTCCAAGTGGCAATAAACAACAACATTTCTACTAAAGATATATCGTCACCATCCAGCGACAGTAGCAACAGTCACATTGTCAGTGATGACAGCACTGAAGTTCAGAAATCTAGACGTTATCCACCAATTCAGTGGTAAGCACCTTCAGAGAGTAATTCAATGATCTTAAAAAGCCATAAACCAAATGGAACTGCCACCCTCCTACTCTTCTCTCCTTCACCATCTTCTCCTAACATGTAGCCATTTCAAGTTTTAAGTTAGACTGAGCAGTAACACCAATCACTAGTGGTGATCCCCAGGGCTCAGTCCTGTTTAATATCTTTACCAACAACCTGGACAAGATAATTGAGTGCACTGTCAATAAGTTTGCAGAGATCACTAAATTGGGTGGGAGTTTTGTTCTGCTGGAGGGTAGGCAGGCTCTACAGAGGGATCTGGACAGGCTGGATCAATGGGCCAAGGCCACTGCTATGAGGTTCAACACAGCCTTTGCACAAGGCATGAAAGGCAGCACACAGATGAGTATTCTGTACATGTTTTAAAAATTAATCAGAAAAACAAATTCCTTCCTTACTCCAGAAGAGCTCTGTGTATCTGGTTCCCCATGATCACCAAAGTCAGTGAAGAGGCAAACCCCTTCTATTTCCACATGATCTAGGTAAGGCAGCCTTGCAGCTGTATTTTCTGTTTATACAGTTGCTCTTGAAATGCACACCTAAGTTTTGGACAAAATAATGTGCCTGAAGTCACACAGCAATCATAACAGCCCTCTGGATGCATTTCCTGCGTAGCATCTCCACCTACTCCCAAGCAAAACCCGATCCTAAATTCCATCAGCAAGCCATAAAAAAGAAGCCACCTACATTTTTTTCTGTAGCATTATTTCTACTTAGAGTACACTACAACTACAGATGCAATTTGGGACAAGTGACTGATAACACACTGTTACAGAAACAAAGTTCCAGGAAGTGCCAGACTGAATGAGCTGAGCTTATTAAACATAACCAGATGTAGGACAGCTATTACTTAGCGTGAGGGTCAAAAATCCCATGCATATTTGTAAATAGGTACCAGCTAAGATGGAATGATTAAATACTCTTCAGCTTCCCTTTAGTAAAGCAACATTATGCACTCAATACAACAAATATTTTCAGGGAGAAAAAGTATACACAGTATTAATTAGAACCTCTCCTCACTGAAGGAGGTGAGCTCTTAAGTGTAATACTTTCTACCATAAATTCAATTTCATGATTGCTGGAAGCTCTGAATCAAAAATGGGTTTGAGCCCTTCAAAACACAGGATAACACAGAAATAAATGGTAACAGTTCTATTTGCTGTCTACAAATAGTTCTAAGTGTTAAACTGCCACGGCCACCAAAATAAACTGCCTCACATTACTCTATGCCTTAGAAGCACTTAGATGAAAGAGAAGCTCCTATCATCATTTTAAGCTGCAGTATTGGCTTGGACTGTTTGGAACACTGTAACAATAGAGACAGGCCAGACTGCCCAGCCTGTGTGCACAAACACAGCTATTTCAGTTTAAATAATACTAGTTAAATACTGTGCTTCTGCAAAATATGCATAGACGTTATTTGTTCATCATTTTATCACTCATCTCTACTTCTTTTTAATATAATTGACTCCAGTGGTCCAGGTTTTCGTCCCTCATTAGTAAATTACACCCTGTCTTTGTTCTCCAAATGATCTCATAACGATTCTTTCACAGATTACAGACACAGACATCTTCTTCAAAGTTACTTCAAGAATACCTTATTGTACCTTAAAACAATTAATCTTAGTGTAATCACTCAGCTGGATACCTACAATTCTCCAGTTCCTTTTAATGTAGTTCTTGAACGTTACAGATGCACAAACTTTGATGACATTTTCCTGTGATTTCTCCAGCAGCGTTAAGAGTAACAAGGGATAATTCTGGCTTCCTTCAACTGACTCCAGAAACTTCTCCGCTGTAAGAGAGTATACCAAGATTAGCAAAAGCTCAACTAATGTTTCCAATGGGAACAAGTGTCTGTATAAAATAATCAACAGGTGAACACTTTCCCAGAGTCTTACAAGGACAGAAACACAAAACAAGTCTGACAAAAGGTACTGAGGTGTCTTTAATACCAAGCTCTTTCAATACTTCTGCTGTTAACAAAAATTCTCAGTTCAAGTTAGGATGGTGAAATACTGTCTCCTCATTGTTTTAAAAAGCCATAACATGCTAGAAGTAAATCCTGTTTTAATGTGAACAGCAGCACTGTTTTAAATAACAGTACCAAAAAAAAACCCATCACAAATACAGGAAAACAAAATTACAAAAATCAAATCAAACATATTTACAACCATACTTCATTAGGTTTTGTTGTTGCTCTCTTAAAAACATACTGAGAACTTCTACAAAGAGGTTATTGCTGAAGTTTACACAAAAGAGACAAAAAAAAGGTGAATTTTTTTGGAGCACTCCTGAGAGTCACTTACCAGGACGCCTTATAGCGGGATCTGGATCTAATGTTTTCTTTAGATACTCAGTTAAAGTCTGTAAATTGGCATCACTTAGCTCCATTTTGGCAGCACCTAAAACCCACAAATAGTTTTGTTGTAAGTACAGATCCGAAAATCTATCCCATAAGCTTCAGAGACACCTAGATTCCACATAACACACACATCAGCTCTTTCTGATTATACCTCATAAAGCATGGTGCAACTTCATGCACTTTACCCAGTAAAAGAACAATTAGTGTGCATCAAGCACAAAACATGCAATTCCTTCAAGTGACAGAACTGTTGCTGTCTAGTTTATTACAGCTAAGCTCCTAGAACGGCATCACACATTCAGCAAGCCACGAACCAGATAAAGCCCAAAGATGACCTCTTGCCCTTTCAGGACAACAAGAGTTTGGGACTGCTTTGAGAACTGCTGTCAGCTCCAGAAACCTGTTCCTGGTTGAAAGAGCTGCTCAGTCCTGCCCTGCATAACTGTAAACAGAACAATTCAAGGGCTTCTTTAAAAATAATTACTTTTTATAAAAGAAAATTCTCAACAGAAAATGAGTTTCTTATGAAGAGACAAAACACGGTGCAAAGCCAGAGGGCTTGTCCACTCTGTAGAATTAATTTAGAGTGGGAGTTAAATGGCAATACTTATTACAGAATAACTCTGCGCAGTTAAGCCTAAATTATTCCTCTAGGAATCCTCCTACACATATATTCATACTTACCACAGTGTACATGTATTTATATACATATATAACTTTGCAGCTTTAATTGAAATAATTACAGTAACATTAAAAAGGCAACAATATGGACGTTTTGTTACTCAGGATGTCATAATTCATTCTTTCCACCACCAGCAGGACAGCTCACTCACTCCTGAAGTAATGGGAAAGCAAAGACTTCTATTTCCGTTCTGGAGTTTCTAACCAATAAGACAGACTGAAATTTGCCTGTGCCTCTTCTGATTTATGCTGATTATCAGTGTGATACAGCTTCTATTTAAGCACATTTGCAAAGATGAGTTTTAATGACACCACTTTTACTTAACTCATCTACATCACTGAAAGAGACAGCAAGTTTCCTTGTGAATTAGATGAATGTTAATCAGTAATTGAGAACTCCAATGTGATTTGCAAAAAACCTAAAAATTCACCTAGAAGCCTGTTCCACATTTTTTACTCCCCTCTCCTTTAAGGGTTTACTTGTCTGTAGTCTTTTTCACTGGTTCACATCAACCAAGAGAAGCCCAATACAGTACAGCAAAAGCAAACAGCACCAGCAATAGGTGATTCTTTTACTCTACAAAATAGCCTTATACATCATTATGATGATGTTGACACTAATACATAAATCTTTCATAATAAAAGAAATACATAAATTATCTGCTCCAAGGAATATTGCAGGCCTGAGTTGTAAATCCATGCAGAAATAATTTACAGAGACTAAACTAGACTCAAATGGGAAACCAAACTGAAAAAGAAGACTGACAATACTGAAGGGCTTTTTACAAATACCTAGCACACGATCTGTAATAAAGGGGGCTATATAAAAACACACCTCCAGCTGTGTGCTTGCTTTGAAGGCCAAATGCAAAGATCTGAAGCTGTTACTCATTCCACCACGCAACAGGGTATTTTCCACTTGCTACCTACTTAGTCTTACTTTCTTCTCTTCCTCTAGCTATCCATTCATTTTATTTTTCACCAGGGTGATAAAATGCTTTTTGCTGTGTTGTGATATATGCCCCGTGAAGAGAGCCCATAGATTATGCTCAACGTATGAACTACTTTAAACGCAATGACAGAAAACTTATGGAGAAAACAAACCCAAAGCAACCTGTCTGTCCTCTACGCCTTACGCTGTGAAGAACCTGATACAACTCTTCCCACATCCACTCACAGCATTTACCAAGCAACACGCACACGCCTAAGGATGTTTACCGTCCAAATTTCACCCAAAAAAAGTATCTTTTCACCAAACCGAAGATTTTTCACTCACTTTCCGTTTCGCCACACCACAGGAATCGGCAAACAAGCACCAACTGCCACGGGAGAAAGGACCCATCACACCCCCCGGAGCACCCACTCACTTCCCTACAGCCCAAAGGCGGGACGGCAGCCCGGAGCCCTGCAGCGGGAACGGCGAGCAGAACCCTCCACGCCCGGACACACTGTGGCTGTCTGCCGGTCGTACTACCCCACAGGGCCAGCGTGGCCCCCTTGCAACGCCGCAGCCCAGCACATCCCGGCACTCCCTCAATTCAGTCCCGTCCCCGACTCAGTGCGAAGGCACCGAGTAGATTATCCTAGAGATGGAGCCGCCCCATCCCTCCCGCCGCCAGACTGCGCCTCCCCCGCGGTGGCGCTCACGTTGCCTCACGCGGCAGGGGCCCAGCTGCGGGGCGCACCAAGAAGGCCCAGGTACAGCCCTGTCCACCCACGCCGGGCCGGGAGCAGAGCCTGCTGACGGCTGCGGTGGGAGAGCCCCGAACAGCACCAACGGCCCTCGGACTAACATGCTCCCCTCCCCCCTCCCCGCCACCTCCAGACTAGCAGCAGTAGAAGCCAATGAGAGAACACTGCTCGGTCCCAGGGCCGTGGGCCAATGGCGAGCTGCGGCAGGCGGGCCGAAGCACCCTAGCATGGTGAGCTGCGCCGCTCGCTGCGCCGCGGGCCCAGCACCCCAGCCCAGCGCGGTGCAGAGCAGAGCGACAGCCAGATGCGGGCCGTGTGGGCCGACAGGCTGTGGGGCCGTCTCACCACTTGCAGCGCCGGCCAGCGCGCCCCAGCCTCACCTGACGACTCCCCCCGGGCGGCGGCAGCGGCGGCTCCGAGAGCTCCGGCTGCGCTTCACATTCAAACTGCGGCGAGAGGGCGCGGCGGCGGCACCGTGACCGCATCACGCAGGGCGGTGACACTATTCGGCCACTGGACCAATCAGCTGCTTCTTCCTCCCCGACGCACTCCACCATGAGCCAATCCTCACCGAGCTCCCTGCGGGGGGCAACTGGCCAATAGCCGGGCTCTTCCCACAAGGCGCTGGGGCGTCTGCGGAAGCTGCTGGGCCGCAGCAGGAGCTAGGCCATGCGCAGGGCTGGCCGGGCCTGAGGCGTCGGGGGCAGCTGGAGCGGCGCCAGGAAAATACGGTGTAAGGAAGCTGGGTCGGGGGTAGGAGAAGGCAGCCCAAGAGCAGGAGCCAGTGAGGAAAAGAGCAGTATGAAGGGGCGGTGTGGTTTACGCGAAACTGACCCACCAAAACCCCTTTGAAAATGAAAGGCCCAGCAACACTTCTTAAAACTTTATTGATTTACCACTTGATTAAAGCATGGACTATTATAACAGTATTATACATAGTATTTGCATGTAGAAAACTTTACATATTTTTTCATATTATATAATATTTTGGTAGTCTTAAAAATGTATACATCCATTGGGGCAAGGAATGCTCTCATTTAAATTATTGGTAGTAAATGCACTTAATATGGAGATCTTAAAAAAAAAAATAGGCATTTTAAATATGTGAAAACATATTTTACACAGAAATAACATTAAAAGTGCCAAAAAAAGTGAATTTACATACTACAGTTCTGACCAAAAAAGCTTAGTTCTGATTTGGACTAGAAGTTACTATTTTTAATCTTCCTTAACAGTAAGACTGAGCTAAAATTCGGGGGCTGTTTGCATGTACGAGTGGAGATTGGTTTAAACTGGTTTAGAGTTTGATAAGTGAGATAATGAAACTTTGATAAGAAACCACTCAAGTTTTTTGTGCTGCAAGACAGCGAACATGAAAGAGCTTTTTATGTTTTCCTCATTAGCATCCTCCCCCCTGCCTAAATATTTCCTAGAGGGTTCCAAAATAAGTAGTAATAACTAATACCATGCAGTCTCCATATGTATACCATTAAACCATAAATGGATTTACCTATAATTTGTTGCATAACACTACTTTGAAAGTCTAAGAGGTTACTTTTTCTTCCTTCATGTATTGCACAGACATCTCGATCTCTACCGGGACAGGCTGACACAAAACCTTGTCTTCATTCATAGTTCAACTAAAGTCAACAAAACCACCACGGGCAGGTAAAGTCTGTGCCAGCTGTCAGGACAAGATCAAAACTAGCAGTGATTACTGCAGGAGTTTTGGCTCAGCATTTTTAACTTCATTGAGATGACTATGGGTTATGATCTTTCTTACACTATAGGGGAAACCAAACAGCTGATGAGAATATTTTACTTAACATACCATTCTTATTGCTTCAGCATGTACAATCAGCTCCAAAAAAGTGACAGGATTAAGGCTGTTATAGTCCAATTGCATTCCAGTCCCCCTTCTCCTTCATGCACTGTAGTCTAGGATGTGTTGATGTCACATACCTAATTTCAGCAGTTTATAAATGGCATAAATACAATTTAAAAATCTCTACTAAAAGAACAGTCTCAGACCTAAGGATGAAGGAACACAATGATTAACACCCTTAATCTATACGCAGAGATAGTACAAATGTTGCACATCAAAGAAAACCCACAGTGAAACTGCAAAATAATGTAAGATCTGAAAATTGGGAGACTTGTTTCAAGACAGGAGTTGTAAGGCTTTCAAAATGTAAAGTACTGAAGAAGCATGCAATTTGGAGCAGTTCGCGTTTTGACAGGAAAGAATGGGGATACATTCAACAAGGCAGTGACATTCAAAGTATGAAAAAATAAGTTTCATAGGTTCTTTAGGACTACCTAGGGCTGGGAGAAAAGGAATAGCCTATTCTTATACATTTAAAATAGAATTAAAAATAAATATTTCATTTTTACTGTAACTGATAAGGTGATATTACCCGGGAATGAACAGCTATAATAAATGGAACACAGAAAGGACATTGCAAATGCAGCAAGTTGAATACCAGCATTGCTTATTCTTCAGTCTTCTATTTTAAAAATGTAGCCATATATTCCATTCTGCTAAGTATTAGTGTGTAGATTTCTTCTAATGGGCATTTAAGGTAAAGAACCACAACCACCTTATATTTTTCTTTGGTTAAAAATAAAAATATGAAAGCCTTATCACTCCTAACGACTGCCAGCCCATTCCCAAACAATGCTTGTGTAGAACTAGCCAGATTACTGTACAGCACCATATGAACCCTTTGGAAACAGCTCACAAAAAAGTCTCAACAGCTCTGAGAATGGAATATCCCAAGACAACCTCAACTAAGGCTGCCCTAAACAGGAAACTCAAAAAGCAAAATAACAGGTTGAACAGTTCATACCATTCAAGTAGGTTGTTCAGTTCCTTGTGTTTTTAAAATACTGTTTTATTTTGGGTGTGCTGCTATGGCTAGCACACCAGTTTAAACACCACCTTTGTTTATATTGATTTAGAAAGCAGAACCTCTCCTCCCATTCTGCCACACTCTTTTGGCCTAGAAAAGTCTTAAACCCCCAAATTAAAATTATTTCAAAGGTCAGACCTCAGTTCTGCAATTCTACCGTGGAAATTGCTGTCAGAACACTCATGCATTTCGAATAAAGAGAAGTCTCCAGGGCAGGCAAAGCTGCAGTGCTAAGTCCCATTTGCCTCACAGATACCTTCAAAGCATACAGATGTATTGGTAATTCATATAGTACATGAGTGAAATTGTTTTAAGTTTTGCTAGAGCAGTTTTGAGGAATTGAAAAGCTGGTTATCTTATGTTTTAGATCACAACAGGAATTAATAGTTAAGAATGAAATCATTTGCACAGAAAGGTAATTCAGAAGTTACAGATCTGTAGTAAGATAGAATTTCATATATATTAAAGGACAGGACTTTTTACTAAACTGATACAATTACTACTAAATACATAGTACCCAAGGGCAAAAAAGGTGGGTTTATTCTGACCCTTGTTTTCAATATTACTGTGGTCTGGCAATGTATGCAAGTAACTGGAAAGTTTAAGAAGTCTTTGTTTTGTTGTTTTGTCTAACCAAAGACTGACAATCTAAATAGAACAGCTGCTACTATGTGCTCCTAATGTAAAACCTTCCATAAAACAGATCACAGAATATGGAAAATATTAAAGAGTTTTTTAAACGACTTTCTAAACAAAAGGAAAACCCTTTCCCCAAATACCCTACATGCTGTCTGTCCACTTCAAAAACCGTAACACACTGCCTGCTCTAGTCACGTACACACAAAGAAAAACCCAGAATGATCTTCAGTGCCCATTAGCCACTGCAGTGTACTTTATTATGAACACGTCCTAACATCACAAGGCTATACAACTAGATTCATTTTCATGGGGCAAAATTCCTTTTGAGGAATCCAGCTGCTTGATCAGATTTGGCTGGAATGCAAGACTGAACAGTTGCTACGAGACCAGAAGAGACAGACTTGACCATAAGAATGACTAGCATTGAAACACAGAGACTTTTACAGCTACTGTATTAACTTTGTAAGCAATAATTTAAATAAACTTGCTGATAGTTTTGTAGGATGGACAGAACAGGCTGTTTTTTCCCTCCTTCCCAGATGCCATTGTAGTAAGAGTAACTTGCTGCTGTGTTGATACACCTGTGTCTCTCGTTTTCCCATCCACTTGAATTCATCTGTGGAATGCAGCTTTGTGTACAAGCTGCAGTAACCAACTCTATTTAGGGCTGCCATGAAGGTAAGGTCATCCCAGTTGTCCGTATCTGCTCCTCGGTTACGCAGATTTTGAACACAACACCTATACGAAGGAAGAACTTCCGTAGCACAGCTCGAAGCTCAGGAATCAGGTCAAACTGCATGATTTCACACAAGTATGGATAATATGTTGAAGCATGTGCTCTGAACTGTCAAAGAAAAAAAAAAACCACAATGTTATTGTCTTACTATAGGGAAGTGCTGAGTTTTTCCACATTCATGACTGCACTAACTTGTTAAAGCATAGGTCTCACCCAATCAAGAGCCCTCCTGGACCATCAAGCCCAGTGTCTCTTTTCCACAGCAGCCTTAGATGCCTACAGCAAACCAAAACATGCATTTAGCATTAAATTCTCCTCAAGTGAAGTCAGACTATTTTGTGGCTTAGGGACTTCTGAGGATAGAGGTGGTATCAGAGACTCCTTGTAGACAGCTTCCTCTGGTGTGAATTCATTCAGTTGCTTCTCCAGCCTCTTTATAACATCATTCCCAATACACAAAGCCTTCCTTTCACAGCTCAATCAGCATGTGAAGAAGTATCTCCATTATGTGTGTATTTGGGTTTGTTTTCCCCTCCATTGAACTGCCGTTTCCAAAACTCTCATTCACCATCTCTTCTAGTACAAGCACTGCCAATCCTTCTCTCCCCATGCTAATCATGACTTTACACACCTTTAATTTTTTAAATTTTCTCTTGGATAAAAGATATCTGAGTAAGAGTCTAACCTACACAAGAGCCGGTCTACATCCCTTAATCCTATTACACTCCTTCAACCCTTTCCAGGTCCATTACACCATCTTCTCATATAGGGGATCAGACTAACTACTGAAGATGCAAACCTGTCAAGAATTTACACAAGAAGAAATATATTTTCTCTTTTCCTAATAGCACTCAGAGCAAAAGTTAGTGTGTATACTGAATATATATATACACACACACCAGAAGCAGAAGTGACAACACCTGAATGCAAATAGCCTTCCAGCCTTTTCTTACCTTTTCATCACTGAGTTTTAGTGTTTTTGTCAAAAGCAACAGCAAGAGATTGGTCCAAGCTTCTCTGTGGCTTTCTGAGTTCACAGTAATAAAATATGCCAGGGCTTCACTGCATACACTGAATAGATGCCACGGTTTGGGCAAAACAAAGAAAAACCATCAATACCATGCATTGCTCGTCCTCTCACTGTATTTTGTTCAAGCAAGATCTATTTCCATGAGAAAGTTTTCCACCACACACAGCTTTAATCACAGACACCTGCCTCAGTGGTTTTCATGTTGCAGCAATAGTTACAGATAATTGAACTGAAATAGTTTTCATGTTAATACAGAATCATTGAGTCAGAGCTGGAAGAGTGATTTTCCTTCAACCTGTAAACAGCATTTCCTGATCCATATACTGGCACAGCTCAGGCAGCAGCAACATAAGAGTTCTCTCTCCAAATCCAGACTGCTTTATTAAAGATCCGCAGAGCTCAGCATCATGGACTGAAAAGGAATTACTATTGTATTAATGAGTTTTCAGTTATTGCTCTAGACTCTCTACACAAGGTACAAAATGTACCACTTCACAGAGCAGAGGGGACTGCTTTAACTAAAAAGGCATGGAACCTCTCCTTTTACACACTAAATAGAGAAATACATTCACAGATGCTGATAAAATCAGAACACTAATGAAAACCACTGAGTTAGTGCCAACAGCTAGTTTCAAAGTTGTTCATATTTAGTAGGAGATCAATACACTGAACCAACAACTTACTTCTCAAAGGGTATTCCAATACATTTTTATATCCCTTTATTATAATTTTCTACACTTAAGTTGCAGGTACACAGCAGCTCATATTTACATTACTGTATCCTATTATCTCTCGATACATCATTACATATTCATACACCACCGCTTTTGGCAAGACAAGCTTTTAATCACGCAAGAAGTGGCGTCATTTATTCCAAGTACACTGCTTCCTTACTGCTAAATTCACTTTTAAGGCCACATATCTATGCACCATCCTAGCTGAAAGCGAAGTGCATCAGAACCAAGCTGATTCCCTCACCTAAGCAGTCGTTGCTGTATAGCATCCCAGGAGTCTTGGCGGTTTTCATCGACATACATTCTGAACAGTATCCTCAGGCAACAAGCCAAACTGCTGGTCTCTTGTTTTAAGAGATTGGGTTTTGATTTACCCTTGAACCCTAGGGAAATGGTTACACATAGGGAGAGAAGGAACACTCAGATTCGTAGTTACTAGCCACGAGATAAAGTTTATCAACAATACCTCCTCTAGTGACCATCAATGATTTCTTATCCAGATATGTCCTCCTATTTAATTTTGATTGAGACTGAATCTATTCATAAATAATAATACAGTAGTACCAACTGTAGCTGTATTTTAACTAGAAAAGGCAGCTACTTTAGCAAACAGGGAGAAGATAAGTAAAGAACGCTTGCCCCACTGTCAGAGTCACTGTAGAGATTACTGCAGTAGTTTAATTTTGTGTCTCAACAGCTAAAGTGAGTGTGGCTCAGTATTTTTATCAAACCAAGAACAAAATCATTACCTGCTCTCCATAACACAGTTCTCTGTTCATAATTTGAATTAAAGGCTTTTGAAAATGAATGAGACTCTTGCAGGCAATCTAATAACTTAAAGAGATGATGTGAAGACATGTATTTATACATTCCCTGGTCTTCTGTATCAATGTGGATATCTGCATCCAATGCATCTCGCTGAAAGAGGAGAGGGAAAAGCAGGAGGAACATCAATAACATTATTTTTAGATAAACTTAAGAGCCTTTGATACTGTACAGACTATATACCAGAAAGCCCAGATTCCAGAGATTCCAGTTATGGGTGCAAGCAAAATATTAGTGTAATATGGCACAGCAGAAAGGTCCTGTTAAATGTCGGAGCTGTGCTCCTTCAGCAGGATATTCTAAAAGAAGAAATTGTGATCTATTCTAGTTATTCATAAGAAAAGAAAACAACCCACCAAACAATCAAGAACAATAAGGGAAGTATCTCCCTTATCAAGGCATAAAACAAGTCCTAACAATACAATACAGAACATTTCCCCTCCTCTAGGAGTGGACTGAGTAGGTCTGCTGAATGTTGAAAAACATAAAAATGAACCACAAAAATAGGGCAGATTTCAATATTGTATAGTGCAGAATTCTCCATCTTTGGCTAATAGTGAGTTTCAATAACACTGGTCAATATTTTTAGCTAGTTTCATCAGGAATTTCACTGTATCACCCCTGAAACACCCCCTGAATGCACTAGGCCAAACTTCTAATCTTAGGCCTCTGTTAACACAGCCAAACAAGAGCTACCTTGCACTATTCCCTCGAATCAGACTTTTCAGTTACAAGGACCTCTCAGAAGCTGGTAATGAGTTAAATCTTGATTGCTAATTGTGCTAAAATTCAACTTTGGCATCTCCTACATAAACACCTAGAAGCTGAACAAAGCCTCAGTTGTGAAGACACTGGGGCTAAACAACACAAAAGATTGCTCTCCCCAAAACAAAGACAGACATTCTTGATGAGTACATATTCATTATAAAAACAACATACTACACCGATAATATTGGGAGACAACAGAAAATAATCAAAAATATGAATCACAGCTTCATAGTAACAACAGACATTCAAGGTAGCACTGACAGAAAAAGGAATATGTTTGGTAAACACATTTCAGAGCATTCCACAGGCTTTGTACATTACTGACAACTTTGTAAGCTTGATGATACCTGAGCTGCAGCCATGTGCTCAGCATCTTCCTTCTTGCTTGTTGCTGGATAGAACACTATATTGTCAATGGTCTGTATCAATTCCAGCTGCACCACACACTTTATAAGGAGGCCAGCAAATAGTTTCTGGTCTAATGAAATGGAGTAAAACAAACTTCAGAAACAGCTTAATGACATTTCACTTACAACAGGCCAGAAAAGCACTACATTATCATTTTGAGATTTAGTGATGCTTTAAATTATCTTGTAAAAAAGACCATTTCTCTGTGAGGCGTGAATATGTTGTAAAGATGCACTCCAACTTTCTCTACAGAACTACAGAAGTGGAGTAAGAGTGGCTGCAGAAGGTCACCTAACACAGTGGCATGTTTTCCTTACTTGTATAAGGACCACCTTTCCAGCTCTCATCTGTTGGATTTGAAAATTGACTTTGTCCTCTCTCTGAAGCATTTTTATCCATGCTGCTTAAGGACTGGCGATCCAAGTCTAAATCCTAGAAGAGAAGGCAGAATTCTAGCACTCCAAAACACTAAATACAATGCATTTATCACTTCCCAGATTACCTCACTCTCAAATTCAAAAAACCTCCTGAATCCAATATCTTCTATTGTCAACTCCAGTATTTGTTTTCAAGTGTGTTTACTACAGCAACATATTTTGAAAGCTAGCCTAGCAAAAAACTCTCCAAGTTAGCCTCTAGCACTGAATTGACTCTTACCAAGTGTTTTTCCAGTGACTCTTCCTCCATTCCTGCAGGCCTCCATGTCAGCAAGCTTCATAAAGTTTTTTAAAAATAAATAAAAAAGTAGTAAATTTTGTTGCTCTGGAATCAGGTACCAGTAGGAAAATTACATTTATTAACTTACACATGAGGAATGGTGGTTTTGAAGATTTCTAGCATACAATTGCATGTCTGGCCCCAGACTTCAGGGCTGAATTTCTGTCCGTTTAGTATAACCAGGTTTTCTAGGCAGTTTGTACCTGATCGAGCCAACTGTTCATTCTCTGTGAAAGAAATGTTCCATGTTTATCAACTGCTATGTCAATGAAAAACTCAGCATTCCCTCCTTACTGCTCCATTAAACATTTCTACCAATACTGTGAAATGCACCTTAGCACAAAGCCTGCTTATGAAGGACATCACAATAACATCAAGCTCAGGAACCTACTCAATGTTTAGCAATAGGCTTGAGACACTCCATGTCTGGATTTCAAAGGACAGGAGAGAAGCAGAAAGGAAGCATACAGTGAGGCAAAGGAAGGAAAAACACCAATTATAAACTTATGATTTCCTGCAAGGTAGTGCCCTCACACATTCCATGCTAGCAGTATTTCAGGCATAAGAGTTGGACCCCAAAAGAAAACACAGTCTTCAGATAGTAACATTTAGATGTCCTGGGTGGTTGAGAGAGGGAGAAGGGGAAGAAAAAACCCAATAATCACAATCCATGTCTATGTAGGTGTAAATAAATGAGGCATTTTATCCATGCAGCCAAACAGAAAGGTTTCTGGCAGAAGATTAACAACTCTTTTGAAAAAGTTTCTACCCTGTCACAATAGCGCCACAAGCATATTATAAACACATTAACAGCATAACTGCCTAACTGATTGAACAGAATGATGCTTGAATATTTAAGATGCTGCATTCATCTATTATATAATGTTGTACTAAGAGTAGTACTTCTAAAATTCAGCTAAGGTTCCTCTTTTTAAGTAGTGAGCATTGTGAAAAAATAACATTCATCAAAAGACACAAGATATAAATAAGCTACCTTGTTTTACACACCAGTGTAACTGTGCAAGTATATCAGGAAGAAGGATCTCATTTAAAGCTTCATAAAACTGTGTAAATACATCACAGATTGCATAAAGTGCATGGTTGCATGTAGTGGTCATCCATTCAGATTTCTATGAGAAGAAATGAAAAGTCTGGTTTATGGGAGTTCTTCCACAATGAGAGTACCTGACTGATGCACTACTGCCTAAAGGACACAGCAGTCTCACTACTGCAGATGTCTCAGAAGCATTTAATTGAATTCATGAAGACTGCTCAGAAAAAGGCATTTTCACAAAGTGTCAATAATGTCCTTGAAGATAGACAGGACAGATGGATAGGTGCCTAATACTATGACAAGTTCCACACACACACCCCACAGAACACAGCAGAATACAACATTTGGGGCAGCATGGGGGTAGAAACACACCAAAAAGGCCAACAATATAAAGCCTTGATTGCTTCAGTCCTAAACAACTCTCACGTTTACTTGCTTTTACCTCTGTTTGTTGTTCGGGGAGTTTCATGTTATCAAAAATCCGAAACACAATTCTGAACAGATCCTGCCACCAGTGCTTTTCAAAGGTATGGCCATAACTCTTCATTATTTCAAACATCACTGTTAAGCCTCTATAAACAAAGCAAAACAATAAAAAGGGGGGAAAAAAGGGTTAAGCTATGTACCTAGGAGATGTCTTCATTAACGGGAAACAAAAAGAAATGTTTTATTACCTTGTTCGAACATCTAATTTGCAACGATTGATGATACAAGAAAGTTCAAACAGAATGGGAAACCATCCTCTGACCCATACTCTGTCCCCAGGAGCAACATTCATGTCATCACTTGTGTATTCTCTTAATACCTTGGAGATGAGCAGGAAAAATTAAATTAACAAACGAAACCAACAAAGCCTCTATAATCTTCACATCTGACAGTATGGATACTACTAGTGGCACAGAAAGGCTTGCAAAGTTAGCTTAGTTTCCACCACAACACTCAAATCCTGTAAAATCTAAGTCTTAGACATGATACTTGTGAAAATAGAGGAAAAAAAATACTTCATTTTACTTCAGTCTTGCTGAAAGGCTTTAAGAGTTTCAGGTTTGGACTTTAGGAAGCAAGTGTAACAGTCACAGGACACAATTATGTAAATATCGGCAGTAAGGAAATCGAAGTTTGGCATAATCAGTTGTATGCTTTTCTGACAAAGAATATCACATGGACATCCTGCAACAGTGTGGTAGTTTAAGGGATGCTAGATTCCCCTTAAACAAAGCCACAGGGATGGAGGCCCATCCCAGGGGGATGGACTGGCTCATCCCAGAATATTATAATATTGTTATTCTATTCATTTTCTGGTATCACAACTTAAAAGATAGTGCCTGACTTGATCTCTCTCCCTTCTCCTCCCTGCTTCTCTTCCTTCCACTTCACCAAGCAGTGCACCCTTATCTTGGTTCGTGGGGGAGTTGGCAGGCAGGGATTTGAGCCACTGAGGCCTTGTAGGCCCAGCTGAGGGGGTGGTTTCAGACTATCCTTAAGCCAACTGAGAGTGGAAGGGGTGGAGGATTCTAGAATGCTTGTTTGGGCCAAGTGAGTCTTGTACTTAATTCTACCTGATTGCCTTGTGTATATATGGTCTTGTAAATAGAATTTCTCTTTAAAACTTCCAATCAGTGTGCAGTGTCCTTATTCTCACTCCTGAAAAGGGACAAGAGTCGATTCTGTTCTCCAGAACTGAGTAAGGTCATGGCCCAAACTGTAACAAGTAGTAACATGCAACTGCAAACTAACTCCAAGCTCTTTCCAGCAAAGTGATTATTGTATTAAGCATTCACATAATAGACTCACGTAGAGAAGCGTGCACGTTTGTAACCAATTTAACTAGACATAGTAAGTGAGATAGAAGAAGTAGTGTTGTTTGCTCAGTCATCCTAAGACTGTATGTAGAAGAGTCTATCACATTCATTTGTTTCCAATTTGGGTTGATGAGACTTGGTTTTTATTAATTACTCCTACTTTGCTGCTTAGATAGTACCAGAACAGCTCAAACGCTGGTGGGAGGCTAAAGTCTGAGTCTGAATGCTCTTCCCTAGTTACAAGATTAGTGTCAGTTTAACAGCAGAAGATGGTGCAAGCACACATAAAGGTAGGCAGATAGAAAATACCTGTGGTCTTTCTGAAACGTATTTTGCACAATACCGAATTAGCCGAATGGCTTCCATGCTGGTGTCTGGAAATGCAACGTTGCAGGCAAACTCAGAAAGGCATTTGACTGCATCCTGAAATGAGTCAATTGCTGCTGGAAAGTGCTGCTGAAAGATATTTGCTGTGAAAAAACAAATTAAAGTTTACTGATATTTAAATCCATCGATAATTGCATTGATCTACACACATCAGCCACGGTGTATCACTATCAAATAGACAAACACACAAGGACTGGACTGTCCAGAGTAAACACAGCTCTCTACCTTGCCTTTCCTTCCCCACCACCCAGACTTGTTAGCATCACATTTTCTTAGGCTGGATAGTTACCAATATTATAATCCAGGTTTATACAGTTCAGATTCCTCCCACATCAGATGCAGCCCAAAGCTTTTAATATTTTGAGAAATAGGAGCTGTTAGCTTTTCTGCTGTGAAGCAAGTTACCCAAATTTACCTAAATTATCATCTAAGGCTGTAACCACATACATTCCATAGCAAGAAAGGGAAAAAACAGCTAGATTTCAGACTAAAGGATAAACTAAACACAAAACAAGCTGTATACAAGCTCTTGAGCAAACTACAGCTTTCAAGTTAGCAGCAATCTATTTTGTTACTATTTACATTGAGTTGTCTTCCTTCCTATCTGAACAACAGTGCTGCCATTTTCAGTTTCCCAGCTCTAAAAGTGTATTAACTAAACTCTACAAGTGGTCACAAGCTTTATTATCCCCACCATATGATACTAAATCAGCAAAGTTGTTCATGAAATGTGTTCCTTAATCCAAATCAACTCACTGTGAAAGGACAGAATCTATTCCGAACTTTAAGTTCTACAGCAAGAAATCTTTATCCAATTTTTCCTGTCCGTGGCAATCAGGAGACTTAATAAGCAAGACTCAGCCGCACAGTTTAAAGAGTCTGCCTGCAAGATTTTGTTTATTTACCCAGAAATATTGAAGTCTTATTGACATGGGCCTTTTAAACAGCAGTAAAGCTAATCTGGATATATCTTTCAAGCATTACTTACTAACTATGTGTGCTGTAGTTTGAAAGGCCAACTCCACAATATTCCCGTCGTGGTCTGATGCTGCTTGATGAAAGACTGCAAAGATGTTCTTCCAGCCTGAACGGATGTTACCAGCCTGAGAGTTGACCATCTGAGCAATACAGCGTATGGCCATGTCCCGAATAGTTGGAGATCTTTAAAACAAACAACAACCAAACAAACAGAAAGGGAGGTCAGACTTTCACAAGAGGCACAGTTTTACACTGGTACAACGTAACTGTGCCACTTGCATGGACATGACAACCTACCCCACACCAAGTAACATCTTTAAGTAGGACTAAAACAAGCTGACAAAAAAAAAAAAAGAACACTGCAGTGCATCACACCTGTTTTTCTTCATAATATGCTCAAAAGGCCTCAAGAAATCTTTCTGGAAGCGGAAGTTGGCCAACTCTCCCTTCTCGAGAAATTTCATTGATAGTTGCCTCAATGAGTCTACTGCAAAGATGGCAACATCTTCATTAGGGTTACATCCCACCTAGAAGGAAAAGTGTATTTTCAAACACTTACCAGCTAAAAAAATCATTTGTAGGAGTAACAAATTCATCATTCACATTTCAAGGCAGTCACTAAAACTCACTGGCACATTCTAATTTTCAGATACTTAGAAAAGGGGTTACTGTCAGAGGGGGCTTTCTCAAGGCATTTGACCCAGCTGAACAGATCCATGGAGTTTTTGCGAGTGCAAAATTATAACACCTATATATACACCAAAAAATACTTAGATTATCTTAGATTCAGAAAAAAAACCCCCACCCCTTCCAAACTTGGTTTCCAGTTTCCCAAGGAAACTATCTTTGCTGTTGCAGGATCACTTGTAGGTATTTTAAAGGAAAACTAGCTTGGCATTTGATCAGAAGGATGAGACAATGGCATACAGACAAATTACAAACACAGAATCATACAATGATGTGACTGAAGATCATTCCCATGAACATTTTCATCACACAGAATCACAAGAACGCCAGGTTGGAAGGGACCCCAGTGATCATCTCCAACCTTTCTAGGTGATAGCGTAGTTGAAATTACATGGTTCAGCACCTTGTCAAGCTGAGTCTTCAAACTGTCCAGTGTTGGACATTTTCAGCTGCTTAGCAGCAATAAACACAATCACTTCTTATGCTACATGTCTGAAGCCAATAGTAGAGAATTAAGGGCTACTGAGATACATTCAGAGGAAAACTAGTGCAAAAAGAACCTTAACCATTCTATGCTACTGGGACCTCACTATTTATACACTTCAGATTTCTCGACAGGTGCTTCCTTCAAGTGTCTCAAATAGATTTCATTTTATGCACCACAATATAGACCACTGAGAAAATGAAAGGAAAAAGATGAATAAAAAATGTCCTGGTACTGATGTATGTCTGTAACTTGATTTTTAGAAAGCATTACCTTGTTGAAGTGATCTCCAATCACGTGCCAAATCCTTGACCACTGCAGCCTAATGCGATTCATGTTGTAATACGAGATCTCCACTATCTTCTGCAGGCTGAACATGCGCGGATGGTGGGGGGAAGCCAGCTCGTCCATGGAAACCGCACACAGCCAGCGGACAAAGTCAACTGAACATCAACACACACCACTGTAAGTTCAGGGTGTTGCAGTGCAACAGTTCCTACTACCCACCACAAATCAGCATACATACCTATTGCATTTCCATCCAGCCTAGTCGATCCTGTAAATATCCTATGAAACAAATAAGCAAGTTTCAGTTTGAGCTGCACATCCATAGGAGTCAATTGCATCTTAGTACTGTCGGCAAATGTCAGCACACTTCCTGGAGGTACTTGACAATCTCCACGCCACAGACTCTGCAACTATTCTGACTCCTTGGCAGCAGTTCCTGTCCATCTCTTAGTCTAAGCACATTCTTTCCTGCTGCAAGTCACAGCCTACAGTGCCTGTGCTTCCTCCCCACTGCAGGAAGCAGGCACAGGCTCACATTTTTATCCAGGGCAAGTACTGTCACTCCCTCGGGTGACAGTATGGTAAATTTTACAGGGAGAGTAAAAAGGCATGAAAAAATACTTTGCTGCAGGAGTCCACCGGATGCCAGCCACCTGCTTGATCTTTACACAGTTCAGACTACCTTTAAGTTGTGGCTACCAAAACAGGCAGCAGAGAGCCTGTGGATGTACCATTATCCTTTCTTCCTCTTCAGTCAGTCTTGAGAGGACTTCAGACACTGATTGCAATTCTCACAGAAGACTGAGAAGTACAGAACATTCCCAAACATTTCAGACTTTGATAATAGATATTTATGGTATAATAAGTGCCATAAGCCCAAATATACAATTTCACAGCCTTGTCCAGTAGTTGAAAAAAGTCCCCTCCCTACAATAGAAGCATCTCTTCAGACAACACTTTAGAAGGACAGAAGAGAAAGATAAGGATTTGGACCAGAACACAGCAACTAATGAATAAAGAGCTGAAGAAGAGCAACTAAAGAAATGCTGAAATTAACTAGAGCTCTCAAGAGAAAAATGTAGGATTTAATAGAAGAGGAGCATCTTTTCAGATACCAGTCCTGTTCAGACTAAAGTAAAAGAGGAAGAAACCAGTGTTCAAGCACACGCAGTTTAGAAACAGCTGTGAAACAGATTTATAAATGGAAATAGCTACATACTGTAATGCCAACCTAATTCTGGTCTTTGCTGGTTTACCTCAAAGGAAAGAAAAAAAAACCCAAGCACGTACATAGAGTGGCCCCTCGCAACACATATCAGTTACACTGCTAGTTAATAGCAGTCATTCCTTTTTCACTATTACATGCCTATAGAGATAAACTTATTTGGTCCACAGAAAACATTTAAATACCAGCATCCTTCTCAAATGAGAAGCAGGCTTCAGGAACAAAAGCCCCTGTCAGAGACTGCAACTGAAGTGAGGATGCTTGGTAACTTCCAGTGACACTTTCCCCAGAAAAAGATTATGTTCTCAGTACCTGTCCACTGCCACCACTACACTCTGTGAACTGGTCTCTCCCACAGACTCCTGAATGCTTGCCATATGCCGTTTATCAGCCCCACTGCCAACGAGGCTACCTGCAAGAAAAGCCATCTGGCATCATGAAACCATGACTTCTTATCAACCCCAATTTCATACATGTAGACAGAGAAAAGCGATTACTGCTTCCAATTAACTTGCAATTTACAGGGAGCAGATGGTGCCTTTGCCAGATTTATGCCAGATTATTACACAATTAAACTTCCAGTAAGAAGTAGGCTTTATTTCTCCTTGAGGGCACTGGCTTTTGGCTATCACGCTTATTAAGTTAGGATGATGCAATGCAGTTAATAATATTGGAAATGAGGAAATACTATTTTAAAATATTAACTAAGTCAGGGACAAGGAGTTTGTTACAGAACTGTGCCCAGCATTTTCAGCATCATCACTGTGTATAGCATCAGCTCCAGAGTGCTTCCAAATTAAAAAGGTTTCCTTGATGATTTTCCAAAGTTTAAGGCAACTTGCCTTGCCTCTCTAATTTACAGCTTAAAATCTGAGGTTTGTTTCTTGCACATACTGCAAGAACTGTAGGAACTAGAACAGAAAACCCAACACAGAAATAAGCAATACCTTTGGAAAGCCAATTATTATTGAATCATCCATTAGTTCCTAAAGATACAGGACTTGTGATTTTACCATTAAAAACAGAGCACAGAAAGAACAAATGGGTAATAAACCCATCACTCAGTAAGTATGGTAAAACAGTTTTGACAACAATATATTCCAAAAAATCTAGGAGTTTCACAACTTGACCCAATTATAAAGTTAGAACAGATTTGGTAATTATGAATAAAACTTGATATATACAGTTACATTTTTAAAAGCTTCATTAATCCCATATAGGTCCCCCTGGAAGCAAGTAAATATATTTTGATGTTTTCTTACACTGAGCTTTCTTAGCCCATCATGTTTCACTTACATGTGCATCTTCATGATGTTCAACATCAATCTTACCTAGTCCCAGGCCCATGAACTCTTCCCCTCCAGATGCATAGCCTTTAATGATTCCTTCCCTTTCACGCCCAGAGCCAGATAAATAGCGAGTTTTCACTCCAGTTCCTATAAGCTGTGCTAGTTCCAGCTGGCTAATACATTTCAAGATCTAAAACCAAAAACATTTAAATATTGTTTCTGAACACCATCATGGTTTCATTCCTATTTATTCAGTATTTATAGCTTTTCCAGGTTCTCTAACCTTTAAAACAACTTGGCCAATGATAGCAGTTTTGAAGTAGCTGAAATATTACTAATACAAGTGGAAATAAAAGTTGAGTGATTCATTCAAGTGCACCAGCTGCCACTGGTCACTCCAATACAAGAAACAATAAATAATACCCAAAAATCTAACTTGGATCTCTAACTGCTAGAGGAAAACCCTTTCATTACTTCTCAGCAGAGCATTAGCTTTCAAAACAACACCTTGGAGCTAATCTCCTAGAGACTTCATGGTCCCAGAGAGATGAAAAGGCTGAATTATTGCAGCTGCCACTTTGATTAATGATGTTCCAGCATAGACAGGGAAAGTGCCAACGTTGTGTTTCACCATCAGCACAAAGCTATCTCTTCTTTCTTACTCCCCTGCTGCAACAACCCTTGGACTGGTATAAGCATTTGTGGGAGTATGCTGTAAGCCAGCTCCAAGTAATCTGTCAGCTAACGTAGCTTTTGGCTCCTATTTTCACATAGGCAGACTACTGCCAGAGAACACAGTGCAGCAGGAATGCCCCTTCTAGCTGCAGCAGATTTAGATCTGATTAAAAGAGCTTCTGGAAAATAAGCTCTAAGAAAACACATATGGTCCTGGTAAGTTGTTCTTACCTATCCCCCCTAAGTTATTTTAGTCCTAATTTTTCACGTGGTGTGAATGTTGCCAAATGCTGCAAAGACAAATCTGGAGCTGTAAGGGAGAACATTTTTGTTTACATGAACACAAATACAACAGTTTCTTTGCAGAACTCTCTGAATACAAGTAAGATTTTAATATTGTTTTAGTTCTATACCAGAAATACCTACAAAAACTACAATACTGGTCACACAGTGCCTATAGAGTGTAAAAAAATGCCTTTCATATACACAGACATACATATATAAAAAACACTAGAAAATAATGCACTTGCATCCTACTTCTTAATGTTCTGACACATACTAGTTGCTAAAGCCAGTTACTAACTACTGAACGTAAAAGAACACAATCCTGCCAGTTTTCAAAGAGCAATGCAGTTGCACTGTTTAAAACTAAACAAGTTTTTACCTCATGCCAAGAGTTCCCAAGATAGTTGCCATCTGTGTGAGCGACTGTAATAAGTGTCTTAATGGTATCTATATTCTTCTGCTTCATTTCTGTAATGCTGGAACTGGCAGTCAACAAGGAAAAACGAGCAAGGGCCTGTACGTAAGCATCTCGTTCAAGCTAGAAGACAGTAAGAAAAGCATTGCAATCAAGTCCCTGAAGAGCTAGAGAAAGCTTTGTCCAGCACGCCTACACCGTTTTCCTTCTCTGTATAGTTGACAATTACATTAGAGCACTTTCCAGTTGAGGGAGAGCAGGGGGCAAGCTAGCAAATGCTCTTAATAGAAGACTCCCCAATAAAAGCTTGAGAGTATCAACATCTAAAACTAATAGGTGACTGTAATACTTTATTTTACCATTGCAAGAAATTAGATGAGACAGTTCATTTCCTGTGTAGAAGTTGTTCGCAATTCTTCATCTCCCTCCCAGAGCCTACACTGCCCTCAGGAAGCCTTATACGAACCTGCATTCCAAATATACAGGCTATTCTAATTGCACAGCGTATCCCTTCCAAACAAAGAGATGCAACTTCTGTGTCGTCACAGTTCTGCAAGCCCACGCTGTAAGCTGCCAGCAACGGAGTCCATACAAGCTAAAGAACAGGAGAAACTAAGTTTAGAAATATATTACACTTTTAGCCCAAGACACTATGTAACCAAACCCAAATATATCCAAAGAGTTCAGCTGCTGCATTACCTAACTCCTCAGAATAATCTTTCACTTAAAACTGCTTAAAACTCTAAGTAACAAGGACAGAAGAGAGTTTCACACTCACTTTGAACATGGGTCTGACATGATCCAGGTGAGTGGCACTAGTAAAAGGTGCCTTAGCATGGCTTACAGCCTCCATGAGAGCTTTAGCAGTTTTAGCCATCTGCTCCATCTCCAAGTTGTACAACAGCCTCCGCTGCTTCTCATTAGCTACACCTAAGGGCAACACCACATAGCAGCATTGGTTTTGTTTACAAGAACACATTCCACATCTTGGCACTGAGCATCACAAAATATCACAGTCCTTGCAAATGAAATCTAAAGATAAAAATATCCCAGAATGTTAGAATTCAGGAATTCATACAAGCAAAGAACTTGCTCTAAGTTGCAGCACAAGAGGCTCCACCTCAATATAAAGGGGAACTTCTTTACTGTAAGGGTCACAGAGCACTGGAACAGGCTCCCCAGAGAGGTTGTGGAGTCTCCCTCTCTGGAGACTTTTAAGGCCTGTCTGGATATGTTCCTCTGTGAACTACGCTAGATTGTGTGGTCCTGCTCTGGCAGGGGGGTTGGACTCTATAACCTCCTTGGGTCCCTTCCAACCCCTAATATCCTGTGATCCTGTGAACTCCAAGCACTAAAACCCATGCCACACCTTAAGACTTCATTCTATATAATCAAATACTGAATTATTTTATATGTCACATTAAGTCCTACCCACTGAAGTCAGAGGCATGCTCTATTAAATCATAGCATGTAAAATGGATGGAAAGATCCTTCATCTCCTTAGCTCCACATCCTCAA
This sequence comes from Tricholaema leucomelas, assembly GCA_013400475.1. Classification (NCBI taxonomy): domain Eukaryota; kingdom Metazoa; phylum Chordata; class Aves; order Piciformes; family Lybiidae; genus Tricholaema lacrymosa; species Tricholaema leucomelas. Next base: position 688,994 of record WAAF01003466.1, on the reverse strand, counting down.
AATTAGCCCTTAAGTCAGTGGATAAGTAATATATCAGTGCTTCTTTATCTTTATAGCTGTAACTTAAGTTTTCAAATACATCAATTTCATTCCCATTCTCATCCAGGTAACCTAAAAACAGCACAGAAATCACTGAAACAACCACTATGCTGAAGATTCAGAGTTCACATATTTGACTTAATACCATCTATTCAGATGTAAAGGCCAAGCACAGCTGGAGACACTGGTTTTTAGTGTGCACTATGTGCAGAAGTCCTCCTTTGGTCTAGATGAGGACAGGTGACTACAGATCATGACAAACTCAATTTCTCTCAAAAACATTGCCACTGTGGCACTTATCAGCCTCTGAACTAGGACGTGCTACTAGCAGTCAGCCAACACAAAAAGAAAACCCTCCTTGCTGTCTAGCATATAGAACACAAGCAGCTAACCTGCAAAGTGCCACCTGCAGTTACTCTACCATTTTCTCCTCACATGTCCACTTAAAAAATGACCCTCAAATTTAGTTCCTAGTGTCTCTCTACAATGGTACCAGGTGACCTTACACCTATGGTTTCTACCACAGAAGCAGCAGTATTAAGTAATAACTGAGACAGTTTCATGCCAAATATCTACATTAGCCATTCTAAAAGTAACTTAGACATTGCACAAAGATGTTTTCTAAAAGGGATATGAACTCCATTATGCCATCCTGAAAGTTACTACTGCAAGAGTTCAAGAGCACTGTGATCTTCCCAGTTCCTAGTTCATTCTTACTTGGTTTGCTACATTTTGTAGCAATTGCATATTCTTTTGTCTCTTTCATTGCAATTTTCTTTCCTTCTATTTCTTCATAGATTGTGGATAAATACTCTACTGGCAGGTCTTTACTGTCGTTGATTCCTCGATTCATTTTAATGTATTGCTCCTTGGTCATTTTATTTTTTACCTGGAAAAAAGAACAGAAAGTAGATATCTGATTTTAAATGCAAGTTCTGGGGAAATCTGAACTTAAACTGAATTTGTAGAATTTCTACCTGTGGACTGTGCAAGTCTGTAGTCAGCATTATAATAGAGTATGCCAAAACATAGGCAGTGTCAGCACTAGCAAATAGGGTTTGCCTAAGAGAAGAAAAAAAATGCAAAACAGGTTTTTAGAGCCTTAATTCCTCAATCCATGAGTTCTACTTCTACATGCAAGAAAAGAAATCAGAAGAGCAATGCATACAGCAAATAAACAGGAAGAAAAATACAAGAGTATCTTCTTCAGTGTTGAAAACTATGGACGACTGGAATTTTCAAGTACATTCCCAAAAGAATGCACCTTATCCTTCTTTGAGTAATCCCACAAGTTACAGAACAGCAGATTTTTTTCACTGTTTTATAAATAATTATACAAAACCAACCCAGTGATGCACTAACTGGAGCAAGAAATGGGAACTGAAGAAGACTGAACCTCTATCTAGGGCAGAGCCAGGTCACTGCATTAGACACAAGAGCAACACTGTTTACTTGATGTCAGCTAATGTATAGACATTCTGTTCAACCTCTAATGGGCAAGTTAAAACAAGTGTAACACCTTAGTAGCTATTCATGCCACATTTTTCATTTTAGCAATTGCTGCTTATTACTGCTGTTTACACTGGAGTGCTCTTCACTTGTTTAAAACCCTAACAGCCAATACAGAAACAAATTAACATACTCCAGGCTCCCCTCTTTCAACAATTCCTTCTAGCAAGTGTTTGGGATTTAATGAAATGGCAGCATCAGGATATTTTCCATCCAAAGCCTCCATTCTGCCTAGCTGCTGGAGAGGGTCAGCACCACTATTACAACAAAATCTGCTCCTCTTACAAGCCTGTAGAAGCTCCTGACCTGCTGTGAGTTGCATCTTGCCCCTAAGGGCCATAAACAATACAGCCATTCTTGAGGCACTTCTCCAATAAAAAGGGGTTGAATTACCGTTGGTTGCATTCAATATATCTAGCAGCAAACTTCTCCATTAATCTATCAATCTTCTGGGCTTCACCTGGCAGACGAAAACCTTCCAGAAATATACGCAGAGCGGAGACAAAGTCTTTTCCACAGAAATCAAGCTGGTCTACATAGGCATACATCACTTCCTTGTTAAACTTATTGCTTTCCCCAAGAAATTCTCCCACTTGGGTCTGAAAACACAAGAGACAGTTATTACTGTGTAATCCAACTGCCAGCTTTGCAAGGAAGTTTACAAGACAGGAATTGCACAGCTGCCAGTTTTGCAAGAGCAGTACGCTTAACCACGCAGGCAGTGCAGCCACTGGATGGACAGCAAGAAACGAGTACCATCAGAAAAGCCTTTAGCCTGCATATTCCTGCCTCAGTCACACCTCAGAGCAAGGTCTGCATTCTTACAGAGCCAAGGAAAGCTCAGCTGGGTCTCGTTTCACACACAGCAGAGACTGCTGTGCCACTGCAGTCCATGATAATGCTTTGCTGGCGAAATACCAGCAACGTAGCTAGCACGCACACTGCCAGCTATAGAGTCCCCTTAGCTCTTCACTTTAAATACTTTAAAAGCCTAGGCCTAAGTAAGTAGGACGTGGCACTGGTATTAAGAATCTCCATTAGAATTCTCACACTTTCAGTTATCTATTAACGAAATATGACATAAAGATAATGCAGACAGACAGACAAAGATGATGGGGGAAGATGATCCATTATCTTGTGTGACACACAGGCTTACAGAACAGAGGCGTTCTTCTTGGTGCAAAAACTGTGCAATGTCTTCTACTGTAGCTCCAAGCATTCCCTGCTCCTGTAGATACTGAATCCCTCTCTTTGGTTTTTTATTGAACCTAATCAGACAAAAACATGGGAGAAATAGAGACATAAAAATGAAAAGTATTAGAGCTTATGCAAATGAACAAAAATGTTAGAGCCTATGTACTTTTTTCCTTTTGCAGGAAACGTTTTTTCTAGTTAAAAACACCCAAGAACATGCAGTAGATGCTACCTGTCACACAAGAAGCTACATCTCTTAAGGTACATGCCATGCTGATAAATTTAAAAGTTATAGATAGAAAACTTACTTCAAAATTACCCCTGTTGAAATATTAAAAATTGGAGATTTTCCATGAAGTGTTACAGATGTTGCTGTTCAAAACCTTTTTATAGCACTTAGAGACAAACAGATTCCCAAATAAACGAAAAAGCACAGAATTTGGATAATTAAATCAGCTATTTCAATAGAAGACAACAAATGGTGTAAGAGCTGTAAGACAACATTAAGCCTGCCTGCACAAATCAATTTCTCTCTAGACACACATACACACACTCTCCTCTCCTGTGTGGCTAAACCAGTAAAATGGAAAGCTGTGAAACCACCTTTCAAATCCAGCCAAGATTTTAATGAATCCTTTTACCTATAATAGCCTCCAGCACTAGCTTTTGACAACAGCAAGCAAGAGTTTTCAGCATTGAGATCAGTTTTTAAGCACCCCTGCAGGTCTGACTACGTAAGACTGCAAGAAACAACATGGTGGTACACGGGTTTTATGACAAGTGAACTTTTATTTCCTTGTCATATTAGACTTACAGCTCTATCCCATGTTCAATTATTTCCTTTTGTTGCTTGATTACTTCAAATTGCTCTGGATCATCTTGGACAGTAGTTTGGGTACCAACACTTCCAACTCCTGAAGACACAGTGGAGTCCAAAGAACTGACACTACTCCGTCTTCCTCCACTCTCCAGGCATTTACCTTCAGCCATTTCCTGTTCAGATGGTTTATATGAACCTATTTAAAAACAGGGTGAGACTGTTCAAAGTTTTTAAACTTTTTAGTGGAAATTTGAGTCAATATTGAGTTTGGCAGTCTGCACTACACAAAGAAGCCATACTGATGCAATTCCAAAACAATCCAATAAAAGGCAGAAGAGCAGCAGCAGCTATAGAGAAATTCTTGCACTTCAGCTTAGTAACTGGAAGATTTGTCACATGCCCTGTGGTGTAAAAGCCAGCTTTTGCAGCACAGACAATGGCCTGGCTAAAACTCTTCAACAGCACCTGGCTATTTGAACCAGACACCTCAGAGTCAGTTCCTGCAACAGGATTAACAATTGTTCATTAAATACTTCATTTGTCTAGATAGTTACACATAAGCTTAGCATCCACACTTGTGAAGAACTTCTAAATATTGAGTAAATACAGGGACTAAACGCATTAGTCTCTCCATAAGGACATAATCTTACCCAGGCTGGCCTGATGATTCGGGTTCACATAAAGGTCTTTGCTCCACTCTACCATACATTTTAAAATAGAAACTAAACATTCAAGTCCTTTCTTCCTCAGGCTTAGTTCCTGAAAAGCACAAAACAAAAACTCCATAAACCAATAAACATCTATCCACTATAAAAACATCTATAAAAGTCTACTGCTTATACAAGGTTTTGCCCCTTAACTACTTAGCCTGGATACATCCATGCCAAAACAACCAGAACCAGATTGACACCAGAACACGTTGCAGCTACTTTAATCAGGTGGTCTAGTAACAACTGATGAGTACAACCTAGAGGCAATACACACCAAATATTCAGTGCAACCACTTGGTAGTATGAACGATTACGACCATTCAGTGAGCCTCTACAGTGTCAACTCCCCACAAGCAAGACAAGTGTCTTGCTACCTTAGCTGTAAACAGTTCTACTCAAATCCAAAACAAAGTACTCCTGGTTTGTACTTTCACTTTCAGGGCAGAAAACAAACAAAACAAAACCAAACAATAACAGAACCCCAAACACACACAAGAGAAAGAAAACAACAAAAAAACCCCACTGTAACAAAGAAACAACCAAGCAAGCATTGATGCAATTCCAACTGAAAGTAAGAAATGTACTCAAATTCAAAACAACACTGGCATCAATTTCACTTCAGCTCTAAAAGCCATTACATGGGCTAGAACAGCAGTGATGTAGGATAAGGCCAACATCAAAAATATTTTCTCTTGCTGAAAGCAATCTATACTCCAGTCTCCCTTTAAGGACTGAGGAAGTATAATTTAAAAAAATTAAATACTTGTGGTGGAGATGTAGCAGGAAGTTTGTGTAATGCAAACACAAGATGAAGCCAGTGATGGTTCATAAGCCCCAGAAGGAAAATTATGTTGAGTAAGGCTCATTTGATTGTCTCTCCCACAGCAGCCCAACAAAAGGGTCCAGAAAAAGCCTAATGTCACAACACAAGTTTTCATCAAAACCATCAGCATTCAATTGTAATTGTATTATCATTAAAAAATAAGTACTTACTACAGGTACAGGCAACAGATATCATGAACCACTGGCAGTAAGTATTGATAAGATGGAAACAGCACTATTTATGAAAAGATAATAGCTTATGTTCCAAGTTGGTTTTCTTACCTGTAAAGGAGTCATTCCCAACTCGTGCCCACTTCGTCCCTGAGCGATTTTGGACAAATCATTTACAAGGCGTTCAAAGATATTAGCAGCGTTTAAATCACAGTCATAGTTAACATAAATATCCACTACACACTGAGCATCTTGAAAATAAAAGAAAGTGCAAGTATTAAGAGTCAGGCTAACAGAATTTTCAAAAAAAAAAAAAATCAGCCAGTTGGAGCAGGCATTGAGGATGAATCCAGCTATTTAACCCAACCACCACAGGACCAAATTCAGTTTTTCATGCTTACATGTTACATGTGGCATTTGCTTATAAAATAAGTTTTCATCTGCTGCCAGAAGAAGTGACTGCTTTTCACAGCAATGAAAGTACCTGCACAAATTCTAGTTAAAGTCTGAATCACCATCCATTTGTGTTCAAAGGAGCTTGAAGAGGTCTCTAGGATATTGAGGAAGATCTCTTTGAAGAACACCTACAAAATAAAGGAGGTAAACATGTTAAAATGTAAAAGTCATTTTTCTATTCAATAATTTCTCCTGAAGAATATCACCTCATGCATACTGGAATCTGAATAAAGTAATAGTAGTATTAGTTCAATAAGCCAACAAAATAGTGACATTAACTTCCAAATTCCAGCTTTTAAATTAACATTACAATATTTTTTTGGAGACCTAGACCATCAAACAAACAATTTTCAAAGAGTCTCTCACCTCAATTTGCATCTTCAAATGGGTCTTAAAATTCGAAAGCAGCGTGAGAAAAATAGCAAGGGAGAGCTCAAATACATCAGGAACAGAAGAGACTCCATTTTTAGATAATGCTACACAAAGATATTGCTTGATTGCATTGATGAACATTTCATGTGTCCTGAAAACTGGACCAGCATTCTGCAGTACTGAGAGAAGCAGCTGGAGAGAGACTACTTTAGAACGCAGTTCATGGGACCTGGAAAAAAAAGAATGCAACTTTCAGTCTATGTATTTACATTGCCAAAGACATGCTTCTAGTCAACAGGACCACTGCAGCACTATTCCATGTAATGCAGAAGTGACTGGTCTTCTAATCCATTTCAAGGCACGGGGCAGAAGGGGTGGAAATTAACCTGTAACATCTACAGTCTTAATTTGAAGATGAACATCCTAGACTAGGATAATAGATGCAACTCAGTGCATCTCAGAAGCATTCCTCCAAATCCTAACAAATACTATAAGGCCACTTCAACTGAAAAGATTACTGAAAAAAAAATGAAAATAAAAGATAAAATCCTCAAGTATTACATTTTTTTAATAATCTGAAGCAAGTTTCAAGCCCAGATTCATTAAGTGAAAGAGAGGCCTCACAGGCCAATTTTGAACACCCATTTTATTATACAGCAGCTACCTAACCATTTCCAAAAGCTACCTAAAAGAGACAGCATAATAAAGTTTCATTACTTGGGGTCAGGTGGTCCATCACCAAGTGGTTTCATTGACAGCTTGCACAGCGACCTGAACACAAGGAAGGCATCCTTTTGTAGAACATGGGAAAATTTGGCAGCAGCTTGATGCCCAGATACATCTGTTTCCTTGAGAGCAAGAAACAACATTAGAGCCTCAGTGAGACAAAGGAATGGAGCAATTAGGAAGATTCCACAGCTCCTCAGAAAATTAGCTACAGAGTTAAGAAGTAGCGCATTCGGCAGTGTTTAAATCTAAACAGGACTAAAAGCGATCTGGATCTTTTCACACATATTGACTGACTCTTCTCTTGTATTAAGATACAAGTAACATCAATTTTAGAACAGTTGTTTTCAGTCTCTACTCAGATTGCAGTTGCTGCTTCCTCTTCAAACATGAACAGGACACATACATTAAAGCTTCTATCCCTCCTCCTCTCCATAAAATCCCACCACAGCAGTTGGCATGATAAATTTCTCCTTCCCTAAATATACATTAAGCATCCAGTGAAGTAATTTACCAGATTATCAGTAGAGGAAACAGACTGCCCATCATCTGGAATCCCATTTGTTTGTACATTTTCATTACTAGAGCTAGAAAGAGCCAGATCTGTAGCTTCTGATGCAGGGAGAGTCTTAACTGTTTCTGTTACTTGCTTTTCTTCAGCCTCTAAATGGGAAAAAGTAAAACTGATTAAAATCATCCATTGAGCACTCTCATGAAGCACTACAACCAAGTGGGACACAGGCAGCACTGGTAAGCACTAGAAAGTTTCTCAACTACCAGCAAAAACCCCTCTGTAGATGTTCTTGACAACATACTTTGTTACAAAAGATAACTTACACGGTTTTACAGAAAGAAACAAGATCCCCAACGCACATGCACCTATTGCACTTTAGAAGATTTTTCTACCTTTCACAGCTGACTTAACCACATCTTCCAGGATGCCTTGAACCATTTCTTTTCCTCCATCAGTTGCTTCCTCTAAAGAAACACATAAAGAGTTGAATTTAGTACTTTTGTTTAAGGAGAAGATGGAAAGGACAAACATGACAGAGGCAGAAGGTTAAAAAAAACACCACCACAAAAGATTTTCTTTAGTAGTTCTCTAAAGCCACTTACAAGAAGTTGTGCAAAAATTATCATTTATATGATTTCCACTGCTTAAAATAAAACACTATTTTTAATTCAGTGGTTTTGTCATTTTTATTTGTCAACTGTTACAAACTTCTAGTTTTGGAATATCTTATGTCCCTAATTTGGATACAGTGCATGTTTATGAGAAGGTCTCATTTTTACCACAGAACTTGAATCACCTCCAAGTAATTCTGCAACTTCCCTTTTATCGCCCTTATCAGGTCAAATTCCATTATAACTCTATATACATAAGCTATATATAGCTACACTAGAACTCTAGGGAAAACATGAGCCTTTCTTTAATAGTTATAATATTGTAGACAAGCTAAGGGTGGCCTGCATACTCTGAAGTAAGTAGTAGGAAAATACAACCATGATTTGAGCCAATGACCCAAGCCACTTATCCCCACAATAGCCTAGGAGAGTGTTTTCCAACAGAAATGGTGTAACTGAAAGCAAGAGGCACAACTTATTCCTGTTCACCTGATGCTGGATGAGTCAGATCTTGCTCCAACTTCACTTCTCCATTTTCTGTCCTCTCAGGCTCCCCATTTGGCAATTCTACATTTGCAGGAGCAGTGGGTTTGCCCTCCAGATAGCTGTGCTTTAACTGACCAAGCTTTGGAGACTTGGGCACCACTTGAATTGCAGGAGACTGGGATTTTTGCTGATTAGTTTTTTCTATTTCTCTGGATTCTTGTATCTTGAAAAAACAATATGAAAAAGTTAACCTAAGGCACAAAACATAAGGGAAAAACAGATCTGTATGACAACTGCTGCTCCTCCGTGAATTCATGTGTTAACAAAAAAGACACAGTGAGAATAGAATTGTTTGGGCAGTCAAGTTCAAAAGACGCTCTCAGAGCTTATTTTAAAAACATTCCATCATGTGTTTATAGAAAGCCACTTGGCAGAAACTACAGTGTGAAATCTTATCAGCAATAAGCTTCATACTGTATTTTTAATCAGACAGCACACTTTGGTGCAGGATTTGACAGAGGTTGTTCTTAAATTACAAATCAATAAATATCCAACTACAATGACAGACCCATTAAAAAACAGTAATAAAAAGCATTCTGTTCATTTATCAAGCCCAAACATTTGAAATGAGCAAAGGCAAGAGGTACATACAGCTTGATTTTCCATCCGTGTAAAAATGACATTTAACATCTGTGTAAGGGTAGCTTTGGCAGTTGTCTGATTGATAAGATTTTTACTGGCCAGGTAGATGTTGTAACAGGTTCTAACAGTCTGAAGAACTGTTCCTTCATGGATTTCTATATACGGAGATGTTACTGCAGTGAGAAGAGCCTGAAAGAGTCCATAAAAATTAAATCTGAGTAGGCAGCAATACACTTCATGTGAGTCTTCCACAGCAATCAGTGGGTTAGAAAACACATGCACCTTTTTATAAGGGACTTCTGTTTCTTTGAAGTGATGTTTCAAATCAAAGAAGAGTTTCTAAGTCTCTTCATTTGTCTCCTGAGTGTTTTAAGTATTTTATCGCAACTACTTTTTCACCACCAAATAAAAGAGTTTTTACATCCTATGGTTGCATTTCTGGGAAAGGGACAAATCTACAGTGCCATCAAATTAGATTACTAGAAGGTTCACCTCAGCTCTGTTAGCCCAAGTAGATTTCAGAACTGGAGAACACATCGTTGTTTCTACTATGCCTTGCTGAGAACACACACTGCAGATCCCTCTGGAAAAGGGGACAGGAAGACAGCAAGGCTAGAGCAGCAGGCCAGAACACTGTCTCACAATTATAGTGCCTTCAGCTGAAGGCTGATAGAAATTCATTTGCCTAATGAAAGTGGGCATTACTAGCCTAGAATATGAAGATCAAGCTGTCTGCTAGATGGAGTACCCAGGCCAGAAAGAAGGACAAACATTTATAAAGCTTTCCCTTTGCTTCTGCTGCATCAAGAGGAAATATATTTCACATAGGAAGTCTGGCATGGTGACAGCTTCCCTAAATCCAGATGACACATCTAACAGTGTAAGAAAGAGGGAAACTGGGCCCTAAGTACTACTTTGTGTTTAAATTTTCTTCAGTTACAAAAATCAAAGTCAGAAAAGGCAAACTGACATTGCACCAAACGAAACCAAATGAAATACCTTAATTATCTGCAGTTGTACTCCTTCATCTGTTTGAGGACCCTGAAAACAATTGCAAATGGTTTCAACTATTCGGTCAATCAGTCGTTTTCCAGGAGCTCCACTGTCTGGAGCATTGCCAGTGATATGTCCATATGCAATGAGTTTCTAGGTAGAGAAAATGAAGGTTAGACAATCCTAAAAGACACTTAAGTGCACCATAAAAGACAACAGTTAGACAGCACACCTCACGTAACCAGTTTTAATACAAACATTTAACACCATCAACAGTCTGGCTACCAGAGACTTGGACCCATTCAGACAACATAATTTAGTAACTGATACTCTTTTTCCACCCAGATCATTTAGAATCACAAAATCAACCAGGCTGGAAGAGACCTCCAAGCTCATCCAGTCCAAGCTATCACCCAGCCCTGTCCAATCAACTAGACCATGGCACCAAGTGTCTCATCCAGTCTTTTCTTGAATGCCTCCAGGGACAGCAACTCCACCACTTCCCTGGGCAGCCCATTCCAATGGCAAATCACTCTCTCTGTGAAGAACTTCCTCCTAACATCCAGCCTATACCTCCCCTGGCACAATTTGAGACCGTGTCCCCTTGTTCTGTTGCTGGTTGCCTGGGAGGACAGAAAGCTTTTTAACATCAACCTTTGTATCTATTCACAACAGAAAGGTTCTGCCCCTAAGTTGCATTATTTTTTTTCTGTACGAATGTGAAGAGGAACAAAGTAGAAAGATTCCAGAATCTGACCTCCCATCACATAAGCACCACAAGAGACACCATGGCAGATACTTCTTCTGGAGCATCACAGGTGGAAAATCTTTACTAAATAATGCAAACATTCATGACTTTCAGTGATGGCTTGCCTCACTAGAACACACCACACACACTTCTGACTGACAAGAAGCACTTTCAGCCAAGTCTGATGATACTCTATTTTGCATAGTTTATGCATCTAGGTAGGCACAGTGGGCATTTTCACACCTCTATACCCAGGACAACACTACTTCTTCACTCCAAGAGATTTTTCTAACTGCATCTTTCTCCATAGCATTTGACCCAAACTGAAACACAGAAGTCACCTGTAAACAGTCCAGTGAGGTACTGACAATGCGTGGAGACTTTGACTGGCAGGCCAGCTCAAATGGAAGGAAATATTTATCTGCTTCAATGAAGTTTGCTTTTGGTGGAGCCGCAGTGCCTTCTCTAGGTCAGATGAAAGAGTTATTAGTTTCTGTAAACATGTCTGCAACAGCAGACTATGATTCCTCCTTTTCTAAATGCAAAGCTGGATGGGACACAGCAGCATGCAGACGTAATGCAAGTTTCTCTCACACACTTCCTTAAGGAAAGTTCAACTTTCTTTAAACATCAGTATTGCATCTGATCTTTCTCCTATCTTCAACTTAACTCTTCCCTCATTACAGTGCACACTGTACTGCTACCTGGGGAAATCCTACACAACCTAGAAGATAAATCTAACAAAGTTATACCAACTTAAACAGAGTTCATGTAAGGGATACTAAGCAAGCACATTGGCAGCTCAATTTAAATCAGAGCAGTGCTGAAAAAGTGTTTTAAAATTTGGACTTAAGTAATATTTCAATTTGTACTCCTGATCTAGCTTGTTAAGACCATACACTATCAAACAGAGGAAACCTGCTGCTGTTTCCTAGCAGGCTACATTAAGCCCAGTGAAAGGAAGTAAAAAAGTATCAATCCAGCAGTTTTTTTCCTAGTGAAATTTGGAGGCAGTTATGAATTGAGCACCCATAGCCACACACATTACGTGACTGGAACTGGCCACATCCTGGCTTGGGCAGAAAGTTGCATAACTGGGTATTCATAAATACACTGATGTAGTGTATACACACTCTTAACATTTTCACTACCATCTTGCTGTTTTCTGGCATAGTCTAGAGCAATTGATAACTTACCTTTGCTTTTCCAGCTCCGTTTTTATTTCATCTGGAAGAAAAGAAAAAACAAAGAAAAGATTGAAAACATTCCACATGCAGGATGAAGTTAACCTTATCAATATCACTAGTAAGGAAAATGTAAGAAAGCCAAACTGTTTCAAGCCACAAGTCTGACACTTCAGTATTTACTATTCCCTTCCTGTAACATCTTCAGACAGCTACTTTGTTTGTTGGGAGGTTCTCAATTTCGATATGAAAAAGCTGATTTGTCCATATACCCTTAACAAAAGGAGTCTTCAGTACTAAACACAGTAATTTTTATTCATGAGTCAGTTTGTGTCACAGACAGCTCAGGTCTGCAGAAGCCTTTAAGCCACTGCATAAACTATGACTATCCCATTAACTACAGTGCTAGTTAGCCTCCTTTTGTTAAACCTCACAATATGAGATCAGCTGAACAAACTCTTAAGAGATAAGAAACCTTCGACAGCAGCTTGGTTGTGGGTTTTTGTTGTGTTGCATTCTTTTGGTAATTGAGGGTTTTTTGTTTGGTTGTGGTTTTCTTGGTTAGTTGGGGTTTTAGGGAGCTTCTTGTAAAATTAAATACAAGAGGGAAGAAAACAGTCTCTCATCACAGCAGCAAATCCCTTATGTTCTATCATGGCTTTTTGAGGATTTCTAATGTTACCACTATGATGCACAACACACACTAGAACTGCATTAGCCCAGATATAACACAAGTGCATACTATCAACACTGACAAGACCTATCAAAAATAGCACACAGAGTAAGGCTGCACAGCTGCAATCACTGGTAACACCACATGGAATCCTGTCTGTCCCAATCTACTTCATGCACCTGCAAATCACCAGGCCTATAAAAGTTGTTTTAATTGCAAAATTACCAAAAGTGGATCATTCACCCAAAGCTCTCCACAGTCCTAGAGAGGCACCAACGGTTGGGATTAGATGTTCAGATGATTTCAGCAGTGTCTGTAAATCTCAATTTCTTGCCTCACGATACACAAAACACACTAATGAACAAGCAACAAACACACTACAAGTTTTTCAACCGTCCTATTTTTCAGTGAATGTTACAATAATTAATCCTATTCTGTAGCACTAGCAGCCCTGTTTTATAGGGAAGATGGAAGCAAAGCATGGAGGAAACCTGTAGATCTGCAAGCTGTGAGTGATAAGCTACATTCAGGAGCGGGCCTCGTTCTGTTTGCCACATTGCCTCATTAATGAACGCCAGCATAGCCATCAGTCAAGAAAGCAGCAGCCTGACACACACTAGCAATAAATGATGTAACAAGAACTGAAAGAACATTATCCACCCTACAGTCAACAAAAGAATAGACAAACTGAAGAGGCAGAAACCCACATTGCATCTTGGTCCTGTTCAGAAGCCCACCATGTTCTCATCAAGTCCATCATGCAAATAACCATGCCTGGGACTTTTAAAGGAGACAGTTGTTGCTTGCCAGTACTGCGCAGGCCAGCAGCAAGGCAATGAGCCAAGCCAAGTGCATAGCTCCAGTGCCTGGGGTTTCAGAACCACAAGTAACTCCACAGTTCTGCAGCAGTGCAAACTCAGCATCATCATCCCCTAAAACTTCAGGTTTCAATTTGTAAGGAGACTCAACAGAATGGGGACTGTTGGTAAGAAATAGAAACAAAATTTCCCATGCCAACTAAATCTTCAACACAGCAACACTTCTTGGATTTTCTTCATCTCAGTATCCAGTGGGTTTATCAACAAGGTGGCTAGTCAGAAGCTCAAAGTCTGAATTCAGCCATCTTGATTGATTTGCTCATCTTTAACATCATGTTATGACCCACAAAGCTATTGAGAACAACATATCCTAAAGGACTGCCCAATTTCTTAGCTCTGTCATATTATTAGAGCAGTGCATTCCTGTTGCCTGGAAGATCTGGCTGCTTCAAACCTGTGGCTTTCTGGGTAGCTTTACACGTTCAGAACACTTAGTCCTGCCTCTAGCTCTTGGCAGAAAGAGGCATATTTCAGTTTCAGCCAGAACCCTAAATACAGCAGGGTGGTCAATTATACCACAGGTAATGCCATATTTCAGACAGCCTGTAAAACTAGGGTCTAGAGGGGTTTCTTAGTAACTGCAAGAACTCAGCACCCTCTGAACAAGCTGGGTTTTTTTTTCCAAAACAGAAAGATTGCTCAAGTTAGGGAAGTACTCCTCCTCGCACTAAAAATGGTGATTTGTGTAATCATGAAACATTATTTTTCCCAAAATGTCTTATATCCAAGTGAAATTATTTTTCTTCTTAAGAGATCACTTTCTCCCTATACTGTTTGCTGGTAGAGCAGCACAGCAAAAAGTTCTGAATGAGAATTTTCAAATATTTTAGCCTTAAGGAGTCATGACCATGCTCATCTTTACAGGTAGACAAATTAGACCAGACCTTGCATTGGAGAAATAGGTAAGAAGAGCATCTCATATTAAAACAATGATAATTTCACCCTTAGAAGCACTCCATAAATATTTTCAAATAAATCTAACCAAGGTCCCACAGTTTTATAATACGCAGACTTTTCTAAAGCCACAGACAAACATCTGCCCCACAACTGCATTTTAATAGATAATGCTGGCAGAAAAGAATGAATGAAAGGACAAAAGCAAATTCGAGTAGTGCCTCTGCTAGTGATTCCTTCAAAATAGTTTGGAAACCTCCATACTTGAAGCACTTGTGTGGTGATCTGATGATGAACAGCTTGCCAAGCCCTGACCAGGCACAGGCAGCTTCCAGAAACCTACTGTCACTGGATTAAGTGGCACAGCTCAATTCCATTCCCCTGCTACGGAACTCTGAATTTTGGTCAGTCTGCTTGTCACAGCACAAGGCCAACCCCTTGCTTTCAAGAGCAGAATGTACTGCCCATATACTTCATCCACTTCAGTCAGAAACGAACCTCTTCAACTCCAGGCACTACTTGTGCTGCCCACTCAAGCCTTTCAGCATTCCTACCAGGAAACACAACTGGAATAATATGCAAGGCCCTGCAGAAATTTCTCCCAGACCTTCTGGCCATAATAAAAGCAGGATGAAGCCCATGCTGAGAGCAACTACTGTTCTTTACTAGAAAAGTGGTTTAAATTTGCTTGTATGGAAAACTACACTACAATGGAGGAAATAGTTGCCTGTCTGTAATTAGATCCATCCTATGTTAACCTACAGTTGAGTTTGTCTCAGTGCAAGCAAACCAGCTCCTGTGCAGAAAATGGCATAGCTCATGCTAGCACGAGGACACCAGCAATGTCTTTCCACAGCCTGACAGCACACCAGAGAGCAGTGCCAACACAAACACACGGAGCAGCAGCAAAAACTTCCCTACCCCCAACCTGGTGAACTCTGCAGCACTGCCCAAGTCCAGGTTGCCTTAAATCAAAAGCCCAACACCTTGCCTTCAGTAACTGTGTCTACAGAAGACTTCCACAATGAAGCAAGACTACCTCTTCTGCCCCAGCTTGCTCAAAATATGCCAGCAAAGAGGCTGCTAAACTCAGGCAAATTCCTTTTAGAAACTTCTTAAACACAGAACTAAACTCCTAAGCAAAGCCATGGTTTAAAAGGCTGGTTTGTTTTTTTCCAAACTCATTAATAGGCTGTTCTGTTGTTTACAAGGCTCCAAGACACGTACATGGAGGTGCCTAGGCAATCAAAGAAGGTCACATAACCAGGCTGCCTGCACTGTATGTCATTAAATAGTCCTAATAGGGCAAGAGTGATGGTTTGTATGAGACCCAAGCACTCGGCTAGCACTAGAGCACACGAACTGCTGTGACACACTGCTGTGTGCCACCCTACATTTCTCAGGATAGATTATTTCAGTAGATTTACTAAGAACGTTGTGTACCTTGAGCTCCATGTAAATGCTTATTAAGCAACTATTTTTATACAACACACTGGCTGGCTGCTGAAAACAAGTTCTCCTAAAAACACAATTTTCTAAAGCAAAGCAGAACAGCTTCTCTGTTTAAAATCCTCCATTTCTCCCAGTCTCTCTTGGGGCTTACTGGCACAGGACAGGATACAACCGTTACACCTACTGATGAAGCAAGAGCCTGAATGAAGGAATCTATTTAACTCTGCTTGCTCAACACTGATGCCACATATTTCAAAGGAGGGGTGGATAGAGGAAAAAGCCAAAACAACTAACCAATAAAACACCACTGGGAACTGGTTTTGTCCCTTTTCTTCCATCTTTGTTAAATTTATGTCCCATCTGAGCCTATGACATGTCTCATTTCCACAAAGTCACATAGATATTTTGCAGTCCAAAACTGCACAGTATTAGTCTCATCTTACTAGGAAAGGAAGAGGAAAGACAGTAAGAGCAGTTTAAAACTGGAATGACAAAACACCTACACCTCCTACAGAAGAATGATAGAAATTTTCAGTAGTAATTTCCTTAAGTTTTCAGGAGTTGCACATACTCAATAAAGAACTCACATAAAAAAACATCATTCCCACACTCCAAAATATATTCCTCCATCCTGCCAAACAAAAAAAAAAAAATTAAAGCAAATGTAATAAACAGAAACATACTGCAGGAACATGACAGCAGAAACAGCTGCAGGATAAATTGTGTGTGCTAGCTCTAGACTACACCACTTCCCCTCAATTTACAAAGGAGATGCATCATAGACTCCCCAGTACCAAGAGCAGATTATCACTTACACATGACCTATGCTGAGTGGTTTGTAAGTGGTGCAATACCCCAAGGCTCTATTAGAGACTACTGTATAAATAAGATGGCACAGCACATGGAATTAAGAAGAGGTTGAGAGGGGTTATTCAAAATGTGATGTGGAGAAAAAGAAGAAAACTTTATGGAGCTGCTGGTTCTCAGCTGTTAACTTTACATTTCTCTCAAACTGAATTAATTTTACTCAGAGCTACAGGACTTCTTCTTCTTATTAAAAACACTGCAGCTTCTTTAATCCATGACATCTTGTGTATCATAGAGTGTCAGGGTAGATGAAAAAGATGCATCTGAGTAACTTAGACTGTAGGTAATGTTCTTCCCACATTTCCTGGTATATTTACTACCGTACAGGGCTCAATAGTTAAGCTAACACATTTAAAATTGAAGCAACAGTCTTATTTAATATCAAATATAAGCTTAAACTGAAATCATGTTAACAGAACTGATTTTTTTCATTTGTATGAAAAAGTCTTTAACATAAACAGAATTAAATCAGGGGGTAGAGTTGATCATAACCAAAGAAAGAAATTTCTTTCACACTGGCAACTTAAAATGATGCAGTGACATTGACAGAGTGAGACCCTTTAGTGCAGTAATTAATCCTTGCCCTACTAGGGCAGGACGTTGGGCAACAGAAGGTTATCTATTCATGCTGACCTCTGCTTTAGTCCAGGAAAGCACATGGATTTTTTTTTTCCAGGCAAGATTAGCATCACAAGCATTAACTAACATCAAACCTACTGTACTTTAAAATAGACAGGCATGGAATAGTTATAATCCAACATGCAAATGCTAATAGGTGGCTATTGCACTGTGCTCCTCCCCCAAAATCACCATCTTGGATGTGTTAATAAACATAAAGACCTTCGCTAGTAACCTTTCACAGAAGTTTCCTTTCTCACCCTCTAAATAAATTCACATAGCAGAAAAACAGGTTCCCAGTGATGTAAATGGGCTGGGTGCATGCTTGGGGAGCTGGAGGCAAAGTCTGGAAAAGGAAGTTAAGTAGGAAAAGCACGCTGGATGAAGCACACGTGTGACATTACTGCTCACAATGTCGACTTTACATAACAACACATAATACCCTTCTGTCTGGTTGCCCTTCTCCGGATACACCATCGCTACAATTATCTCCCACAGATTTCTTGCAGGTGTAGGCAGGAAGATAAAAATGACAGCAATTTTCAAGCTCGTGTTCACAGTGCATTTAACAAGACTTGTAGCTGCCCAGCTTCCTTACATACTCAGCCTGTCTTGTCTTCAGGATACTCTAAGTGTCTCCTAATTAAAGGGAAAATACCGGTGCAAAGTAACTAAAGCTGTAATAGATATGTCTGTCACATTTGCAGCATAAGAAAGGCCACAGAGAACTCGACTGGAAGAGCTGTGGCAGTACTTTGCCCAGTTTACTCTTCCTCCTTCGTACACCACCATATGCTTTCAGAACTTCAGCAGACCTGTATGACCAACTCGTACTTGCAGGAGATTTCAGGTTCACTGCACCAACTTCACAAAAAGTATTTTAATCTGTAGAACACCACAGACATCGCTGGCACCTGGCTACACTAGTAACAGTTCACAGCCAGTTCTGCCAAGAGCTGAAGGCGAGATGTCACAAGATTACTAGCCCTGGACGATGTGAGGCTCAGTAACTCGAGGGCCTCAAGCAGCCTGTTCTCCACTTTAAAAGCTTCCGATCAGTTTTCTCAGAATCGGTTCTGACGTGACAAACGCAAAGACCTTTCGTTTCATATCGTATCCAAACCCTAATAAACCAGACGAGTGTTTCCTCTCCACCTTTGTGCATCTCTTATCAGAGAGAACTTTCCCCCCACTGTGAAGTCCGGAACTTAGACGGGATTCCGACCAGCAGCCTCACAGCTGGCGGCTCGGGACTCTCGCACCCCGCCGGGGGTCCGACGCGACAGGAGACACCGTCGGGGGCCAGTAACACCGCCTCCCGCCTCTGCCACACCAGGCGGCAAAGGGTTCGTGCGCCGGCCGCCAGCAGCCTCCTGTCAGCCTCCCAGGCCGGGGAGTGGCTGCAGCTCACAGTCCGGCGGAGTAGTCCCGCGCACAGGCCGTACCGGGCCGGGCCATGCCGTGCCAGGCCGACTTACCCAGCGCCACCTGGCAGGCTCTCCGCAGCTGTCCGTGAGGGGGCCGCTTCGCTTCCTTCTCGGCCAGGATCTTCTCCAGGGCCCGTGACACAAACATGCTCTTGGTGCGGGCGTCCTGCTCGCGGGCCGGGGGCTGCATGGTGGGGCGGCCCCACTAGGGGCAGGGAAGGGGTCGCCGGGGCCGGCGCTCAGAGCCCGCGGCCGCACCGCAACCCCACCATCCGGAAGAGGCGCGCCTCCCTCAGCGGCCGCCACGGCGCCACCGCCACGGCGCCGCCATACTGGCTCCGTCACGTGACACGGGCTACCCCCGCCCCCGCGGTGACCCCCGACCCTCCGCTGTGCCGGCAGCGGCGGCGCTGGCAGCGGGGCCGCCTCCCTGCGCCGGGCGTGACAGCGGCGGACGCCCCGGCGCTGCCGCCGCGCGTGGCTGGCGGCTGTAAATCACGCGCTGTCAACGCCGCCTCCCCGCAGCCGCGGGCTTCCGGTGAGCTCTCCCGCGCCGTATGTGTGCGGGAGGGGCCTGCCCGCCACCAGCGGCTTCCCCGGGAGACTCCTGCAGCTCCACACAGCGCTCCTCCCCGTCCTTTAACGAAACTGACCCTTGTCCTGTCCCTACCTGACTAACTTCCGTGCTGTAACGCAGGAGCGTGGGGTGGGAATTGGTGCCCGGCACTTCAGGCACGAATTTTAGTAAGAAGTACAAATGCAGTCCCTGCTGCAGTTGCTTGTACTAATTAACTTAGCGAAAGGGAAGTCGTTAATGTAACACTGTGGTGGTTTGGGTATCCCCCGCCCCCCCCCCACGCTTTAGAAATCACCCAGACTAGACTCAGCCGGCTCTGGAAATTTGAATGAAGCTTATATTTACAGCTGGCACAATTTACAAGCAGATATTTACAGTATATACAGATATATATACAGAAACAGACAAGGTAAAAAGGTAATACAGACACACAACTCCCCTCCCAGAAACCTGAGTCCCCAGGGGGGTCTCTCA
The DNA here is from genome assembly GCA_013400475.1 of Tricholaema leucomelas. NCBI lineage: Eukaryota > Metazoa > Chordata > Aves > Piciformes > Lybiidae > Tricholaema lacrymosa > Tricholaema leucomelas. The sequence continues at coordinate 669,137 of WAAF01003466.1, read as the reverse complement.
ACCACCCCTCACCTTCCCCCTACCCCTCTCAACCTTATCCCAGTCCCAAGGAAGAATGGAGGTTCGGCCAAGAGGATTAAGAAGCAAAGGTGAAATCAGCCAAAGCAAATGGAGGGTGAGGTTAGGAAGCAAGATGGAATTCAGCCAGCAGCCTCAGCTCTCCCCAGCAGGCAAAGCAGAAGTGACTTTATCTTTGTTTTGCTTTTCTTCTTTACACATCTCAGCAAGACTGTGAGCGAAGTAGACCTCACCATTGTTTTCATTTCTCAGCCTATTCTCTAGTTGTTCTCACCAAAACATCCCAGCTAGGCTCAAACTAGCACAAACACTCAGATCTGTCATGCTTCTAATCGAAGCATCTCACATTTGCATTATCAGTGTTACCAAGAGGCACTGATAAAAAAGTCCACATGTGAAATACCCTAAGGTGTACATTAAGGAAGAATTACAAACAGTTTCACTTCAATGCCTAGAAACTCTGTCTCCTCTTGTGCCCAATTGCATCTTCTCCCTTTACTCTTTGGCCTACATGGTAGGGTGCTTTGCACCCCAAATCATCCTGTGGGCTTGCTAAAAGCCAGTATAACCTTTGGAAATAATCTCGTTTAGTCCATTGACACCCTGCACCATCACCTGGCAGCCGTCTGTGGGATGCAGCCACCTCTTCTCTGTCGTTCACAAAAGGCTTAATCAAACTAAGATGACTACATCTCACTGAGAATACAGGGGCACATTAGGTTGTCTAGACTGTAATTTTATTTACTTATTTCCCAAGCAGCAGGACTCCAATTCTAATTCTTTAAAATGTCATTAATGAATCCTTACTGTCAAACTGTCGACAGCTGCAATTTTCATCCTAGAAACCACTGACAAAGGCTCCAACCCCAAACAGCTGTGCAAAGCATTAGTTTAGTATTATTTCATGGGGGAAATGGACAGGAGCTTTGTGATCACCTCTGCTGTCCAGAGGTTTATGTGGGCTGGTTCACACAGAGCTGAGGACTCCACTTCTGTGGAAAAATACAAGTTAGAGCATGGGAAATCAGAAATTATGTCAAAACTAGTAAGAAGCAGGCAAGGACCCTTGTCTGGAAACCATTTCTGAGATTTATCAGTATCTGAAGACTTGGGTTTTCTTTGGAGATAAGAGGTTTAGGTGTGACGTGAGTGTGATTTCATTGCTCATCATTAGATCACAATTTATCAGATGCAACTGTCTCAAAAATTGACTAGTTATATCTGTTCTGTTGACAATAATAGTATGATCTGCCTCTTCTGCTGCCAGAAAGCATTACCATGTCATAAAGGTGAGACATTGGTGGAAGGCTGAAGGCCTTCTGAGTATTTGTCCACTGAAGCTGCCATAAGGTAATGCACATGGAGAATGAATTTCTACTCCAAGTAAGAATCACAGAAACATGAAGCAGGGGAGGCCTTCAATAGATCATTTAATCCATCTCCAAGCACAAAGGCAGAACGTGGCCTCTTCATGAAAAGCTCTAACAGAGGAGATTCAACAGCTTTTCACTTAGGTGCCTCCAGTGTTTCACTAACTATCCAGTTAGGAAATTCTTCCTAATATCTGGTCTGGATGTTAACAGCTGTTCCTTAGCAGATGGAAGGACTCTTATTATTATGGTGATGGGAATACCAGAAAAACAGAGGGAAATAACGGAGAAATCTGGGTATTAAATGTTACTTTAAGAAATGAAGACATTTCGTGATCATGGCTAGAGTTATAGTTTTGTTTTCTATTGAAAGTGTCGTACAATCTGATTCTTCTGGCATTTTGTTTCACTTTCTGGTCTCGCACACAAAAGGCATTCATTCCTGTTAACATATACATGTCTGATCTCAGCCTTCTTGTAGTCTCGGAAACGTAATTGCTTTCCTACATAGAGCAGATTTCACCCTCCAGTTTTATGTATTAATTTCACTGCACAATATAGTGAAACCACATAATGGATGCTCCTTTAGTAGCTACTAACTCCGTTAAGTATTTATAGATTTCAGAATGCAGAAGTAGCCCATATTTTCCCCTGATGCTATCCTGGCAGGATTCACTATGCCACTATTTTGTAGTTGTAACAGCTGTGTAATCATTTTATATAGTTACTATTTATTTTTAAAGTATGTTACACATCTAATAGTTTGGGGCATTAAGTCATTACATGGTCTAGTATTTTGTAAGAGGTGCCCAGTTCCATGAGATGTTTCATAATATCCTTTGGGTTTGTGAACCTCTTCAGGCTTTAAGCTCTGTTCGTATGTCTTTGTATGCCTCTGCCTCTGATCACTTAAATGTGACATTTCTGAGGACATCACTTTGGATAGCAAGAGGTTAAGAGATGGTTTATGTGCCAGATGGTTGAATTAATTCACATTTGAGATTAAAATATAGATAATATTATGGGGTTTAACTGCCATTTTCAAAACCTTGTCCCAAAAAGGCAAAGTCTGAAAAATAGACTTTTCAGGTTAATGCTGATCCAGTGGGAATTAGGAAGGTGGCTTGCTGTGCATCTCATGACTCAGCTGCCTTCTTTAAATTCTATTTCCATCTCCACTGTAGCTCTGTTATACTGAGGACTCTCAAATCCTCTCCACAGAGCTCACTGACTGTCTTACCAACCAGGCAACATCTAGTTTAATTTGCTTTGTTGTGAAGGGCAAGAAATTCAGTACAAGTCTTAACAGCCTCATTACTGACCAAAAAGAAGGAAAAAAGTGACAAAAAGGAACCTGTGGCCGCTCGCCACAATGCCCTGGTTCAATAATGGCAGCACGTGGTCATCAGCATGCAAACACCAATGTGGTGGACAGCAAAATGGCGTTTATTAACGTGTAGCATGGGATTATATAGGATAGGTAGCAACATCACTTCCTTCTTGCATCACAGACAGGAAGCTAAGTATAACAAAGGACTCATAGAGAACAGCAAAATGGCGTTTATTAACGTGTAGCATGGGATTATATAGGATAGGTAGCAACATCACTTCCTTCTGCTTGCATCACAGACAGGAAGCTAAGTATAACAAAGGACTCATAGAGAAATCATAGAGAGCACAGAGAGGAGCCCTATCTTGCCGTACATCGCGCCATCTTCAGATCGCCAGACCCTATCTGCAACAGGAACCATATAAAATGTCTTCTGTCTAGCTGAATTTATCACAACCAAACTAAGAAAAGCTGAATCTATGTCTCTCTAATAATGCTTGTCTATTAGAAAGGGAGTGATGGAGAAATAGCACACAAAAAAAGGAGAGAACAGGACACGTGTCACAGAGTTCAGTACTGACATTGAGAGCTCAAGAGTCAGAGGACAAACTGATTGTACCTGGACTCAAGAGTAATTTCATTTCAGTGCTGAAATCTACAGGCTTAGTGTAAGTAAGAATTTGCCTTGGAGAACATGATGGCTGTGGCAGGAGGGAAGATTTGGCTGATACAGGTTAACCAGTAAGTTGAACTTGGTGAAAAACAGTTGTTTTCTGTGAATCAAGATAAGATGCAGATGGGCCTTGAGAATGACAAAAATATGTCCCTTCCACTCTATAGATAAACTCCTTTTTTTCCTTTTTTTCCCATTTCCCAGGCTCATCTGGTGGCTTGAGGAATTGCCAGCAGCTCAGTGCATCTGTGTTTAATGCCTCTAGTCAAGGACTTTTACCCGAAGGTCAAAACATACTTTGATCACAATAACTTGAGATACTGCAGCATGTTTATCTCACTACAAGTGCAATGATACCAATCTTTGTCTGTCACTTGGCAGTAAATGGCACTGACAGGCTTGACTGCATGTAGGGAGGGAAAGGTTAATATGAGAGGCAGTGAATGTCAGGACAGTTTATTTCCAGGCCAGCAGCATTAAATTGATACCCTGGAGTTCAAATTTCTGCAGTGGGACTCAACATACTACAGTGAGTTGTTTCTCCTGGCTGAAGTAATCAGCTGTTACTATCAAAATGTAAAGTTGTAATGGCATCAGAGCTGCCTGTTCTCCGGTGTTACATGTGTGACAGCAATGCTTCCAACATATTTTTCCAGGAAAGTAGCTAAACCCATCATAGAATTTATTGGACACTGTGCAGCCGAAGACTGTATTTTATAAGAATTCCCAGACGAGACTTTTCTGAAGTGCATCATAGCAAGTAGCCAGATCATTCTCAGGACACCTCCTCAAATTAGCATTTCTGTTTGTCTTTCATTTACCCCCGGGGTTAGAGCTTTGCGATGTAAACTGATTAGTCCCTCCCATCCCTCCCAACTGTACACAGTTTTACTCAGATGCTTCTATCTCAACAAAACCAATCCAGTTTTGCTGGATTTGCCTCCTGTCTTTGTATAGGCGGTGGCAAAACAGGGGTAAAGCATTAATTTTGGATTCTGTCTCCTTTCAAGTGCTTGTCTTTGGAGCCTTTGTTACTGGGTGTCAGATTTTTCTTACCTAAGTGCAGGAGCTTAATGACTGCAGGCTCTAAATCCAAACTCTGGTTCAAACCAGTATAGGTTCCTCAGTTCAGTGCTAAATGATAGGTGAGATGAAGTGAGGTGCTCCTGGGTGAAGTACAGGTTTGGGTTCTCCTTTTGTTGTTTATCTTTTAGCATATCTAATGGTTTAGGTTTAGCATATCTACAAATGATGCTAGACTATTTCAAAACTTAATTTAACTTAAAAAATCTAATGATGAAGAAAGAATAGAGTAGTCTTAAGTGTTCTTATTCAGTACCTGCCAATCAAATAGCACAGCATTATACTGCAAAACAACGAAACGGAGCAAAATGGATGTAAATAGTAAAGAGCAACATCACATGAGAAATAAAATTAGTAAGTTAGAAAGTTAATTTAAGACATTTGGACAACATCACATAATTTGTTATAATTCTTTATGCTTTTTTTAGTTTTGCCCACAAATGTTTGGTCTCTGATGGAATTATTTACCTGGAATATCAAATCCAAGACAAATTAATAAGCTGACTTTTTAAGTGAGTGGAATTTAGCAAACCTACCTGCAAGCTGTTGGAATTCAGATGCTATTTGGCTGAGCACAGGGCCAAATCTGTACAGGAAGTGCTTTGGCAGTATAAATTTATCAAGATACTATGGGGGTAATTCCAGCAGTGATATTAATGGTGAAGGTCTGAAGCAATGAATCTGCTAAGTTTGCCCAAACACCTTAGACACACAGCTCCATGACATGAGGTATCTGTTATCCTCCTCCCTGATAAATTTACATCCATTTGGTACCAGCAAAGCACTCCCAGGACAAACCACTAGAAATTATTTGCTGGCAATTCTTTCTAGCTGCCAGAAAAGTAAATTTTTGTCTTTATAATGCTAACCACAAGAAGAAATTTTTCAACATCGTACCTCATCTCAATCCTTTTTAGGCATAGACCTAAACTATTTAACAATGAGACTGCTGTATAACATCTTTGCTGATCTACCCATTGTAAATTACATTGAATTCAGTGGACTTTGGATTTATAGCAGTATGAATCAGAGTCAAGTTTAGCTCAAGGAGGTCCATTTTGAGCTTTCTTATAACTGGCATATCTCCTTAAAGACTCAAGGAGTTGATTCCCCTCCAGCTGTTTTCTATAATCCATTAATTTGTATATTTTCATTTTATTTTAAAGGAACTGGTGCAGATTATCAACTGAGGTAAACATATAGACATAGATATAGTTTGGTGTCTCTTGTATAGATTTGTTCATCTTCTCTCTTTGCAGCAGAGAGCAGGCATATTCCTCTGGAAGTGAGTTGCTGACTGCTGGAAAGACAAGTTCTGCAGCCAGCTGTGTAGTGTATACAAGGTTCTGCTTAATGCTCTGTGGGAACCCAGTGTTTGGTTTATGGCACTGACAGATAACAGCTCCACACACTGGTATTTTTAGATGCACGTTTTTCAAATATGCTCACAGTCAGAAATGTGACAGCAAAGTGAATCCCTCAAGAACTGTCCACATTTGCTGTTGCTCTCTATACATCTGATTCTTCCACTTGCATGAGTGTAAATCAAGGGTAATTCTGCTGTTACCAGTGAAATTACAGTGATGCAGAAGTGACAGAACTAAGAGACAAATAAGGCCCTGAATCTTTTTTTTTGAGGAATGCTGACTTAGTTATTGAGACAAAGAGAGCTGTAATTACTGTCAGCAGCATTGCAGAACTAATTAAGTGGCAGAGGCTCTTCATGTATTGTCAGCCAAATTATCAGTTCTGTTATGAGAGAGGCAAAATGGATACAGGTTAGCTTTTAGGAAATTGATTGAACAGCCAGTTTTAAAGTTTTGGGGTTTTTTTGGTGCACATATGATGGGGATTGCATGCTAGGGACTCCCACTCACAACCCTGAACCACTCTCATTTCTGTTTTCTTGAAATACAGCCTTCTTCCTCTTTATTTCTTGCTCTTTTTCACAGAAATGTGTCTGCTTTTAAAATACAAGCACATTCCTTGATAAGTTGGCTGAAGTGGAGTTAGCATGCAGTTGGATACAGAGGACACTTGAATTATTTGCACCAAACTAGTGAGTTTGGTACTAGATCAACAACTCCCTGAGGATCTATGAAAGAAAATGTTGAAAAGGTAAAGAATAGTCCTTATAAAAATCTGTAATTCAAAAATAAGTGCAAGTGCATGGATGCAGCCTTTATGAGAGATGGTGACCTTTCCTGTTGCTCATGTGCAAAGAAAGTTAGGCTGTGTATCATTCTGAGGTGTTCCCTGAGGTGATCTCTCACTGGGTAATATTCTGGGCACACATAATTGGTGACAATTAATTCCCACTAAACATTTTCCATGCTTACTTAATATAAGGACAACAGCTGCAGAAAGATGGACCAGTTCTGCGTGGGACCTTATTGGGGTGTCAGAAATATAAGACTATGAGCCAAATTGCTACTGCAAAAAAAATTGGCATCTGCATGGCAGATTGGCCTTTCAAAAGGCACAGATCTCTCTCCCCATCCCTGCTATTTTGAAGCATCACGTGTTGCTAAAGAAATTGATTCTTGCTCAAATATTGAGATAGTTTTCCTTTGCCCAACTGAAATCAGTGGGTGCCTCTAGTTTTCTGGGCCATATCACGTCCTTCAAAACAGTTCATGCTGCAGTAAGTCAGCAGGAATGATCCAAAACTCATCTGGAGATGCAGATGACACAGTTAACCAGGCAAACTGAGCGGTTTAATACAATCTATTAATCTATGATCAGGTGTTGAGAGGCAGCCACATAAATGGAAGGCCACAGCCAGTCTTGTGGCTGATATTCAGAGGCCACAAAGACAAATAATTTAGTTTTATTTGCACAAAACACTTGGAACTCTTCCATTTTCACACTGGGACTACTATGCATTTTGTTGGAGAAAGCGTTGCTTGACACAGCCAATAGAAGTTTACCTGCAGCTCCTTGACTTGAAGTGCTTCAACAGAGACAATTCAGTGGTACAGAGAGGGGTTTGCAAGTGGTGCTACAAAAATACAAAGAACCAAAAGCTATGACATGATAATAAGTTCCATTCAACATCGTGACAAGGCAATAGTCCACAGCTCAGCCTGGTTTCTGGGGTCCACAGGTATTGCACAAAGCAGAAAGCAAACCCTTGCATATTTTCTAAAACACTTTACATACTTTTTATTTTCTACTCATGCCTGAACTGCCCTTATAGGTTTTCAAACCACTTCTGCTGAATGCAATTTATTCCTCTGTCTGGGGAACAAAAAAATTTCCATGTGATTTACATAGCCAACTAATACAATCAGCTTGAATTTCAAACATCAATTGTCAGGTGAAGGCAATGACAGGAAGTGATAGAAAGTTATCTACAGACAGAATATATCTATTTTTCCCCATCACAAGTGCATCATCATGAAAACCATGCTTCATTAAAAAAAATCTCAGTTCTTGAAGCACCACAGAGAAAAAAAAAAAGCACATAATGGAATTAATATGTGGAGTGAAAACCAAGCCCCCAAACTTACAGCAGACAAGCAAGAATTTTAAAGACTGCCTAAAATCAGATCTACTTGAGAGCATTCTATGGGAAAAAAAAAACAGGCAACACCTGCAACAGAGCATTCCCTCTGACTTAGTGGCTAACTTTGCTCACAGGTCCTACTGATGTCAGTGTAAGGTTATAACTAACTGGCTCTTTGAAAATCAAGCTCGCTATTCAGGTGATCAAAAATGCTATTTGAATTTATCCTGATAAGTGTTTGAAGTACTGTTAGTAGCTGGGAGCACGCCTGCATTGGGTTTGCTGATCTGAACGCGCCAGGAGAGCTAGACGGCTGTGCTCAGTGTCCGATTGCACCGTTGTGTTCCTTCGGAGCTGTGCTCTTGTGCTGCGCTTTGTGCAGCCTCAGCCCTTGTTTTAAACATTCTCCACTAGAGGGCGCTGCAGGCCCAGCTGCGGAGAGGGACAGAGCTGCTGGAAGTGGTGAGCAGCTCTGCCCCTGTGCTTCTCAGGACACGTGAAAGGATCACTCTGCAGTGCAAAGAATGGTTTTTAGCTACATATGTTAACGTGATGGGTGCTAGAGGTGGAAGAAGATTGCTGTCATACAGATCATAGCAGTTGGCCATGTGGTGCTGTCTGCCTTGGGTCAGAAGATGACCAGAAGCTCATCCAGGAGCAGAATGTCCTCTGTGATCAATTCCTCTTCCACATAGGCGAGCAGACAGATCCATGCCTACTGAGCTAAACAGAGACCCGAAGATTTTCTGGGGAGATGCCTCCATAGGATGTGATCCTAATGAACACTCCCAGACATATCTGTCTGAATTTACGGGTACTATGCAGCTCCTCTTAGGTCCAGGAGTTAGTATTTAACTCAGCAGCAGATCCAGTCCTCTCACAGACTTGAAGGAGTTCACCTCATCCAGATGATCTTTCTTACCCTTCTGGCTTCTCATTTTTATTTTTTTTTCCCTAGCATTAATCTACAGAGTAGTTTTGTTTTGTTTTGTTTTTTAATAGGTCTTCTATAACAGGATCTGCTTTCTGTCACTTCTTCACAATTGAGTTGTCATTCAAGCTGTAAAATACTAGCTCAACTCAAGAAGTAACAAAGGCAATATTCCATTGATGTCAAAAGCAAAGCCACTTTCCATAGCTGAATCACACATGACTAATGTATTGGTCATGCCGACGTGCCACCTGTAGTTTAAACACTTCTAATGATGTTCTGTAACTATTTATATGACTGATGCTTAAGAATAATCTGCCTGTTCATTTGAAACATTTACAGTCTGTTTGAGCTAGAAAACTACTTCCCACCCTGAGTGTAGATATTTTAAACACCTCTGCTTACCTGGAAATTTCCAGCTGAGGCTGGATTTTGTTTGGAGTACCATATAAATGATGGAACAAGATGGGAAGTGTTCATTCTTACACATGCAGAATCAAAGTCTGAATGAAGGGCTGCTGTAATCAGCAGGTCCTTTCCATGCTGATTTCATTGCTAGCTCTTTTTCTTCTACTTAGCATGGCACTTCAGCCCTACTTCCTGGGATAAAGGCAGGCATATGCCCCAAGACAACCTTTCCTCTACTAATTTATGCTGTTAAAAAGACATGGTTCAAGTCCCCGTGTAATCAAGCACAAACACTGAGGTGAGCACATGGAAAAGCCAGTCTTCTTCCTCCACTGTAGGGTTTACTCCTGTACCCATCCTACTGACTGCCTACTGAACAACAATTTGTGTTAGTGTAGCTTGTTTCCCAACCACTAGCTATGAAGCTGTGTGATCACCTGAATTCTCAGGTTTCACTGAAGTGGACATGGGAAGCTGGCAGGAGATTTTGAGCACCAAAACTGTCCAAACTGAGAAGCAAGAGGGCCCTTTCTAAATGTGTTCATATGCTCTCTGAAGTGTGCCCATGTGCCCTCTGACAGGAGGGAGGGTTATCTGCATTTCTCACCAAGCAATGCAGTTACAGAATGTCTGTGATGATGGGCAATGAAGGCAAAAAAATAGTGTAAGGGAAAGTGGCAAGAAAGGGAATGAACTAAATCACATGAAGATCCTGAACTGTTTTGGGTCTCCTGGGAAGAGAAAAGTGAAATACTCAATGACCATGTCGTTCTGTGCTGCACACAGGGAAACTAGGACAGCACTATCAACAGTGGCTGTGTCTGATACTGATCACAGTGAGGAATATAAGCAGCAGCACAACCTTGTCCTGTTACATGACATGGAAACCACACTGCAATACATGAGGTCAGAGAGACAGCTACGTTCCTATAAACCTGCAATATACTGGACCTTGTTGACAGTGAGTTCAGTGGGTTTCTTTTAAATCCAGTATTGATCAGAGACTTGCATCCACTGAGTAATTTTAAACCAGCTGTGCAGTTTTCATGGACTCTTGTGTCAGCATGTGTGACAAAAGACTAGATTTTCAGGAGTCTTTATCTGATTTGCATGCATGGATACGGAGACAGCACATGGAAACCATCAAAATTTACCATCACTGTCTGACCAAATGGCATAGGAATGCCAAATCTGAACCAAATGCCTATTAGATATCTTTGTGGGAGGGAGAGAGGAAAGACTTGGAAAAAAATTAAAATGCTGTGACTTTGTACCCAAATTCCACTGTGCTCCATGCCAGCACTATAGATATAGACAACAAAAACCAGATTCTGCCTCCAATTACAGATGTGTGTAATAAAAATTATGATCCCTTATCATAAGCAGTAATATGGCTGCTTTCTTACAGTAAATTGCATAAACTCCTGCATGACAAAACACTGCCTTAGTGTACAATATGATGTGTGATTCTGTTTCTGAAAGTTCCCATATAAAGAAATGCTTGTTCCCATAATAAGAGACAGACACAACTTTTGGTAGTGTCTTGTCCCTGCCTCTTTCAGCCTACTTTGTATCTGTGATGTTTTATGTTTTATCTTTACAGAAAATTTCAAAGGCTTGCAGTAGTTTCATATGCTTGTCATGTTAACATGCAACACTGGGAATTTAGAAATCCACTCAGTGCAGGCACATGGTTAAGCAATATTTTACCATAAATAATAAAAAAGCAGAAGTAAGAGACTGGAAAAAAAATTGAAGAAGCAGGACTTCCTTTATGCACCAGCTAATTCAAGCAAAACCAACACACAACTTAGACGTTTGGAGACAATTATTTTGCACTCTGGTCAATCAGATGAGAAAGAACTTGAGCACCTTGGTTTTCATGTGCTCAGAAAGCATGGGGGGCATTGCCACTGCTCTGTGGAGAGGCTGCAGTGGTAATCACTCTGAGGGTTGTGAGGTCTGAGCAGAAAGGGATCCACAGTTATAAGAAAATAATGTCATGGTTTCATAAGCAGTAAAATCCCCTGTAATTCTGTTGCATGCCTTCAGAAGCTGAGGAGGAAGTCTGAGGATCTTGCTAGCATTCCCATAAATCTGCTTGGTCTCCTATGCCAATTGCAAGACCTAGCCAATTGCTAGCAAGTCAGCTAGCCAAAGAGGACTACAATGAGCAGGGCAGCTGGTTTGGAGTTAATAAGGACCCACTGCCATGTAACCTGAGTTTGTCTCAGTCCAGTACAACCGGTTCTAGGCTATGCTGGAATATAGTTCACCCTCTAGTGCTGTTCAGCCGTGGAGAGAGGCAGAACAGGAGAATGGTTTATACCAAAGAATTTATTGCCCAAAGCTGTTTTAGATCTGGCTCGTATTTTGCCTGAAACTTCAAAATTTGTTGATAACATGGCTTGGATTACTTTTATTCTGGCTTACTCTTGTAGGCCAGAACCCAGCCTCTAAGATTATCTGTTTCAGCTCTTACTGGCTTGGGTGTGTTTTCCATACACCACAAACTCACACTGATGTCAGACTACAAAGTATGTTACTCCAGGTTAAGGAAGGAAGGAGAACAAATACAGGTCTCTTATGTAATGCTTCCTGTAACACATACCTGTCTATAATTTATGTGTAGAACAACCCACAACTTCTGCTGGTGTTTAGTTGGCTTGTGTGAAGACAGAGAAAGCAGAAAATAGGATAAGAATCTCTTTACTATTCTAACATTGTTTAGCACAATTAGGGATGGACAAATATTAAATATGTCCCAGGCTTTTGCTTTCTCTGCCAATGTGAGATTGAGTCAGCATGTCTCAGCAAGATTACTGTGGGAACTGAAGAAGGTACTTTTCTGCAGTGAGAACCAGCCAGCCTTCTTTGCTAGTTAGCTTTTTCTACAGTGCTAAATCCAGGCATTCATGAAGCAGGAACACAGCTTCCCAAACTATCAGTTTGCCTTAAAAGGCATGAGATTTTACAGAATTTAAAACTGGCATGTTTTCTATTAGCCTTCTGATCATTAGGATTCATGTTTGGATGTTCTTTCCAATCTCAAAAGTGCACTTGAAAATGAAAGAAATGCTCTCACAAATCATAGCAACTTGCCTAAAGCAGTAGTGGCATGTCCTCAATGACTGGGTATGTGAAGCCAAGCCTAGAAATTGCTTGTTTCTAACCAAAAATGTCACTCAAAATAGCTCTGACTATGGAGACTATATAGGAATTGTTTCATCCAGAGGTCTCACAACAAAAATACTCTCTTTCCTCCACTCTGCTAACAGCTCTGAACATTGATGAGAAAACAGGAAACACATTTATTTTTGAAGTCATCAGGACAGACAGGACAGTGTTCTGATTCCCATAGTTAATAGCTTCAGAACCAGCAGAACAACATATCAGTCTTCTTCCCAACCAACCATTTATGATCACCCCAAAGGGAAGAAATAATATGCAGCCTTCACACTTAGTAGCTACCAACCAGGTAATCCAGCTCTGTGAGTATGACAGATACAGACATATTTGCCCAAGTGTGGCATGGCTTTTCTTGTCTTTTGAAATAAACCCAGAAATGTCAGAATGGGGCCATGAAGTGACCTGCCAAAGAAAGAACAGCCACCAACAATGTAACGGTGGAAGAGGCTAAGAGTCCTGCCCTTTGTGTCTTTAGAGGTGCTTTTCGTTGGTGGTTTGACATGGTATTAGCGGAGCCCCTTTGCCCTCCTGATAAGTGTCTACTTGCTCTACATATCATAAACCTAAAGATTTATTCTACCTTACATTTGACCAGTACCTCACTGAGGGCTTCTTCCACTTGAGCACCAAATGCTCAGCACATGGAGTAATGTCTTAATGTCTTCCAGCCCATATGATTTCTTAATTTCCCAAGATACACAGTTCTAATGTCAAATTAGGCACTCTGAGCAAACACTGCTCTCATCACACTGAAGTAAGATTTGGAACTAATTGCAGTGAAAGAATAATGGGTCTGGTATCATTCTCATAACGAGATTAAAGGTTTTTCAATTCATTTGCTCAAAATATTTTAAGATCACCTTAGCTGATTTTCTGAGGGGAAAATGTGAACTATTTGGCTAATGCAAAAGCATTGTAGACTAGCTCAACATTGTGAATGAATATAGCACTGGGCTGCAGGCAGAGTTTAACTGCAGGATGTGCATTCATGGCTGGAGGCAGACATGGAAAGGAATCCCTTCAATCAGACCACAAGGCAATAGAAGGGAGGGAATACATGTATCTGCTTGCATGTGTTTGCAAGTGAGTCCAGTGCCAATTACAGGAATTACTATTAAAGTGATGTAAAGAGCTAACTGTAGCAAATATGTCTGTAGCGCAAGACATAAATCAAGAGCACACAATGCCTAACAGGTGGACACAGTTCACAGTTTGTGTAAGCTACTTCCTTGGCAAGAAGCTTCCTTGGATTTCTGCCTAAGGGCCAGGTGCTCCTCACTGATTGACAGTCCTAACCTCACAGCACTTCCCCCACTGGCATATTGCTGCATATTGCTGCATATTTTGCAGCATTAGGAAGGAAATTTCACCCTAAAAAAGGATACAGGATGGACAGAAAAATTCCTGGGAAAAGAGCACTGATCTATACAGTAGCTCAGTTCCCAGTCCAGTATTAGCAGAAATTCCTTGTAGATCTTTTCCCTTCTGCTGCCCATTTTTAATCATTTCCACAGGGACTGATTCTATTTATTCTGCTTGGCTTCTAGCTGTTTTTTTTCTGCTGTCCAGTAATGTACTTACTAGTGGATTTCCCAGGGGACTCTACATTTAATTCACTGTCTCAGCTCTCTAATTTTTTTCCTGTTCAGCATTGCATGCCCTAAAATCAATAAATCCAGATGGTAAAGAGTTCTTCCATTGCTAATAATATAATTGAGGTAACTGAAGGATTACTAGAACAAATTATTATGTGTATATTTATATGAGTATTCAGTTTGTACTAACAAGACATTTCATCATGAGCTTTATATATAATTCTCTCCTGCTCATTCCCACTGTTTTCTTCAAATCCAGATCTCAGACCTTCTGTATCTTTCTAGCCAACTCAGTGCCAGCAGCCTCACACTGACTTGCATTCCTGCCCAGGGAATTTAAGAAAAGGACAGTGACAATGTAACAGCACCAGGCAATGTCATAATATGAAAAAAAAATGTCCTTTGACAGGAGAGCTGGTGTAGCTGTATTTACACAGTGCTGTGCCAGAGAAATCACAGCAGCTGTGGCTGTAATTAGGCCACATGCAACACTCCGCTAATGCAGTGATTCTCTTCTGCCTCCAGTCAAGCCCCCGAAACTCACATCAGTATTTCTGCACAGTGCTGATATTTTACTTTCTACCTTACTATTTTACCTTGAAGTAGTTGTGATGGTTTGGGTGTTACCTGCCCCCCCAACTCTTATGAAATCACCCAGACTAGACTCAGCCAAGCTGAAAATTAAGATGAAGCTTTATATTTACAGCTTAGCACAATATGCAAGCAGATATTTACAATATATACAGCTATAGACAGAAATAGACAAGCTAAAAAGGTAATATAGAAACACAATACCCCTCCCAGAAACCAGAGTCCCCAGGAGTGGCTCCCAACCACCCTTTCACCTCCTTTCCACCCCTCTACCTTATCCTCAGACTTTGCCTTACATGCACGGTGAGTTTAGAAGATGAGCCAGAGGGGTTAGAAAGCAGAAGGATTAATTACACAGACAGCAGGTTAGGGAGAGAAGTGCAGACAGCCAGAAACACACAGCAACTGTGTTATCTGTGTTTATGTTCTTGTTTTTATACATCTCAGCAAGCCTATGAGTGAAGTAGCCATCACCATTCTTTCCTTGTCACAGCCTATAATCTCATTCTTCTCACCAAAATATTCCAGCTAGGCTCAAATTAGCACAGTAGTTTACACAGGATAGTAGTCATACATGGAATGGGTGAGATTTAGACAATTCTGAAAGCCTTCTTTCCTTATGAAGCCAAACAGAACTGATCAGATTTTCAGCTGACTTTCTCACAAGAGAACTTGCACTTTCTTATTAAAAAAAAATCTGAAAAATGAACACTTTGGCTAAACCCAAACTCTGCAGTTTTCGTGGGTTTATTGCGTTTGAAAGCATCAGCAACATGCCCAAAGAAAGCAGACACTTCTCCCACAGAATAATTCTGTTAAATTTCCACATTTCAATTAAAGAGATTTTTTTTTTAGTAGCCTTGGAAAAAGAAGCTCCTTTCTGAAATCAGTAGTTTCCATTTATTCTCAATGTCCTGGTAGCTACCGGATAGAATACAAGACTCAAAATGATTGAGTATAGTAAACCAGATAAAGACACCTTAACCCCATCTCTGGCCATTGTCATAATACCAAATCACATGCAACAGTAATAGAATCTGTTTAGGACCATAACAGTGTTTAGACAGCCAGAGATGGAGCAGAAAATGAATATTTTAACTCCACCTGTTCACATATCCAAATAAGATCATCTTCAGGGCCTATTTTACTGAACACTCACAGCTCCCACTGACTGCCATGAGTGTGTGCTCCTGGTGGGTAGCAGCTCTATACCCAGACATTTTAAGGTTAGCATACTCAGGCTTGAAAATTAGATACTAGATTTTTCCTTTTATATTCTTTAGAACTGTATCTAGGCCAGAATAGCTTACAATTACCTATATGTATCAACATTAAAAACAACTTGTCTATAAAAAAAAAAACCAGAAAATGTGTATTTATTGTTAAGACCTAACAGCCAGAGTGAGAGAGCAGATAGGAAAAATACTTTTGCCAATCACTGCTTTTGACTGCGGAAGGAGAAGTCTAATTGAGTGGAAAGACACAAATGAAATTGAGTAGCTCCCACACCCTGAAGTGCCTGAGAGGTGGAAGACCCAGGGCTGGATAATCACTCATTTACAATTTTTACTGTCTGAGAGGTGATAATGAGATTTTATTTGCCATGCAAGCAAATGCTCTTTAGACTTGCATGTATCTGAATGTCACAGGATTGATTCCTCACACATTCTATCTTGTGCACAGAACAGCCTGGTTTGCATTGTATTATGCTTTTTTTATTAGGCATTAGTGTAACTGTTCAGATTTTATTGGCAGAAACCTTGTATTCAGTAAAAAATAAACAGAATCAAAGCTACTGAAGATCCTGGTTTACAATATAAAAAAAAACCTGTCAGAATTTCTTAAACCTAAAGGAGTCAAACAGCGTTTGCAGATTGAGAGGGTTTTAGCAACTGCTCTCTACCTCTGACACATGCCTGTGCATCAGCCCTGATTTTGCTTACTAGTGAGATGACTTTGGTTACAAGGAGAGCTATTAGTAGCACCAGGAATTAAACTGATAAATGATCTTTTCTCTGACCTTTCACCTGATCTTTATATCTCATAATTTCTTGTAAGAAACTCAAGAGAGTCATCAGGAAATGTCCCTGGCTTGTAGCATACAGTACAGATTTTATTCATGCACGTGCAAAATTGTTCATGTTCTTCACAAAACCAGTTTAAGACAGTTCCCTGATTCAGATTTAAGAAGACTTGTTTCCTTTCCTCTCAGCAGGAAAGGCTTCCTCTCTCTGCTCATTACTGTATTCATTTATTCTCAATTTGCTCTTAGGTATTCTTTAGAGAAATCTTCATTTAGACAAAAGGAGCTTTGTTCTGGTTTTGCCTCTTGTATCTTCTGCCTACTGGGACAGAATTAACATGTAACCCAACAGGTCTACTTATTAAGCTTAATGTTCTTTAGCCTTTCACTGTTTCCTGAATACTTTATGAGATTGAATATTATTGGAACAAAAGAAACATATTGACAAAACTGAAGTGTGTGTGTGTTGATAGACTGGGGTACAGGAAAGATTCTCTCTTGCTCTGTATTGGTTCAGTTTATAAAGTGCAAAATTATTTTTTTGTGCTACTGTCACTAGAAACTTTTCTACTACACTCTTGAACATCTCTGTCTCATCATTAAATTGGCTCTTTTGGCCTTTTTTTCTTTTAATCAGTATTTTAGTGCTGTAGTTTCCACCAGTATCTCTGTACTTTTAAACTTAAATCCCTTAAGGAACCTTCCTATTAAAAAAAATGTAGTTGCAATATTTTATACTGACATAGAAGAAAGAAACTGTTAACTGTCCTGGTCTGGTGTCATTGGGAAGCATGCTCAATTTGAAACTGAAATGGTTCTGTAATTTGTTCAGTCAGCAAAATGGCAAAATATTTTCCATATCAGAGACCATTCAAATGAAATGTGGAGATTCAGAATTACTGCACTCACCTTCCTCCACCCTTTTGTATGTAGGTATTGTCAATGACTTCAGCTTGCTTATTTGTATGATTGCCTTGCACAAGCTTTGCTTATTGCTGTGACCTGATGCATACCAAACAGCCAAAACCTCAGCTTCACATACTGACTTCTGCAACTCTAGAGGAGCACAGGAAAGATGGGGCTTCACAGTGATTTTAGTGCTTGAGCAATCAAAATACAGCTCTAGTGCAAGCCATGCCCACAGCATTAGCCATTCAAAGAGAAGGCTTCATCTGCACAATTCTAAAGAGGTGTTTCCTCTCTTTGCACCTGGCAGAAAGCAAAGATAAAAGTAATTTTGCCTTTTTTCCCAGGGTCTGGCAGAGCTCAGGGCTGCTGTCTGAAGTCTGCAAGGACTTCCAAAAAGTCTGAACTTTGGTGCTCCATTTCATGGCTTGGGACTATTTAGGCTGGAAAAGACTGTTTACAAAAGCCTGTAGTGATAGGACATGAGGCAATGCTTTTAAATTAGAGAAGATAAGATTTTGGTTGGATGTTAAGAGGAAGTTCTTCACCATGAGTATGGTGAACCACTAGAACAGTTGCCCAGGGGGTTAGTTGAGGCCCCATCCTTGGAGATATTCAAGGTCAGGCTCAACAGGGTTCTGGGCAACCTGATCTAGTTGAGGATGTCCCTGCTTACTGCAGGGAGTTTGGACTAGATGACCTTTGGAGTTCCCTTCCAACCCAAACCATTCTATGCTTCTGTGATTTATGTAATCATAATCAGCAATGGGTGTAAAGGTGTAACACTGACTGCACAACCCAGTTCAAGTCTTCATAAAGAGAAAGGAAATTCCTGCATGGTCTTTTCTACTTTATAGTCACTTAACACTAGGGTGCACCTATGAACTATGAAATCCACACCTCATGCATGCTGAAGACAAACACCTTAGACCTTGGTAAGCACTCTTTTTGGTTAAACAAAGAATTCTGTAGTATGTTAGCTATATTCAGTTAAAGTTAACTTTTTTCTTGTATTTTTTTCCCCTCCTGAAAAGCAGTTTCAGCACAGCAGTGAATCTGCATAGTGATATGTTCATATGGTTTTGAAAAGGACAGTGTTTTGTCACTTCTACTCCATTTTTGGAGTTCCCTTAAAACTTTTTTTTTTTTTTCCTGCTTCTGGACTTAGACTACAAAGTTTTGTCCAAAATGAGGATTTCTGGAAAGTACTGAGTTGCTGAAAACAAAGGGGGCATAACTGTTAAAAAAAAACCCTGCAAAAACAGATCTGCCCCCATTTCCTTCCATATTTAGTTGAAGAACTTCTGCATGCTGTACTCTGGGCCATTAGTGTTTACACCAAGTTCCACCTTCTGTGGCAAAGTGTACAGACCTCCTCCTAACCTTAATCTGCTATCACTGGCTTCCTGTTATGACTTGTACAGCATTTACACTGTAATGCAATTGAAGGTGTTCTGTGATTCCATGAGCAATGCTGTCAGTTGGACAGCATTTTTACTGCTGTACCTACTTCTAATGTTTCTGCACAAAACCTGTAAGAGAAAAAATAAAAGCCCCCTTTGAAAATCTCATTAAGGCAAAAAAAGTCTGATTTCCAGTGTGACTGTTGTAATCAACTCATATTATATCAGAACTGGGTGATGATTTCCCAGAATGTCTTTCTGCTCCTACACTGTGGGCCCAGACACAGACCTACAAGAAGTGGTTATAATTCCATGGATTGCATCCAGAATTGATGTATGCAGCAGCGTAAGGCTATAGTTTCACAAATGGCTTTAAACTGATCTGCAGGTGAGTTACTGCCAAAGGAGGCAGTCCTATCCTCCCCACCCTGACCTCACCACAAGACCTTACACCTTCCCTCATGCCAGCAGTAGCTCTTGGGGGTTGCACACTGAGTCAGGGAACAAATCTGACTAAAAAAGGACCTTTTGTTTGTCTGCCTTCCGGTTAATTTTCAGCTGAATCAGCTGATCAGTTCCTGATCGCGTTCACCACAGTGTCACAAAGGAGGTGGTGAAAACATGCAGCAATGTGGAAAAGGGGAAAAGGGGAAGCTCATGCTTAGGTTGTCTCAAGTTCAAGCAGAAAACCACAGCTACATACAAGCTACATATAAGACTAAATTTTCCCCAATTACAAGAATCCAGTCCTGGAGATATAAAATAGGTGTACTACAATAACCATGGGGAGAGTTTTACCCTGAACACAAGATGCCCAGGGAGACTGTTAAATGGCAAAGTTATGCATTACAATGCTATTTATTTTGTGCTAATGTGAAATCTAACTCATTCAGTAAAAGATCTTCACTTTGTCAAACGCAGACCTCCCTTACTCTTAGTGTTTAGTGGAGAGGAGTACATGTATCATCTCAGAAATGCTTATTAGGTTACTCATATGCCCCAGTTAAAAAAAAAAAAAAAAAATCTATCTGACCAAAACTGCAGGTGCAGACAGTAAAACCCAGAAATTACATCTCTGTTGGGCCACTAAGTGTCAAAGCAGCAGCTGATGCAGCATCATGTTATATGGTATCTTGCTCCTTTCCCTTACGCCAGCATGCAGAGTAGGCCCCAGCTGAGTCAATCACTTCAGCATGACCTGAGCTTAAACTTGTGAATGAGGCATCTAAACCTCTTAAGCACATGTTGCAGTTGGAAACCAGCAGACAACAGATTGGTGAGCTATTCCAAATCCCTAGCCTCCCAAATCAAGATCTACATCTTCAAAACCACTGAGACACATGGGAGAAAGCAGAGAATAGAACTGGAGAAGAGTGGCTGGCTGGAATATAGCATGTATTTCATAAAACATATTTTCTCTGATCTTCAAATCTCTGTTCCATGAGTGAGACTCGTTTTCTGCATGTAGCTATGTAAACCACATGAGTTTAGAAGTGGCTGGATAATTCTATTCTCCACTTTGTCATTACTTTTTTTAATACACACTTTTGTGTCAGTGGTTGAACTGACACAAAAGGTAGGTGGCTTTTCCTGTAAGACGTACAGATGGTTGAAAAGAATGCATATGCCCCTAGGAAGAAACAAATCATAAACAAAACCAAGCACCATCATTCATGTTATTTTTCATTCATGTACCAATAGAGAAAAAGAAAGTACAAAAAGAGACATTTGGTTGGTTGTGCTAGCTCAGGGCAAATACTCATTTGCAATGCAATCTGCAAAACTTCTACCAGCCTCTCTTTGTACTCTCCCAAAACAATAAATTTCGTAAGAATGCTAATTTGCCAGAAAAAAATGTATGGAACTGTAAACTTGTAAATGGTCTCATGTGGGAAAAAGATCACTTGGAACCACCTCAGTTTAATTGATTGTTTCTTCTTCTGACAAGCTTTCAACTTGCAATAAAAGAAAATCCCACTTCAAATGTATTGAAGTTTGAGGCGATGCATCTTCCTTCCCCCACCCTAGCCTAGTACCTAGGCTAGGCTTGCTAGCAAGTCAATGTTTCTCCATGGTTGACTTTAGAGGATAAAGGGCATATCACACAAGACTGTGTGATACAAATGCTTCTGGCACATGACTTATAATACAGCTGCTCTAAAATACCCTGAATTGAGCAACAACTTTTGATTAATTAAATAAAAAAATCTTCTCTCAGTTGAAGAGCCCAATGAGAACCTTTAATTACATAATCAAAAATTATGTCAGGAAAGAACATCATGAAAGTCTAATTATGCACTTTTTAGTACGTGATTAGTTTTAAGTAGGTGGGTATGGTTGAGGAAGAGCTAAAAAGGGAAAATACAATAAAAGAGGTGAATCAGGCACTGGAAAGTAAAGATGTATCAGAGAATCAACCTCTTCCCAAAGCATCTTCAACAACTGGGTGTCTTGATTAGATTAGAGAGTGAATGAAACGACCCTAATGGCTTCTTCCTTGGTTATGTGCGTTTAGGATTTAACACAAAGGCCCCTCTAATCTATGACAAGGAAACAGGCTGCAGTTCTGATTCATTAGTGAATTCATTACCAGGAAGATGCTATATAGGTTTTTGTCTATCTCACCTGACCTTATGATGGAAACAACTGTCTGTCCTCATTGTGCTGTCCTTCTGTTAAGTGAAACAGTGATGTAACAATTTACAAACTATTATGTGCAGGTCCTATGATATAGTGTATAGGACCTCCCTCTTTCTTCTCAAGTCCTATATCCTTTTTGTCATGAAGTTGTGTTAACCTTCAGTTTCCTCTGGGATGTTAGAGTTATCAGATAATTAGGCAGATGAGGACACCACGGAGAAGCACATGATTCAGGCATTGATGTCTCACCACACTCACAGATGGCCTGAACAACACCACAGTTAAAATCTGAGTTGCTGACTGGAAACGTGTGTGACATCGTTGGGGCCCCTTTGTGTGGATTCTGTAAGTCAAAGCTGGGAACAGTGAATTTCTGAATCCAAGTTTTGCACATACTGACACTGGGTTCTCAGGCAGCCACTTCACCTCTCTATATCTCAGTTTCCCAGTTTTCAAATGGACATAATAATACTTACCTCTTTCTGCCACACTCCATGAGCCTAATTAAGTGCTTTCAGAGTTTAACAGGATGTGTGAACAATATTATCCTCTAATCAAAGAGAATCCCACCCAACCCTGCCTAGCAATTCTGTTTCTTTGTTCTCCACGCTCACTCTAAGCCTCTTTCTATTTGTTCCAAGTCACTCTGCAGTCAAGTTACCTGAGCAATTTTATTCTAAAACTATTTTTATACTGATGTTAAAAAAGGAAATGCAAATGCTTCACTGGCAGTCTAGGCTCCTGGAGAGTGTAGACCTAAGAAATTATTTCTGCACAGCTCACTGCAAACTACCTCTGTGTATCTTGCTTGAAGATAAATCATTTGTAGAAATCAAAGGGATTAATTCTCAGCTAGAATAAATCATCAGAGGCTTTAGTGAAATCAGTAACTTGCAGTGAATTATATAGAGGTAGGTGAAAGGTGATTCATGTCCACTATACACAGGCCAGAATCTGATTTCAATTACAGTGGTGGAAATCTCTATTAACTACATTACTTTCAAGTTTCTAGAATTACTCTGCATATCTGCAGATACAATGATGGGTTTGAAATTAGCTACTGCTATTTAATAAACAGATTCTGGAGTCAGGGCTTATTCTCTGCACAGCAGCAGCCACAAAAAGCAAGCAGCATTTTAGAACACATATGGAAACAGCACACATGGTACCACTGAACAAATCCCTGATAGACATCTTTAATGTACTGCAAAAATCCATTACAGCCATCACTAAAAGGACATAGAAGAACTGCTATAGGTACAGAGAAGGGCAATAAAGATGGGCAGCCATGTAAAATGGCTTCAGTATGACCAGAGTCTAAGAGATTAAGGCACTTCATTTTGATGTAGAGACCACAGAGAAATATACTAGAGGTCTGCAGAATCTTAAATGGGAAGTAAAGCATGAAGAGTGATGAAGCTCTGTTTCTTGCAACCCTAAAGTTAAGATGCAAACAAAGTAATTGTCAATTCTGAAGCAAAAGGATTTTTTTTTTTTTTCATACAGCACATCATTAAATGTGGAAAGAACTGCTAAAAGAGCCTGGGAAAGCCAAAAGTTTAAATGTGTGCAAAAGGCTTTAGGAGCATTCATTTGAAAATAGGCCCATTGGTGACTGTCAAAAACAATGGTCCAGATACAACCTTCAACTCAGGAAATCCTTATACTACCTTGAGCGAGGTACCTCATACTCTGGGCTTAAGTGCCAAAATTGCTGTGGGGAGCTACATTTCAACAGACCTACTGATTTCCCATGAGTCCTTGGCCATTTTTATACTGTTCAGTGAAATGGGATGCGGATTAGTAAATGCTGAAACAAGATGGTAAGTTTAGGGTGCCTTGTGGACATTGTGTACCATATCTGGAAACAGTGTAACTATGATCACCTAAGCAATAGATCTGCCCCTCTGCAGGGCTTACTAGCTCACATGTGGCTCCACACAAAGCTAACTTCCAGCTTTAAGCTTCTCTTAAAGTTAGCTTGCCATACGCGGACTGTTTGAGACCCCATATTCACCAAGAGATCCAGACAAACCACCTTGCACATGAACACACAAGAACCTCTAATGCAGCAGCTCTTTTATCACAACAATAAGGACATACAAAGGCCCAGTAGAGATGAATACAAGGAAGTAATGTTCAGGTGCTTTGTCTCTTAGATGCACAGTGTACCCAACACTCTTTATTGTCCACATGCTTTTCACCACAGAGAGGTTCAATAAACTGTGAAAACGTGGTGTACTAAATTCCACTGAAAAGCTGTATAAACATTTTCATAAATCAAAACATGTGAAGCTGGAGTTTATTTAGCACCACAAGAAATAAATAAATGTATGGGATTGGTTCATATAAATCATACATACAATGTGTGCACAAAGGGTCACACTGAACGTGTAATGTGCTCGAACATCTGCCTTTGTCATCAAGGGACTTTGACACTAAGCATGAATGGCAATTTTTTGATAAGCCAGAAATAGGGATTTGATTCAAAATTTCCTCAAGTTAACAGAAAGAACACTTGTTAACTTCAGCAGACTTCAGAATGACATGCTTTTGGGAAGCCTGATGAAGAGATTCCTTTCAGAAAAGAGTAACAGTGGTTAAGGGAGAATAAAATAACACAGTGGGGAAGAGGCCGGAGAGTAGTTCATTGGATCTTCCTTGCTGAGGCTAAAAGGTGTACCAGTATAAACCAACAAATTCACTCTGGATTTCTAAACATTATTCTACAGCAAATAGGGTTCCACACAAATTTGTGGGAGCTGTCCTAGAGCCATCAGCAGGCCAGTAGTGAATAATGTTTTCTCCTGCAAGAGCAAATGTAGCCTGTATGCAGCCAAACACCTAATTGATGACTATTTTCTTTGGTATTGTGATATCATGGAGAGACCTCACCATCTTTGTGCTACCGTGGTAGACAATGTGCAAATATCACAGCTCCGAACAACTTACAAGCACATGTAAATTAATTACATCTTCACAAAAGATGGTGAATTTCATGGTAATTGATATGTCAGTCTCCTGATAATTGACTCCCTGACTGTTTTACAGAGTAGAAGCATTTTTTGTTTGCTTTTGAAGTGCTCACTTGAAAAAAATATTGGCAGTAAAAATCCTCTTCAAAACGGAATAGCTTTTGTAAACTGCTTCCTTTAAAAAATATTTTTAAAAGAAAAGTGAGCAAAAATAAAATAATCTAGAAGGAACATATATTCAGCTGATGTCTCATTCATTTAACACACAATATCCCTTTAAAAATAAAAGAGCTTGCTGGCTAATTACAGATTTCTGTCTTTAAAATGAAAGCCCATGCTAGCAACTAATAGAATATCCATTCTAAAGTGAGGATTATGTGTGTGTATGAGATGATTTGGACTTTACCAGATTAATTTTACTACAGATAATAGAAAACCATTTATAAAAAGGGTAAAAAATCTCCATTTAATTATAATGGAAAGTTTTTTTCTTAACATGTTAATCTTTACGGTCACAAGTAATAGTCTTTTAAAAATCTTTACATACTAATGCTTCTGATGCTGACAATAAATCTAGGAAAGCAGTTGGAAGCAATGTAGCTCACACACAATGTCAGTAAAAAGGCTCCCCCATCACAGTAGCTCAGCCATTGCTCAGATAACATCCCACTGGTTCTATGGCAGTCTCAGCATTTGCTACGGAAATGAAATTATTGCTAAGACTTTTGAGGCAAAGAAAGGAGACAGTTTACAAATTAAAAACTAACAACTTTCTCAGTCAGCCACAGGGTGGGGGCGTAGCTTTGGGGATGATGATCTTTCCAAACACTGCATTGTTATTTAAACACCATCTTTTAGAAGCGACTCCTGCCACTTGCCTCAAACAGAAAAAAACCCAAACACTTGATGATTTTTAAAAGACATCACCAAGAGACATACCGAGTAATAATGAAAATGCTCCAGTGACTTTCTGAAGAAAACAAAAGGTTAATCATAAATAAATTGAAAGAAAAACAGTGAATTTGGAGTGTAATCTGACCTTCTTAAGGCTTTGCATCCTTGTCTCAGGCCTGTGCTGTGATGCTCTTCCATCTTCCAAAGCACTCTGCAGTACAGCCGAGATCTGCATAAAACCCAGAATTATCCCTTGCTTTTTCCTCAGACCTCCTGCATTTAGTGAGACAAGAGCTCTCCCACATCTTGAGCAATGGTGTTTCAGACTGACTTAAGAATGAAGGCAACATTTCTCATTGATGAGACTGCAGCACGGTATTATGTTATCACGAGAGTCATGTTTGTGGAGGTGCACATTGTGCACCTTGACCCTAGGCTACATCGTAAGGAGAGGTGGGAAAGTAATATATTATTGTTACTTAAATAAAAGCAATTTCCACACCTAAGACTGAAAGTATCTTGGTTCTTTTATTTATATTGCAAACCTGAAGCCAGCTGCAACAATCTCTTGACTGCAAAGCTGTGTTTTCATTTCATGTAATATGATAGCCATGAAGCCTTCGGGATGACAACTGTGTATGTTAGAATGCCATCATTTTCTCCCAAACCCAAAACTTAACTAAAGAAGATCAGTCAAGACAAAAAAAAAGGCATTGTTAAGGTAAAAGACCCTAAGCGGTATTCTGATTTAGCCTGAGGAAGACGGTAATTTATGACCTTATTTGTGTTAGTGTTCAAGGTAATAGATTCAGTGTCTCTGTTCTTATGCCACCTAAGAGTTCACTTTGTTAATGTTTAAAAAATTTACTCTTGAAACGTCGTAATTAAAAATAAATAAATATCCATTTGTGGTTTGGCAAAAGCCTGGCAGCTTTCTTGTGGTGTAATGAAGATGTTTGGGAGAACGTCCATTGGTATGAATCAAGATAGATTTATGGAAGTCAGTGGAGCAGCACTGAATTGCAGGTCTGGGTGTGGGTCTATTTTGGTGCAGTTTGCCTCATTCATGCCTCCTTCTCACACCTTCCACTCACTCTGAACCACCACTTAAAATCACCTTAACCCCTCCCTGGTTTTTGATTCATAGAATCATAGAATCAGTCAGGGTTGGAAGGGACCACAAGGATCATCTAGTTCCAAACCCCCTGCCAAGGGCAGGGACACCTTACTGTGTTTCACAGCCATGAGACACATCTGCCATATTCATTCTTTGATGGTATAGAAGTCTGTGTCAGCTTATTTCTGCCTATTTGTGTACTTTCTGGTGTGCATATTCCTGTTTGACTTCTGTGTACCAGTTGTGTCTCTGTGTCCAGCACTGCTCTGGGCAAAGGGGAAGCACAGATTGTGGAGCACCCCCTCAGAGCGTGAGTAGCCATGATATGTTTACGTCCCTACGCTATGTGAATGTGGTGTGAGTGGTGTGTGAGCCCTGCGTCTGGGTGCGCAGTGTAAACGTGGCATGTGAGATAGGGGGGCATGTGAGACAGGGAGTCCAGGGGGATGAGGGAAATGAGGGATGGTTGTGGGAGGGGTGTGCGTGAGGCACCTGTGAGCGTGAGATGTTAGATGTGGATGTGCGTGTGGGGTGTAGTACAGGGTGCATGGTCGTGAGGGATGCAGGATGAGGAGGCGAAGGCGCACAGCTGTGAGACGTGTAGGTGTGAGGGAGTGTGAGTTTTAGGCCGCGCTCCTGCCGCCCCACCCCCGCCAGCGCTTTTACCCGGCCAGGCCGCTGCCCGCCGTCGGCCCGGCCAAGCCCCCAGGGGCCGTGCTCCGCCGCCTTCGCCCTCCCCGTCCCGCCTTCCCCGCCCGCCTCTCGCTCCCCCTCCCTCTTCTCCCCGCCGCCGGGGCTTCCCTTCCATCTTCATTCAGGGCTGCCTCGCTGCGGAGCGTTCGCCGCGCCGCTACTCCGGCATGTCCCGTAGCTGGGTTCCTTTCAGCGACTGGCTCCTGTAGTGCCGCCACCCGCGGGCGAGGCAGGGCCGAGGGGGCGGCAGGGGGGTGCTGTTGCCCAGCCGCGCCGGAGACCGCGCTACCATGGGGGGCTCCTGAGGCGGCCGAGGAAAGCGGCGGGGAAGCGGAACGCCTCGCCCCGCGGCCCGCCACCATGGAGGCACCGCCGCCGCCACCCGGCCCCCCCAGCGCCGCGGAGCCCGCCGGCTGTCCCAAGGACACTGACCGCCAACTGCGTCTCCGTCTCTGTGTCCTCAACGAGATCCTCAGCACCGAGCGGGACTACGTGGGGACCCTCCACTTCCTGCAGTCGGTAAGCAGCAATGCGGTCGGGGGAAGCCCCCTCAGGGGCACCGTGGGGCCCGGGGCAGCCGGCCGGAGCGAAACAGTTCCTTTTCGGGCGGGCCAGGGGCTTGCGAGGGCGTCCTGGCAGCGCGGCAGCGCTTGGCGCAACTTGTGGGAAGTGCCTGGGGCCAGTCCGCTCCGCCGAGGGGGACTTTCTTCTGCTCTAGAGACTGCGGAGGGATGTGGTGGGTCCGCCGTGGCTAAAATGTTACCGGCGGCAGCCGTTCTCTCCTCCGATGGGGAGAAACTACCACCGAAGCCATGCAAGTGCGGGTTTCGCAGCATCCTGGCGCTTGTCCGGCCACGGGGAGCGGGGAAGTGTCTCTGCTTCGCTGGGGGCGACCAGGGACGGACTCAGTAACGAAGCTGCTTTTCATAGTGCCTCATCCCTTTGTTGTGTTGTTGGTTAGAAGTTGCTGTTCCACCTACATGGAAACTCTACCTTTATTGCCTGTTACTTATAAATAAATATAACGTATATATTGCTGTAATAGTAAACACAAATGCATGATCGGGCCGGGTGTGCCTATGCATGTGGAGACAATTATGCCCGCCTCCGAAATTATCCACGGACTAGTTCAGAAGTAATACTCCATCTGGATATTTCCTTTTTCCTATATGGGCTCTAGATGTGGAATTCATCGGCAAACCACCATACTCCTGCAGATAACTAGAAAAGCCTGCAGTAAAAGTTAGTAGATAACAGCTTTGTCTTAAAGAAGAAGAAACTATTTGAACACACAGAGATCAAGAATCAAAGCAGGGGAAGTCTCTGCAGAGATTTCTAAAAGATTGGACAGGGCTAAAATTGTTTCTGGTGTTTTACTAGATAATGCTAAACCCTGATTTCATCTAAATGGGCTTAGACCCTGGAACCTTTTGGCTTGTCTTTCTGGCAAGGCTTTTGTTTGTTTGTTTTTTGAAATCAGTTTGCCTTTGGTGTTTTTTTCAGGTTCACTCAAGTGGCAAACTGTCTAGCATAGAAGATAAATGAAAAAGGATGTAGTTGCTTTATGAACTAGTCTCTACTTAAATCCTTCTTTTCTCTCTCGAATGGTTGAACTCAGAGTCTTCAATTTCAGGAAGCTTCCAAGCAAAGTTCCAGTTAGCTTTCTTTAGAACTGGCATTCTGTCCTACTTGTGAGAAGGTTCTTAAAAAAGCTTTAAGCTACAGAAGCGCCCCACCCTACAGAGAAAACAAAACAAAAACCCTCAGAAAACTCCTCTGTCCTAAGTACTGAATTTGAGATTTTGTCAGCTACAGGCTGGAATGCAGATTCAAGCTGCATATATTCTTAACTTTAGTTGTTACAGTTAAATACATCCCCAGTGTTAACTGATGGGATTTTCATATATTAAAACCCAAGCCAAGGTTTTTATTTATATTCATTATCTTGGCAGTTTTCGTGAGAACGGTAGTGACTAATATGCCTTAGGTAATGGCAGAAGGTGCTGGCAGAGTAGAATATGCTTGGTTGTGGTCTCAGGATGGCACTGCAGACAGTCAGAACCTTTCACAGTCACTGTTACTAGTGACTTGGTGTAGGTTGGCTCTAGTATTGTCTTGGGGGCTTCATTCTGATAGTGCGGCTTTACCCCACTATGGAATTTGTATTCTAGTAACTATGAGTAAAGCCCAGAGGGGTAGGATCTTTCCTATCTCTAGGCCTTGGTTTAGAACAACAGCCACACAGAAGCATGTGTTGAATGTTCATGTCCTATCCTAAATAACAAGTTTTCTTCAGTCATTGACCTAGTTCCTATGGGCTAAATCTCACAACTGCATTGAGATGTTTGAATAGTGTTAGAAGCAAGGAAAGGAGAATGAGGATCTACTGCAGTATGTGAGCTTACGAAAAGCAGTAATGGGATGATATTTTTAAAAATACATTTTGGATACATGCTTCTTGCATCAATTTGGTGGATGATCATAACTTAATACCTTCTAACAGGAGGAAAGAATTCTGCCCTGCCTCCCATGTTGGACAGCTGACATGACAATGCAAGGATAATATAATCTATATAGTCGCTGGAATTACATGCGGTTATAGGGCAAAAGTTTTACCATATGCCACTAGTAAAAGCAAAGTTGTGGCACTGAGACCCTGTTTTCTCAAATCTTCTTGAGCCTCACGAAATCCACTTTACTCATATTAGTTTGTTTTCCTGAGTGCTCTGATGTTAATGCATAGGAACTGCTGCTTCTGTCCCATGGGTCTCTTTCTTACCATCTCGTGTTCTGTGTGAGTAGCACTTACCCAGAGCAAAATACCCCTTTTTCTAGGGTAGTGCACCTAGTTAGCACTTGAACGTGGTTTGGTGATGTAGGTTTTTTTAAGTGTGAGTTGTACTGAGATTGATTATACTTCCATATGTTACTGAAGCAATTTTTGGCTGGAGAAATGACTGCAGTTCTTTGGTGCCAGGACAGCTGCAGTTCCCAGACCTTATGGAAACTTGTTCCTGTCAAGCATGAGAGGAGAGATAGGCAGAGTAACAGGTTCTTTTTCTTAAGAAACTTTGGTAATAGCTTTGACAAATAAAGGAAGGCCAAATCTCATGTCTTTCCATCATCAGAATGAGTTTTCCCCAAGTAGGATAGAACAGTTGGGCTTTAGAAAAAGGTTAGGTGAGGGAATTTGTATTCTTTGTTAAATATTTGCTGTTGAAGTCCTAGTCCTCATTAAGTATTCTCAAGAAACAATGTTTTAAAAAGCAAACAACTAAATTCTATGGGTTTATTCACAGCACTGACGTTGCTTGCTAGCAGCAGCTTCCTGTGTTCCCTAGTAATGTAAAAGAATCTCTTTAAGTATTCTATGGATTTGCAAATAAATCAAAGTAACTTTGATTTATTAAGAATGTTTTGTTCCTTTTTAGAAGAATAATATGTGACTATATTAAATGAAAGGTTTCCTTTTTCTTTCTGTATGCTTAGAAACCTCCTCCTGGTTTGTCTACCAGACTGTGGTCTTTATTTTGCTTCCATAGATTATTAAAATGGGTATCATTACAGTTATAGAACATGGAGCTCTCTTTTCTTACAACAAAAATAATGTTAGTCACCACGAAGAACATTTTGCTGTGAATTTCATACACATTTGATAAAAATGTTCCAGATGTTTACCTACTTAAATACAATTTAGTTTCTAGAATCTGTTCTATTTCACAGATCAAGTAATTCTGACAAATGGAGTTGTATCTGCAAATTTAACTTAGATGCACCATGCAACTGAACTACAGCCAAATGAGACTATTAACTCTCTTAGATTTAATATGTACAGCTATTTTTTCATTGTGTATATTACTTGTAACGTTTTTATCCCATTGAGAGTTGGATGCAAGAAAGAGTTCCTAGTCAGTTTTGCTCCTGTGTAGTTTCTGGTACTCCTATTGATAGGTTATGTTACAGTATAATGTATCAGAACTGTATCTCTACTGTACAGTATTATGTGTCAGAATGAAACTCAGTAGCTTTTTCTCTGTGATTGTTCCAGATCTCTGAAGATGAGGTAATCAATTTCAAGGGATATGGTTATTTATACTAAACAGAGCCCAGGTTTTATATTCAATGTTAATAGAGTACAAATCTGATCTTAATTTGCATATAATGATTTTTACTTTTCCGAGGTTAAGCTTCAAGATGAGCTGAGAAGGGGCAAACGTTTCTTCCAGCTCATAGCTGAAGTATCTGAAATTACTGATTGAACATTGAATATGGACATGCTGTATTGTGTCTTGTCCTGTCTGCCATGTTGTTAGGCAGGTATGATGTTGCAAAATACAGAATCCTTCTTGAAGAAGTACTGTGTAAACCAGAAATATTGATAGACAATACTGCAGTCATGCAGATCTGCAGAACCTTTTAAGTAGCAGGGAGACCTGCAGGGAGTAGGTGAACACATACAGCTTCCAATGGCATTGAAGAACTACTGATCAAATAAGAGGCAAGGTAGAAAATCGTCAGAAGCTAATAGAACTTTACTAAAAGTTACTGGTGGAGTAAGATAAACTTCAAAGAGATAAAAGGAGATAATTATGCTGTAAGTCTCTGATGAGGTAGTAAACTAAGGATTTTCGCTCCCCAGACTTCACGATTCAATTAATCCTTTGCCTCCCTTTGGCGTCTCTTAACGCTCTACAATGTATGCAGAAATGTTTACAGTTTATATGTGATGTTGTAAACCTTTCTGTGTGACAAAATCAAACCAGGTGATAATTTACAGTGACCAGCTGAGCGAATGTCAAAACATCTGTCTGGTGGCTTGAAATCTTGCACCTGAGTGTGTGGTTGACAGCAGAGTCTTTGGGTACTGAGATGCAGTGTCCACATATTGCAACCCTTAAGTTAGCCTCTTCTCTAGAGATCTATTCTTACCGCTGTTGTTACTCTGTGTGTAAAAGTGGCAGACAGTTAATTGAGAAAAGAATGGTTGTGGTGGTTTGTTTGACTGCTTCATGGTCATTTCACAGAATCCCAGTCAAATCTGTGTACTAATACTGCAGTGATTAAAGACCAGCTTTCAAGTAAGGAAATGGGAGCCCTGAGCAATTTGAGGCATAGTCATTGACCGTAGTTCTAAAAATATATCGAACAGTGGGCACGCAATAGTTAGTACTTAAAGGTTTGGTTTACCAGTTTGTAGATATAATCATATGAATTACACGAGGAAGTGTGGTAACAGTAATTATCCAATACACTGGACTGCAAAGGGAGCTATTTTGTTGCTTAAACTTTTTTTTTTGTCCATCCTTTCAATTTCACTTAACACTTTGCTCTAACCTGCACATACAGTTGTCACAACTTGGGTAATTGCAAGTATATAAAGCCAAGTTGTTCTCCATGTTGTATATAAATTCAGCTCTTTTATCCTTCCAAAGACCAACCACCAACTTGGAACTTTTAATGTCAGAATGACAGGATATACTTTTAGCTTGAGCAATTGCTGTGTGTTCTGTGCAGGTGTGAAAGCAGTTTGGAAGTTGAATTGTCTTTATCAGACAGGTATCAAGTTGGATAAGTAGTTGTACTGGGACTAATTTTAGGTTTTAATATTATTCTAGCCTTTATTTTTATGTGGGGACTGGAAGTCGTCTTCCATCTTATCAATTGTATAAATATGTTATATTAGGACACGTGCCATCAGATAATTTAACCCACATCCTCCAAAGTCAAAATATTTATGTTGTGCTCCTTTTCCTTGCTTACTTTGTAGTTGTAATTGATCTAGTATCTCTGGATTTTGCACTCCACCCATCTTGAAATATGATAAGCATCACAGGCCATTTTTTTTTTTTCTTTTATATTTCACAATCTTGTTTGCATCCAAGATTAGAGCTCTGGTGCTCAGAGCAGCAAACAGACCATTTGTCTCAGATGTGAGGTGTGGTTTCCTGTCCTACCCGGTTCTCTGCCTGTCTCACACTCAGATAAACTCTGATTCTGAAAGGTGAACCATATGGTCTGGGTAATGTTGTGCTTTTATTATGAGACAGCTAAAGGAGCAATTGGGGAAAGGAAGGCGATGGAAAAGGAAATTTGTTAGGAAGTGATCTAAATGAGCTTTGCTGTTATTTTATTTTGGTGAGTTGGTCATGTGCAGTCACCTGTAGCCAGTTGTGACCACAGATGATCAAGATTTTCTGCTGAATCTATTCAACGTGGGGCATGTTTCTTAAAACCTTGGTTCCTGGTGCGTAAATTGAGGAAGATTGTACCTTTCATTTCAAATGGCACTTTTGTAGCCCTTTTTAAGCTAAGTTTGAAGATAGAACAACAAAATAGCAAAACATAAAAGCTTGTAAGTTTTTATGGGTTGTGTTATAAGGCTTGAATACATGGGGCTGGTAATTCTGCTTTGTATAGTTTACTGTTTTGACTAAGTGTAGTGCAAAATTAGCTGCTGACAGATGAAATTGAAACAGATTAAAAGGTTCTTTTGCTCCGGATGCAAAGAGACAATTTGAAGAAAACAGTTTGGTTGAAGAAAGGGAAGAAGTGGAAAACAGAAAAACAGAACTAAGTAAAGAAAAAGCTGTGAAAATATTTATTCATCTGAGCCTGTGATTTGCAGAGTTCAGTTTGTGAGCTATGAGTCTAAGGGCAGGGATAAAGATACAGAGTTGCCAGTTTTTTTTCTGCTCTGAGATGCATGTCTGAGCTCAGTTTTTCCTTGGAAAATTGTGTGACCAGCCCATGCCTTTTGCAGTGAGAATTTACAAATCAAAGGTATAAAGGACTACAGTAGATTTTTCATGTGAGCAAAGCTGTTTAGTTCTTTTTGCTCTCTGGAATGAGAAAATATCAATAAAACCCCCGTGTAGTTTCACCAGTTTGCTGCCTCACAGGTGAGAATTAGAACTCCTTTCTCTTTGCTATCCTTAACTCATTTCAGCTGCATGTGACCCTTGTTATCCGTTATCACAGACCTCCTTTGGTCTCATTACATCCTCCAGAACGAGGTGTTTGACCTGACTCTGGCTCTGCATCTCTCCCTCCTCAGCTGCAGTGATATCATCAATCAGCCTTTTTGCCATTTGTCCCTCCCTCTCACTTCAGGGATGCCAGTTGTTGTCTGAACATGTGTCATGATCTCTGGGGGATGGGAGAGATTGGCTGCCCTGTATTTTCCCAGCGCCGAGCTGGTGCCTCTGCAACAAAACTCACAGCAGCGGTTTGGAAGCTGAGTGTGTGTAAGGGAGGGACAGAGATCCTGGGCTTTGGTAGGAAAGGGCATGGGGATCAACAAGTGGAACCGAGATCACAGATGGCAGAAACAATCTGAGTGAACTGCTCCACAGGTAGCTGAGTGCATGCTTGATTTTTACACACTTTTTTGACTGATATCTGTAGGAAGTAGTGTGATGCTCCATACTGGAGCTTGTTTACCCCTAAATATAGGAAAATTAAAAGTTTGAAAGCTTTGTGAATTTTCCCCTTCCCAGGTCATCACAGGCCATACAGGCAGTACTGCTTGGCAGATGTGGGCAATGTGGTTCTGCAGTTTTATACTGTATCATAGAATCATGAAGCATAGTCTTGGGGAGGACCTTGACAAACCATTCCAACATATTCTGCTCTGAAGGGGGGATCATTTCTGATGGTTTGTCCTGGTGTTAGATGTCTTCAATGTTAGAAATGTCTTCCTAATGTTCATGGTAATATCTATTCCCCCCCCCCCCCCCCCCAGTGATCACTGAAGTGATTTCTTCTGCTTTGCATCAGTCTCTCAAGTATTTAATGGAGACTTTCACATTTTGTCTCAGGCTAGACTAAATTGTAAAGTTATTGAAGTTTGTTTGTTTTTCTCAGTTTATTTAATTTCACCTCTGATAATTCCTATGTTATTATCTAGATTCTCTAATCTATGTGTGTCTTGAGCTCTAGTGCCCAAGACACAGGCACAAGACATTCCCAAAGCTTTAGCAGTACTGAGTGAATGGATTACTTCACTTTTTTTGTGCATTATACAAGAGTATCATAACACAGGAGCCTTAAGAAAGATTTATCTTGGTTTGTACCTGCTTTTAAGGACATCTGATTGCTCATACCAGTGACAGTGTCTACATAGAGTATTTATAGAACAGTCTAGTACTTTGAATTCTGGGTTGTACCCTGGAAGTGCAACACTGAATTCTCCTTAAGGAGAAGAGAGTGACATGCTTTCAAGACAGTTTTCCTGTGTTCAGATCCTGGCAGTCTCAGAGGCATCCTGCTCTAATAAGGTATCTGAGGCTTGAAGAAGCAGGATTTCCCAAGTGCAATGTCTGCCTGCAGGCATCCAGATGAAGCTTCTGAGAAATTACTAATTTCTGTTGCCTGCCTATTGTGTCCTTCAGGCATTTGCAAGAAAATAAAATGGACTATGTGTGAATCTCCTTAATTTCCAGCTGCATAATCCCTTTTCTGTTTTTCTTGTTTCCAGCCTTAAATGGATTGATTGACAGCCTGCAATGGATGTAAAGGTCTTGCGTAGTTGCAGTGTGGTTCAGATTGCAAATGGCAATATGTGCTTTGAGTTTGGTGATGCTGGAGATCTCTGTGCAGTGGCAATCTGAACTGGTCACCACCAGAGTGCTGCTGACCTACAGGTGTCTGCTTATTCCCTATTTCTTTATCATCTGAGAGGCCTGGAACACGACCTCTATGAGGAGAGGCTGAGGGAGCTGGTGTTCTTTAGCCTGGAAAAGAGGAGGCTCAGAAGTGACCTCACTCCTGTCTACAACTACCTAAAGGGAGACTGTAGCCAAGTGAGGGTCCGTCTCTTCTGCCAGGCAACCAGCAACAGAACAAGGGGACACAGTCTCAAGTTGTGCCAAGGGAGGTATAGGCTGGGTGTTAGGAGGAAGTTCTTCACAGAGAGAGTGATTTGTCATTGAATGGGCTGCCCAGGGAGGTATTGGAGTTGCCATCCCTGGAGGTGTTCAAGCAAAGCCTGGATGGGGCACTTAGTGCCATGGTCTAGTTGATTGGACAGGACTGGGTGTTAGGTTGGACTGGATGATCTTGGAGGTCTCTTCCAACCTGGTTGATTCTATGATCTGCAGACTACCACCATTTTTCTTACATACAATGGGAATTTAATGACAGAAACTTTCTTTGACTTCTTGGATCCTTTTGTACCAGGCCTTTGCTGTAGCAAAGACTTTGAAATCTCCTGCACCTCATCTCCTTTTTTTTTTTTTAGATATTATTGAAATTCTGAAGTAGAAATACATTCTGTGGACTCAGGAAGTTCAGTTTGGTGTGTTATGGTTTGTTTTGTGTTTTTCTCATTTGTGAACAGCAGTTGCTGTGATGGCAGGGATCTTTGAAATTGTCCTGAATGGCCATGACTCTCAGTTTCTCTGACTACATGGGCGAAGTTTCTTTGCAGTTGCATTTGACGGGCTCTTTTGTTCTGTGCTTTAGATGATGTGGAAACATGTAGTTCACTAATGCTGCTGCTTATTACCATTGTCTGTTGTGGTGGGATACTGAATCCATATTTATACAGCACCATTTCCATTAAATGCTCTGAATGTTGACAATTCCCTGATTGGTGCAGTCAAAAGTGATGCTCTTTCAGAGTGCATGAAGGCTGTTTGAATTCAGGACACAAAGCAGGGTTGAACTTGTAGCAAGAGGTGGCTGCTATTTCATCTTCCTCTGCTGGGATGCTTCAGTTCATTCTTCCTCTGCCACACTTTTTGTTTCTCTTTCTTAATATTTTGTGTTCTGTTTTGAAGTTGTGTTGATGCAAGTAGTCCTATCTCTTTGAAGGATGGACTCGAAGCATAACTGTCTTATCAAGTTTCTTACCTATTTTGAAGTGTTTCCATTTAGCAGTGAGAATAACACATGGGGGCTGTATCAGCAGCATGCTTAAGAGCTGATTGCAGTCTAGGGTGTAAATATTATTGCAGATGAATAGTCTTAACCAAGCTTAAAGCTTTCATGCTGCCTTCTGCACATAACCATTGAGTCAATCTGTAGTGGACATTCAGAACTGCAGTAGATCTGTACTGGGATATAGAATATTAGGGTGGTTATCTGAACTCTCACATATGCACTCTCCCTCACCCTCCTGTAGAAGCCACTCATCTGAAGAGGCCTTGGTTCCCTTTGAACTGCAGATCTCAAGAGCCAGAGTAAGAGAAAACAGCTCTGTGGCTAGAAAACAGTTCCTTCACTCTTCCTAATGAGCCTTAGAAGAGCAACTCATTGCTTACACAGCTGATAGCCATATGTCAAACCTTGAGATAGCAATTGCCCAAATCTGAATGGGAGCTCTGATGGGCCCCTTGAAATCTAGCAACAGAAAGGCAGGTATTGACCATTCTGGGCATTATAATGCTTATGTATGAAAGTCTACCTGGTTTTTCACCTAGTGTATTAGCACAAGAATTTGTCATAATCTGGTAATGTGTCTTCCTAACAGTTCCAGAAACAGCAGCAATGTTGTGTTGTACACCTTAGAGTTGCAGAGAGGACAGTAGATTTCTACACTTTGATTATTTAAAGATTAGGATTGATACTGAGATGGTAGAGTCATGAAACTGAGTTAAAGGAACATTTATATTCGTGTGAGGGTATTGGGTCAATCTCACTGCTGTTGCTGTTGCTTGGAATGTCTTTATTGTGGCATGTCAGCCATATATTGCCAAAACTTAGCTGAAGTCTCGTGATTAACAGAGTAAATGTTATGGTCATTTTCAACCTGACTCTCATTTAGTATTTCTAGTTTTGCTTGTGGTCATTTCTTGTGCTAGCAGGTTAATTTCTTGATTCCTAAACCACTTAGCTTCTGTCAAATGACAGTGCTTCTTTTTTTAACAAGCACTGTGTTTTAGTCATTAGCAATCTTTGTAGCCTAGTCATTCTTTAGTTAGCCCAGTAGGAGCAAACACTCCAATATGCAGGATGCTGATTATTTACTCTGTGTGGATTTATCAGTTATTTAGTTGCCAGTGTCTGAAAGTGAAGGCTAATGTTTTCAGGGATCATAGAATCAACCAGAGACCTCCAAGATCCTCCAGTCTGACATATCACCCAGCCCTGTCCAGTCAACCAGACTATGGCACTAAGTGCCTCATCCAGTCTTTTCTTGAACACCTCCAGAGATGGAGACTCCACCTCCCTGGGCAGCCCATTCCAATGGCAAATCACTCTCTCTGTGAAGAACTTCCTCCTAACATCCAGCCTGGACCTTCCTTGGCACAACTTGAGACTGTAAGCATATATTAGGAACTACTTGGCAGTATGTTCTGTGTATGAAAGTTGGTGTGATTGGGCTAGGAGTTTTGACTTGCACAAATCAGGCTGCTGATTTAATTCTGAGCCAGTGTCACTACCAGTAATACTAAACCCAGGTTCTTTCTGCTAGCATGTCATGCCCTGATGTGTCAGAGTGAGCAAATATTGACTGCTTAAAGGTCACACTGCTCACACCTTCCCTGAGTGGAGTGCTTCTAAAGAGGGAAGCCAGGCTAGCACAGTCTTTTGTATCTGGTGACCTTGGCTGCTGAGATTTTGGCTAAGAAGTGATGTTTGTCCTTGTGATCTGTTCAGTTTATTAAGAAGCAGTTTTGCGCTTCTGAGACTCCTCTACAGTGTTTCACTCCGGTGCTAATAGCCTTGTCTTAGAAGTTTTGCCTGCTCGCTCTTCTGGCATCCTAGTGAGGTTTGAGTAACTTGGAACATCCTACCATGGGATATATGAGGAAAATGCATGTCAGGAAAGAGGGGAAAATGTACTAGGTTGCATTTAGGGATTTTTGGAGGCTGAGGAAGCTGACAATGAGGGGAGTTCCTTGATATTTAAAATGCAGTGTGTCACTAGTGGAGGGCCCTGCTTTGGGGACAGGCTCCTGATAAGAATTTGCATTTTAGTGAGTTCTTATCTCGGATAGGTGGGTGGGTTTTAGCTACACGGCAAAGTCTCTGGTCCCATGGGACTTTCTGTCTCATCTGACAACTGCTTTGAATTCGTCACCTCACAGGGAGCTATTTGCTGTTAACCTCCTCACTAGGTGGCTAAAGAAGCCCCTTCCATTTTGTTTGAAGGGGCAATAACAAAGTTGTAAAACTTTTGGCCTGGTAAAATGCTTTGGACTCTGAAACCTGATTCTTAAACAGAATCCAGATTGTTGTTGGAACAATGGACTAATTATAATAGGAGTAACATGAGTATATATGAACAGGCTATGTGCTACTTAATATGTAGGTCAGAGGAGGTGTGGAGGCAAAAGTTTAGCTGTCTTGTTAGATCTGATCAGTGGTTAGTGCTCTGTATTGTTAAGCAAGAGACTTGGGCTACAAATGTAGTAAATAAACCAGTGCCAGGCTTTGTTCTGTGGCCCTGAGGCTGACTGGCATGGATCTGGTCTTGTCTTCTACCACTGAAGTCTCAGAGTAGGGTGGCTGTATTCAGACTGCATATTGGGAATGGTCCTTGGCGCATCCTTACTCTGGCACCATGCCTGAGAATTGTTCAGAAAAATGCTACTAGGGCCAGGCTAAAGGGTGCCAGGAATAATCAAACAGTTTTCTAACAGACTAGCAAGGCTCAGGCCCAGGTAGTGACTCTGTTTGCTTACTGCTATAGGCATAGCCCGAGGCCCCACCCCTGGCTGTGTCACCTCTTGCTAAAACAGAGCTTCAGTAGAACAGGATGCCCATGGCAGAACTGACACTCAGACCCAGTGCTGAGTGATCGCTGATGGTAGCTGCTGTGGATGGATTTCTTTTCAATGCTTTGTTGTTATCTATTAGTTCTAGGTGCAAGGGCAGAAGTGTTGGAGATGGGTTTCGTCAGCCTTTAGAGTTTTGTCATTACTGGCTGTGTTGTCACTGTTACTTGAGGTCTTCCGTGTTCTTGATGTGTGCCAGAGGAGACAGAAAGGAAATAGGGTTTGAATGGGTGGGACTACTTTAAGACAGTGTGAAAAGGAACTAGATGCTCATTACCTGATTCTGAGTGTCATTAGTAACAACTGGGAGCTATCAACCTGAAAGAACTTTGGTTCTTCGCATGAAATGCTGCTTACTCATTTTTATTCAGTTCCCTTTTAATTGTGGAAAATCAAAGCTTCAAATGATAATCACTGGACACTTACATGTAACTTTTTAGCTCATATCCCTCAGGGTGCTAGTGATTCTGTCTCTGTTACCAACATTGTGCTCAGAGATCAGCTCAGATGGGAAGCAGCTGTTTGTGGGGCAAGGCACAAAACAAGGGAAGCACAGTGGGGAGAAGATTTCCAAAGAGAGCTGCAGAAGTGTGTGTATTGTGAGCATTCAGTTGTCAGAGGCATGACCCCACAACAGGAAAGAGAGAGATGGATATAGGGAAGACACTTTTTCCCAGAGTTTGGTTCCTTTGGCTCTTAAAATGCTACACATGGAGCTATCCCTGTTGCAAATATATGTTGTCATCTTTGCTCCAGAACAAGTGCTTTGCTTGCATCTGAGGAGAACACATTCTGAAAACTTGCCAGTAAATAAATAACTATTTTCAGAGTATATGGACCACAGGTGTTATTTTGGGGAGGTGTAGTTGAAAAGTGAGGTTTAGCAGTTAAGTCATTTCTACAAGGAATGCCACTGGAGTGCTTTAACTTGGGCATTAAACAGTGCAAGACACAAAATCCAGTGCATGTAGTGTTGCAGTGTCTGTTTTGCTGAGCCTTTTATCAAGTCAGACCTCAGGCTTTGCCTCTGGTGAATTTCTAGAGTTGTGCTGCGTTCAGTCCTCTGCCCTTCACGTGGCATCCCCAGTCTTGGTTTACTGTTGCCTTCCCTTGCCCTGGATTGCAAAGACATTGCACAAGAACAGAAAAATCTTATTGTATGTGTTTGTGTGTTTATTTTGTTTCCACTTCTGTGCATTTCTCCTTCTCTGTTCAGTGCTTACAAATAGTATTTTCTAGAGTAACTGCACTTAAGAAATTAGAGAGCAAGAGCAAAAAACATTAAGAAACAAGATGGGCCAAAAAATTTAATATATAGTCAAGGCTTTTGAACTAAATGCATTTGGAAAGAGTATTGGTTCTAGATGGATTTAAGAAGTCAGAAAGAATGTCAAGTCTAATTCTGGAATTGAAGGTCATTGCAGACATATTACCTCACTTCAGTCTTTCACTATTCACCAATTGAGATGATTCTCTGAAAA
Organism: Tricholaema leucomelas; assembly: GCA_013400475.1. NCBI lineage: Eukaryota > Metazoa > Chordata > Aves > Piciformes > Lybiidae > Tricholaema lacrymosa > Tricholaema leucomelas. The sequence continues at coordinate 627,587 of WAAF01003466.1, read as the reverse complement.
AAAAAAATCAGCCAAGGGAAGTTCCTGTTTTAAATGAAAAGCTGTGCAGTTTTTATTACTTGGTTTTTCATTCTTGGTTGGATTTGGTTTTTTTTGTATGTTTGCTAAATGGGACAAAACTTCTATTCAATCAGCAAAACATTCCCTGAAGAAATGAATATTTTCCTGATTGTGTGGTTTTGGTGGTTTTTTTTTTTTTAAATCAAATGTTAATCCTCTTTAAATATTTAATGTAGTCAGCTACATCTTGATTCTGACATGGTGAAGAGATCAGGCTGATGAAACTTTGCTTTATGGATGGATTTGTTGGTGAAGGTTGCTGGAAGGTTTCTGTATTTTATACTGAGAGGCAGAGGTAAAGAGGGAAAGAAAGATTACTTGGGATAATGTTTTGTTCTGCATTATATCTGGCAGAGCACTTTTTGTTTGTTCTGCTGTCTATAGATTTTACCCTGCAGGGTGCTGAAGCCAGGAGAAGCTGAGAAAGCTCAGCCTGTTCTAGCAGGTGCCTGCCACCTTGCAATACCAGCATTTTCTATGTATAGAGTATGAATGTCATGAACAGCAAGGTCTAGCTGGGAATTCCACTCTGACCCTCTGATTGCTTTCCCATGTTAAAAACAACTTTATATGCATCTTGACATAAAGCCAGAAAGGCCAGCTAGCCTCTGGACTGATTTTGACTGTTACACTGTGTATGCGGTACACGCACATGTGCCATAAGAGACCCTTTTGCACAGAAGCCAAGGGCATCTTTCTTAAACACTTTCTAAATGCTGTGGCTTTTTTTTTTTTTGTGCAAGTAAGTATGAATCAAAACTTGGACAGCACACACAACCAGAGGAACTGAAATTTGCAATCACCAAGCAAGAATTAAATTACAGTGGCAGCAGTTGCTATGTCCAGGTGGTGTATTTGGAGTCAAGGCTCCATGACATCAGTTCTCCTTTAATGTGGTTCTGGGGGAGTTGCTGGGACAGCATAGTATCAAAAACTAGCTTAGCCCAGTGGAAAGAAAAGCCTCAGGCTTTTTGACTTAGAAGGAAATTTTACTTTGAAGTGCATTAAGAAGGAAGATACTAGTCTGTGATGCAGCTTTTTTAGGGGGGCTGTATTACCTAAAAAGAGAAAGTATTTAGCTGATGGAGAAACTGAGGCACAGAAAGGCAAAATGACTTTGGAAAGGTTGCAGGGGAAAGTAACAGAATCAGCAAGTGAAACTAAGTATCTTGTCTTCATTTTTTACTTATTTTAGAAGAAAAAGCTTAGTAAATGATGTCATACAAGCTATACTTTTTTTTTTCCTGTGGAAAAAGTGCAACAAAACTTTTAGTGCTTTGGTTCAGTCTTCTGTCAACCAGCTGACACATCCTTGGCTTGAGAAGTTGTTGGTCTTAGCTCAATTCCAGGGGGGACTGTTAGGCATGACCAGAAGCAATGTTGACAGTGTCTTGCACAGACTTAGAATCAGTGGGGATGGGTGGCATTAACAATTTTCCATTCTGGGACTACCTCTGCTGGGAGTTTTCCTGCCATAGTCATGTGTGAACATACGGTACAGAATGTAAGTCTTGGCTCTTCTTGCCAGTCAGCAGCTTCCCATTGCTCTTAGTGAGTACTAAGAATGTAAATAATGGAGCTATGTTATGGCTCAGAATGACTCAGTGGCAGTTGTCTGAGCAGTTGTGCTTATACTAGAATCTCAGCAAGTGCAAGTGCAAACAGTCAGACATCTGGTATTTCACACTTGCCTGGTCTGCTTGTGTATGTGTTAGCTGCTAAACTAGCCCTTCTTGGCACCGTGCAGAAGTAGTTTTAAAGCCTGAGTTCCACAATCAAGCACACATTGAGCACAGAGGGTGCAAGAGAGAGAAATGAAGCGAAAATGTCAGTGGTTTTGGACATACTGCTGGTGCTGCCCCTGTGTTTGCTAGGAAAAGCCAGTCTGTCCTTGCAAAGCAGAACCATCTAAGGCCAAACACAGTCCAAGGAGAGGTTTGGAAAAAGTTCAGTTACAAAAGTCAGTAAATTGAACATTTCACTTGTGTGACTTCCCAGCACTTCTTGCTCTTTAGTGAGGAGCTAGGACTTCAGAGATGTCACAGAGAGGAAGTTTCTTCCTATCTAGTATATTTTAGCGTCAAGGTTCAGACTTGTTTGAAAGTGAATTAAAGAAGTAGTTGAATCCTGAAATTCATGGCACAAATCCATCCTCTGGGACAAGAGGGTTTATTTTTGCTATATTTTGCACCTCTCTGTACACTTCTGATCTCCCAATGCATAAGCTGCCTCCTTTTCATTTGTTTTGAAGATGTCTTCAGTCAACACTCTTGTTGTGTGTTGCCCCAATTCTCCTTATTTTCACGTAAAAGGACTTTTTGTTCATGAGCTCCAGCTGTCAGGGGCCCCTACTGCCTTATTTGAACTAACATGGTGCTGAAATAAAAAGGATAGCACAACGTATTTCTGGGAACCATTTAACCTTTTGAACAGGAGATTGGTCTGATTTTGAGGGAAAGTGGGTTGGAGACAGGTGGAACAATGCTTCACGGGAGCATTGCTCTCTTGGTCTCTCACCCCAGTTGATGTCATCGTTCTCCAAAGCCAAGACTTACACTTGAGGCACCTGGTACGATGGGTACAGTAGCCTAAGGTGGTGTTAGGTTGCTTTTCTCCACTTCACTGAGTACAATTCTCCTGCCGTGCCTTGTTTCCCACATCACGCACATTCTTGGCTCTCCCCACATGTATTTCTGTTACGCTCCACTCCAGCGGTTTGTGAGGCTGTGTGGGGGTCCGCGGGAAGGACAGAAGAGGACATAGTGTTTTCAGCCTCCTTGTGCTGGAGCAGGGAAGTGACACTTGCACGGCTGAAAGGAGAACGAAAGTGCAAAGGTTCACTGGGAGTGGCTGTAGCAGAACACTCCATTGTTACTGTGGATACTTTGGGATTACAGTTTCAGTGCTTCCTGACCATTGCAAATAACTGGACGTGCCAGTGTATGTGCTGCACCATTCTCCTGGAATCCCTTGTAATACAGGTGTAATACAATTACACCTTGTTATTGTAGAGTACAGTAGACCAACCCATAAGATATTCCTGTGAGTTTCACTCTAGTTCTCTGGCTGGGGCTTTGATTTATGTCTGTAAGCATGTTGAAGTGGGGAGACCTTGACAATTATCACTATGCCTATTTGCCCTGCCACATTCCTAGAAGTTCAAGTCTTGTGGTATGAGTGGATGTCTTCAGCTGCTACAGGTTACAGCTTAATGTATAAATGCAGACTAAAAGCTGCAAGGATTTAAATGCTTAATTGTTGAGTACCAGAGGACAGTGCTTAAGGAACAGATGCACATTCTGTGCTGTCTTGCAGAAATGAGAGGTGCAGCCTTCAGGAGAGGAAGGAACAGAGGGCAGAGGACAGTCATTGTTTCAGCCATCTCATTTAAATCAGTTGGCAAATGGAAGTCACAGTCCTTAGCCCAAATGCATGTTAATTAACAGTTCATAATTATCTGTAGGATAGAAGACTGAGTGGCTGAGGATTATACACTTGACTACTTCGCCACAGACACATTAGACAGGGTAAACACTAGGAAAGTGGTAGGGGAGGTAGCTGTGGGCTTTCAAGCACAGTATGTAACAGAGGTCCCCTCTTGGAGGTCTAAGCTGGTGCTGTACAGCCAGGCTGGCTGACAGTACTCTGTGAATGCTGACTCTTACTTGGACTGTGTGGTGGATGGGAGCTGTGCAGGTAAAAGAGCTCAGATGTGGCCTTGCTGTATGATTGCTTGCATCTGGGCTGAGCTCTGATGGTTATTCCAACCCTTCACTGGTCACTTGAGTCATCTGCAGTGTACCTCCACCATAAGACTAGAGCTTGCTTTTTGGAATCAAGATGTTAAATACTGATGATATTTGAGTGGCAATGTCAAAAGAGGAAGATAAATGTGCTGTCTTAGTCTGCTTCTCTTTTCTAAGCTTCTGTGATTTTGTTATACTTGTGGGATAAGCAAGTGTCAGCTGAGCTGGTAGAATTGGTCTGTAGAGTTGAAAACAAATTCCTTAGTGGTATGTTTGCTTTTTTTTAATGTAGGGAATAATTTGGGCTTGGGTGTTTTTTTTCTAACTAATGATACACATGCTGCAGCACTAGTGACAGAAACCTCCAAAGCTGCTTAGAGATGTGTATTACCTGTCCATTCTAATGGGCAGGAGTGGAATTTAGCTGAATGAATAATTGCAGTCTTCACTCAAATCTCTTATTAAGTGAAAAAGTCTCTCTTTCCCAGCAGTCTAAACAACAGGCAGTAACACAAACTAGTCACACACCTCCTTGTGTGGTGTCTTTCTTGGTAACATGATATTCAGTTGTCAAACCTACCATTTTTTGTGGGGAACTCTGCTGCTTTGGATAGGATACACAATGCCATCTGCCAGCAACATCCCTCTGATTAGATGCCTCCAGCAGTATTTCCATCACATACCTCTTCATTCGAGGCTCTGTGATGCTTTCAGGATTCTGGGATGTTTCTCCAAAAGGTATGATCTGCTTTAGAGAACCTGGAAGAAAAAGATTTGATGCTCTGTGATATGTATATTGTGGAAACAGCACTACTCTGAAAACAGGGGCTCTGTTTCTGTCAGATGAGGCACACTTTGTACTTGCTGGTGGAGTTACTGTGGAAGAGTGAGGGAGAAGGAAAAGATGTCTATCAATTCCAGGTTACTTTCAGTGCTGTACAGTGAAATCCAATAGCAAGTTCCCTATCCAGCTTTCTTTAATTAACACCGTGAAATGAGAGCTGTGTGCTTCGGAGCTATGAAGCAGGCGTTTTATTTGTGATTTTTGGTGTCACTTGCATGAATTCCTATTTTCTTTTTTCCTGGGTTCATCTGCCCTTAGTGTTAATTTGCCAGCTCTAATTGGAGTGGCCACTATGGCAATTATAGTATAAAATAACTATTTTCAAACTGGTTTAAGTGCTTGTTTTAATCTTCAAGATGATAAACAGAAGGGTGTGAACTGAGAATCTTTTCTCAGTCACTTAGCTTATAAAGGAAGTTATGTAGTGAAAGATGTAAAGAAGATAGCAAGAGAGCACATTAGAAAAATGTCTTTTACATACTGCAGATTCAGCTGAATTTGGTCTGTGTGTATGTAAAAACTGAATTTTGCAGGCAGTATTACAAAATCAGGAGCATGGCGACTTCTAAAACATCCCTGAAAGTGGTTCTCTGTGCAGTAAGTGGTGAATATACAACAGAAGATGGATGGAATTCAGTTAGGCTTGTACTCACCCTGAAGAGGTGCTGTGCATAGGTTCCTGCTGCACAGGGCTGGGGGCTGCAGGCTTTGCAGCAGGAAGATTGTGCAGTCTGCTTACTGCTCAGGAAGAGTAAAAGATGGGATCTGGCTAGCACACTAGCACCATCCTGCCCAAGCATCTTGTTTTGGCTCCCAGTTTGGAGCAGTAGCATGTGTTCATATTTTCAGTCTCTAAATAGTTCCTAAATTTCAGCATAGTTCTCTCACACATGTGCATACTGTGCCCATATAGAATCATAGAATGGTTTAGGTTGGAAGGGACCTCAAGGATCATCCAGCTCCAACCCCCTGCCATAGGCAGGGATACCTCCCACTAGAGCAGGTTGCTCAAGGCCTCATCCAGCCTGGCCTTAAACGCCTCCAGGGAGGAAGCATCCACAACCTTCCTGGGCAACCCATTCCAGTGTCTTACCACCCTCACTGTAGAGAACTTCCTCCTAATATCCAGTCTAAATCTCCCCTCTTCCAGCTTAAACCCATTCCCCCTCGTCCTGACATTACTAGACCTTGTAAATAGTCCCTCCCCAGCCTTCCTGTAGGCTCCCTTCAGATACTGGAAAGAAACTATAAGGTCTCCTCGAAGCCTTCTCTTCTCCAGGCTGAAGAGCCCCAACTCTCTCAGCCTGTCCTCATAGCAGAGGTGCTCCAGCCCTCTGATCACCTTCGTGGCTCTCTCTCTCATATATTAATGGCCTGCATCTTCTACCCCTGACAGGACTACGAGGTTCTTGCTTCTTGGCTATTTCCGATTCAAGTGGAGTCTTAGTAAGTTTACATAGCAGTCAGAACTCCAAATTCATAACCCATTGATGTGTGGTACTAGCTGCTAAAGCATGCATGAGCTGGAAATCTTGGCAGGGTAGAGTAAGTTATGGAGGGCATTCATGCATAAAGAGCATGGTGCTAAATATTAGATGATGCTGCTCCTTCTTAGCAGCTCATATCTGCTTTCCAAGTCTGCAATTCTTCTTCAGTTGCGCTGTCTGTTTCTCCAACATAAGGTGAAAATAAAGCAACAGCAAAAAAAATTGCTGTTTTTTTCCATTACTACTATGTAAATCTTTCACTAAATAACATGTCAGGGAGGTATAGATTCACTTCATTGGTGAAACACACTGTAACCTTCAGTCCTTGCTGCTCTGAATTTTAAGAAGGAAACATGGAATCCACAGAGAAGTAGAAGAAACTGAGGCCAGCAGTTCTTCAGAGACTGAAATAACTCAAGCAGAATAACATAATTGCTCCAAGGGCTGGATATGAGGGAGCAACAGAAAGCATTTTTTTTAAAATTATTATTCCTGGGTGATAGCTTTCTTTGTTGGAGAACAGATGAGCTCACAGCAGAGCCAAGAGTAGGCACAGTATGACATAGGCACACCCCTAGAAGTGAATGAAGAGATTGTGGAAAAGAGAAGAAAAAGGCTAAAAAATCTGATCATGAGCCTCAGGAACTGAGATCTAATCTAACTTGTTTTTCCTTAAACTGAGGAGCGGTTAGCATGAGAAGAAATTGAAATGCCATTTGTCTGACACACTAGTTATGTCTTTTCCTGTGTGCAAACCCTCAGTGTTTGTATACAAGAGCAGGGAGCCAATCCATGTTTCTCTGGCTGGATTTGTCACCCAGAATGTACTGCTTGGACAGCATGCTGGTCAGCCTCTGCAGCCTTGGCTCTGCTCCTTAGGAAGTGAGCGTGGTGATCATAGCATTTACTGAATAAACAGTTGAATACCATAGGCTGGGGTTTGTTTATCTGTATTTGTGACAGACATAATCAGCGTAGGGTGAGGACGACTGTGGCAGACAGTCGGAGGTTCAGTTCAAAGTCAGGCACAAGTAGATGCTTGCATGTCTGTGGCTAAAATGGAAGGAATTCTTAAATTACTCATTTTATTATTGGAGTTCTTTACTTAGCAGGACGATGTCAGGTTTTGTGTATAAGCTTCCCAAGTTGTTGGTACACAGGAAAGAAAAAATAGGAAAAAGCAAAACTGGAATGAATCTGGATTGTTCAGGCTCAAGAAGCTGAAATGAAGGGAGTGAACTCTTGCCTGTAGCCATAGTTGATAGGACAAGAAGTAATTGGCTTAAGTTGCAGCAACTGAGAAAATTAAGAGGTGCTTTCAAAAAGCCAGGATAATGAACCAGTGGAATAGATAAAGGGAATGTTGTGAAGTGTCTAAAAGTAGTTCTTGCTGAGAATGAATGAGAGAGTGCTGAGAGAAGTGTGAAAGGCACAGTGCTTCTGCCTTGGTGCACAGGGTGACATTTTGATCTCTCCAAGGTTTCTCTCTTCTGATTTCCTTCATTCTTTGATTTTTAAACATTGGAGAGGCATTAGTCAAAGGCTTCTTAAATTGCTTGTAGGCAGCTTTCCTGTCTGATTATTTCCTTGTACCTTACTTAATGTATTCATAACCCTTATCCTTTTGGTCTCAGTGTAATGTGTGAGGGTGCTTTAATATATCTGAATTTAAAGTTAGCGACTTTAGCTTGAAGTGTTCCTTTGGTGCCTTGAACTAAGCTGGCTGGCACTATGCTGATGCAAAAATGTGGTTCACAAACTGGCAGAGGGCAGGCACAGTAATTTCCAGCAGTGAAGTTCTAACCATGTAGAAAAGGTGGTGAAGTCCTAAATCAGTCCAGTCCTTAGTAAAGTAAATGTGACTTAGTGTTGTAAAGGCACTCTGAACAAGTTACTTTAACGCCTTCGAAAGCCAAGCATGTTTTAAACCAGAGCAAATCCCTAAAGACACAATCCCTAAAGACACAAAAACCCATGTGGTATGGGTTTTTTTTTTAATAGTAGCAAACCAACTGAACAAATGTAATTGTGGAACTACGAATTCCCTCAATGTCAGAATGGGGAATCCAGTTTTACCATGCTCATACCACTGGTAGGAAGGGATACCATAGGGGATGTCTTATGGTACTGGTGAATGTTTCACATTCAGAAGAGATCAGTCTTGGACAGTCATTGCCTAGATCCTCCTTTTTTTGACAAGTAATTTATTTTCTTTCTGGTTTCAAATATGTTTTTGAGAAATATGACTTGAGAATTTTGTGCCAATCCATATATCACGTTTGGAAGCTTTCAAAGTTTCTTTAAATGAGCTGTTGGAGTTTGTGTTTGGGTTGGCTGTTTTTTCTTCTCCTTCCCCTGAAAATTCCCTCCATTTTCTATTCAATTTTTACCTGGAGAAAAAAAAACCACCCTAATTGAAACTCTTTTAGCATCCAAGAGGCAGCAGTATGAGGACATGGTTGCTTTACGATTCTTTGTGTATTTTTGAGGCTGTACAAATTGACCTAACTGGATTAAGAATTTTCTCCTTCTAGTTGAGACAGTGTGCAGCTCTCCCACATTTCTGGCTAGTTGCTTGGGTCAAAAGAATAACAGCATGTTTTGTCTGCTTGGATTCTCAAAGTTGTAAATCACTGGACCATTTTCAATTGTACATTGAAATTCTCATTCCAGGTTCTCCTGGGGGAACTGCCTGTCAGCTTTCCCTACATGTCTGGCTCTGCTGTCTCTGCACAGAGGAGCACCATAGGATGGTAGAAGTTTGCTGTGCAAATAGGAGAATATTGTACACTGTTCATAAGCTGCAATTTGGCTCCAGAACCTGGCTGGTTTCACCTTTGTAGATGTTCTGGGCACCCAGCTGCCTCATTTCAAGTAATCTTTTCCCTGGCTAATTTTGTTTTGCTGTGAAGTGGCTTCCTCACACCACTTCCTTAGTGGTACAGCTGCATTCTTCATTCTTCCTATAGACAGCATTTTCCCCTTAGCACTCAGCCTGATATTCCCACACTTTATAAATATGCTTGCAGTGGTGCCATAGGTGCTGTTACTTCTCATTTCTTGGTGGAGTTGCAAATCTGGTCCAGATGGTGCTGTTTTCTGAAGTCTGCTGCTGAAATCTGTTTGGAAGATACGATCTGCCTGAGCATATGCCTGATGGGCTCTTCTCAGGAGATCTCTTTTCAGGACTTGTGGTTACTTTTGCTGTATCAAAGTTGTGCTTCTCAAATGCTTTGACTCGGTGGGATTGGATCCTTTAGTTTGCCAGATCAGCACACGCTATATCTAAAAGCTGCTTAGACTTAATTGTTGTTATTTTGTCATAATTGTTTCCAAGAGACTTTGTGCACTTGGAGCTTAATGAGAACAAACCATTATTTTACAACATGTAGAAAAATGATAATTAATGATAGCATTATTACTAATGACCAGTTTTGTATCAAGAGACATTTGACAGTAGCTCCATCTATAACAGGAGATGTGGTTTCTCCCAATGTGCATGTGCTGACTGGGTGTGTCCAAGCTACTCGAGACCTTGGCAGCTTGCACACTATCATCCTTCTTGGTTTCTCTTGTGGACTTAATCTCATACAATTGGCATTGCCTCCTTCCCCACCCCCCCTCTCCCTCCCCAGCTGTGCAGCAGAGTGTGTAGTGAAGTATGGTAAAGTCTGTGCTTCAGTCAAATTGGGACTGGCTTGTGGAATAAGAGTGTACCAGCCCTGAAAGGTTCAGGACTCAGAAGGCAAAGAATTGAGATAGCACTGTTCCCACCCACCACTCCCCCAAAAGCCCACCAAAACACTTCAGATTTTCAAGATGGCTAAACTCTCACGGGGGGTAGGCCTCTGCTGTGGCATTCGTTATGTGGTTCCTTTGCTGCTCCAAGACCATCAGTTGACAGGTTTAGCTGCTTGTTCTTCGGTAGAATTCACGCTGGCACTTCAGCAGGAGGAGCATGGTTGACACTGTCATCTTGCATGGTAAGCCTGAACTGTGCCTCTCATTTAAGTCTGTTAGTAAGTGGCCTTGAGGAGACTGAATAATGAGTATGGGGGGGAAAAGATGCAAATGGCTTTTGTGCTGAGCTTTCAAATGACAGGGAAATCAAATCATTGTGGGAAAAAGCACTTGCACAACAGAAGTGTTTTACCATCTTCTTCCACAAATTCAGGGTTGGGGAACTTAACAAAACCTGCTCTTGAGTGTTAGTGCCGTGCTGCACAAAACACATAGGATGGTGACCCAAAGCCTCTTTTAGACGACCTCCAGCCGCTGTTGACAACTACGGAGCAGACAGATGCTTTGATGTGCAGAATTGTTGAGGCAATTTGGCTTCTCTGTTTCAGTGGATATAAAAGATCAACAGTGTGTTAAGTGCTTGCTGAGAGGCTGGAGCTCTCCTGCAGCAGCAGGGCAGTTGCTCTGTTACCTTACATTGGCATTGCAGCTCTTTTCCTAATTCTATTTCCATAACCTTCCAACACGGAAGCAAAACGCACATCTTCAGACAAGGTGTTGGTGAGACTACCCCATAGAAGTGCTGACACCAGAAACCCTTGGTATTTGTAGAGCAGTACCTGATTGCTTGGGAAAACTGATAGATATATAGGCTGACAGAGTTGTCCCTTGTCTGTCTTACCAAGACTCACCATCCTATCAGTGACAAACTTAAGAATTTAGTCTTCCACTAGCAAAATCACATTAACTGAAGGCAGTCTTGAAATCTGTTACTTGGTGCAGTCTGACTTGTGTTTGTTTTGAGTTCTGTATACATCTTCAAAACGGGGAGAGTTTCCTAGTTCCATGTCAGTGTTATTGGTTTAATGAATGGGCCAGCCACATGAAAAATATGAACTATATTTTCTCACAACAGAACACTCAGGACTGTACTAACTCTTGCTGAGAAGTCCTCCTTCCTTCTGCACTGCTTCTTAAATAATTGGCATAAAAATTGACATTTTTATGTCTCTCGAATACCCTTCGTACCAAGCTGCTGGGGCAGGAGCTGAGTTTCTGGGGAGTTGTGGATGTGAAAGAAAGAGGGGGTGTCAGAGGGGTGCCTATTTTGCCCTGAGGGGTGCCTATTTTGCCCTGTTCTTAGTAGGGTTTCCATTTTTGCATGAAATCATGGCATTGTAGATATCTGGAGAGCTTGGGAAGAAGGGAAATGGAAGGAAGAGGTGAAATTTTAGTCAACATATGGCACAATTAACTAATTATCTTAGGAGTTTGTCTAGAGTTTCAATGGGCAGTGTTGTTTTACTGTGGCTCTTGCTTTTGGTAGCAGATTTGCTCCTTTCTGACATTGCAACTGTTGAAAGAGTCCAGCATGGACTTAAGGTCCTTTCAAGCTGACACCTGTTGCCATCTTTATTTCCTCTTTTTTTTTTTTCTTCTTTCCTTCTTTTTACATGCTGCTGACTGTTAATAAACTAGTCTTGCCCAGTGCAAGCAAAGAGATGACGTGCAGTCAGGATTAACGTTGCAGTCAGGAAATCGGAGCGCAGTTATTCCCACTCCTTCTTCTCCATAGTTGACTGTTGCAGAAGTTACAGCCGTAGTTGACATATTTTCCTTTGAAACCTGCTGTAGAAGATGAAGAGGATATCTCACCCTGGCGGAGGGTCAGTTACCAGTGAGGCATTGCAGCGAGTGATTATGCTCTGTTCTGCCACTGACTTTTGACGAAGAATAGAAACTCCTGCAGAAGCCTGGGAGCCATTTTAGGAACAGGTGCTAGCATTTGAGAGCTTTCCTTTCCTGCACACATCAACGTCTTTGAGAAGTGTGAGTTTGATTGAAGAAGGGACAGAAGAAGAAATGTAGGATGGGAAAGGGAACAGGAAAGAGAAAAATCAGAGAACAGGGAGGGGTAAGGAGAGAATTGGCGAGGGAAAGGGAAGTGGAGACAGACAGAAAGACAGAGAAAGAACTGTTTCCCCTTACATGAGGAAAGGAGCCTGCAAAACAAGATGACTTAGTTCAGCTGTGCAAGCCCCTTAATACCCATGAACTTGCAATTAAATGCGGAAGTGGCAGACAAGAGGCAAGCTAAAAGAAGATATTGTTGAGTACTCGGCATTGGAGGATGCAGGGAGAAACTCAGAAAATGGACAGAGCCCAAGTCATGAATAAGCACTCAGTTGCCTGGGATTCTGCTGCTGGTGGGAGGAGTGCTGGAGGTGCTGGAGGCCTCTGTCATTCAGAAACTCTGCAGTGGCAGAGGCTCTTTGTCCTTCTCCCCTGGATGCTGCCACAAAGAGAGGTTTTATTCAATTGCATGGTGCTGAGTCGACAGGCCTCTTTCTACTAAGCAAAGAGTTTCTTCCCCAGGCTGTGCTCTGGAAGAGTTGTGCAGAGGCTCTGTGAACCTCCATTGTTGTTTGCCTTGGAAGGACATTGTTTGCTGCTTGACTGTTTCTTGATTTTATGCCTAGATAACCTCAACTGGTTCCTATTTTGCTTTGGAAAGTTACATGTGCCTGATCAGTTTTTCCTGGATGGTTTTACAGAATAGAGACACCCTAAAGGAGTCAGGATTGTTACTCTGTGGGCTGGCCAGAAGGTTCTGAAGTGCTTTTGTTTTCTTTTGGGTTACAGGGTAAGAGTTTACATGCTCTCCTCATGACACTTTGCACTTAATTGTGTGTTTCTAGTAACCTCTGCTGACTGGTGAGAGGCAATCTCTACTTGTTGCTGTAAGTCACTTTTACTTGCCTGTGTCCAGAAGGTAAACTCTTACAGCTGAAATGTCAGCTGAATCCTTGAAAGATGGAAGATCCTGTGTGTGAGAGAGTCCTGGCATCTAGGGACAGAAAATTATTTGGCAGGATAGGATAAAGCTCTGACATTTATTCCCCTGTCATACATGTACCTTTTGAGTACAAGAATGGGAAAAGGATTTCCTTAATGTTTGTGAAGGCCTTAGTGGAATACAAAGGATGCTTTGCTGGGTTGAACAAACCTACAGATTTCATAACGTGCGAGAGCAGAATGGGATTCTTGTGCTGTAGTCTGCTGAACTCGCTGAAGTAAAGGAGAATAACTTCACTGAGGGCTCACCAGAAAGGGAACGCATTCTTTGGGATCAAGCCTTATCTCACGAATCTGCAGCAAGCAGCAGAAATACTCATGTATTAAAGATGTTTGTGTAAACTAGGTTTTGGGGTTTTTTATTACTCTAAGGACTAAAGCAATATTCAGATTATAGCACATGATTAAGACTGAAGTGTGTATATTATTAATAGGGACTAGGATGTGTCCCAGCTTTCACTCTGTGGAGAGCAGAGCAAAAGTAGGTCATTCTGACTACAACACCAGTTTGCCTCAGCATATGAGATCAGGCTGAGGGGAAGCCCTTGAGTGGGGTGGTGATTTTGATAGCCTCTCTGACTGCTACTATCAACATTCTGCCAGTTCCTTTTAATTTAGTTCTTTTCCCAAGGTTGTGTCTGTTGGATTGTTTGGATTTGTTTAGAAGGTTACTTTGTTTTACATGTACAGGGCTGAATTTGAGAGGCTGACTTGTGTTGATGCTGCCACCAAAGGGACCGCAAACATCATTTGGCAGGCAAGAGGTCCAGAAAGCTGGTGCAAAGCTGGTAGTTCTTTTTCTTACTGCAGTGCTGTGTGGATTAGGCATTGTTGTAAAGGAGATACTGGGCTGCCTGATAGCAGTTGCCTGTGAATTAAGCTGTTTACTAACTGTTGCACTTAAAGCTCCTCATAGTCAAGTGCACCAGCACTGGGCAACATGCTGCGCTACCTACTATCACATATAGATTCCTAGGAATTAGAGAGCTGTGGTGGGACCAGCTTTGTGTGAATGGCTGATTCCATGCCCAGAATCCCCAGCTATCTACATGTCTTGTCTTGCACCAACAAGGTGCTCCCAGGCATGGCTGGGAAAACCTATTGAAAGTGTCACATCTCTTATCAATATAAGTAACTACATTGATCACAAACCATGAAATGACTGGAAATTTGTGAATGACACAGTACGTTAAGCCTGTTACAACAATTTGGATTGAAGTAGCTTCCTAAGGGTTTTATAGAACATTTCAGGTTTGCAGAGGAACAGAATGTGTTAAATACTATCAAAATATGCCTCCTGCTTGTAGGCAACACCATCAAACTTGAATAGAATGTGAAATAAAGTGGTTCCCCAAGTTTGGGACTGCTTATGTCTCTCAAATTTTTGTTTGTGGTTAGGGAAGGCATTGCTGGGAATTTTCTTCAGAGTAGTTCATCTCTCCCATCATTCCCAGCTCTTGTTACTCCTGGCTGATTTGGTGATTTGGCCCTTCCACAGAGACTCCAGTCTAAGGAAAGAAGTGTCTGTTTATAATTTTTATTTTTTTCCTCTCTGTTTTAAAGCATATGGAAAAAATGTGGAATAAACAATGCTGAATAAATTTACTCTCCACTGTCATCCCCATGATTTAATCACAAACTACTGGGGCTGCATTGTGCTCTGCTGGCACAAACCCTTTATCTCATGAGGCTTTTCGGGCTGCTGCGTGAGTTGTCTTTGCTGCCTAACCCAAATCCCTGGGGAGGATTATTGCCCTGTGGCAGGCAGCCATTTGACTGTTTCTTGAAACACTCCATTCCAGTGGCTGCTTCAGGTTCTCTTACTGTGACCAATTGGCCAGCCTGTAACCTGTGGTTCTTTGAGCAGTAGAGGCTAGTGGAATTGGATGGTAGATGAGTGGGAGAACATGACCAACACTGGGAAAAGGAACAGGTCTTTAGATTCAGGTGTGAGTGAATCAAAGGCTGGTAAAGGAAATCTTTTTCCTCCTAGCAAGCTTGATTACACATTGACAGCTGGAATTGACATGTGTCAGGGGTCTCTTTTCTTGCAGCCCCACACCAACAGCCATATGGTAGCACTGTAAGAGAGTTAGACAGCAGACGAAGTCCAGCTGTTCTTCACTTGTGCTCTCAATACTGTTTTGCCCCAGTGTAAACAGATGCCCCTTTCCACTTTTAGCTATGTTTCACTGGGATCTAAAAATAAAGAGGCAGGAATTATTTCCTTGGTTTGGGTAAGATTTCTTTTTCACCGTCAACCATAAAGCTGGTAAGAGCCCAGTGTAAAGAAACAGTATCACAGTAACAACTTGCATTGTATTTTAGCAGGACTCTGTGAGTAATGTACCACTGAATACAAACAGACACAGCAGCTAAAATACCCCTGGTAACGACATCAGCATTTAAAAACCGTACACACACATGTGTGTTTTAATGGAGAAGTAAGAAAAGATGGCAAGGAAAGCTTATTAGTATCAGCCAGCATCTTGGTAGAATCTAGGGTTGGGTAAAGTGATGCAATTACTAGGTAGATTGACCTCTACTGTAAACTGGCTGAATTTTCTGTTGGATTCAGTATATATAGATGATTCTGGCCCACAGCTGCTCAGGGAGGATCTGCTGCTGTCAGAGGCCAAAGCACCGTCATGATACACAAGGAGAGAGATCCAACAGTGCAGGTTAGCAGGCTGAGTATCCTGCAGCCAGGACAAACAGCATTAAAGACAAAATGCTGCTGTTTGTGGGACACTGAGGGACACATCTGCATCCTAACCCAGTGTATCTGAGATGGAATAAGTTACACAGTGTATAGCTCAAGTACAGATTCAGTGGAGCTTGATAGCACCACACTGTGATGTGCATTATGTTTTTCCTGGGCTCTTTTGAGTTTTATGGCTGTTGTAACTGCCTTGTTTTCTCCTGGGAGCTTGCTTCCTTCAGCTTCTGTAGACCTAAACAGCCTCACTGACATGTGGTGTGTGAATAAAATCTTCCAGTAGAAACATCTTAATGCAGTTCTCCCTACAAAGGTGATCCTTTTCAGTGACTCCTCAAAGTGGTCCTGCCTAGTAGCCCTGTTGGCATTGGTACCAAAGTTTAGACTATTATTAGAGCAGAGGCATTATTCTTCGTCCCTGCCCAAAGAGTGCAGGACTGCTGCGTGTTGCCATAGGGAGTCTTGAGATCTCAAATGGAGGTAAAATTCATCTTGGGTTCCAATTTTGATAGATTTCATTTTCCAAAGTGTGAATCCAGCTGTTTTTATCAATACTTGAATCCTCTCTCAATAAATAATGAACTCTGTTGCCAGCAGAGTTTTCTCTAAGGACAAGTCAACTGAGGGTAGTGGAGTGGGGTATAAAGAGTTAATAAAACGAATGTTTCACTGTGTTACATCTGGAACAGGTTCTGGAATCACCTGGATTTTAGCTTGAAAACTGTGAGCAGAATGTGATTTGGTGATTTTGCTGCAGTCCTGAGTGAGCTCTCAGGTGTTCTTTCTTTTTGTGGCACATGTATTTTTTAACAATCTGCATCTTTCTTGACTAGGTCTGTGCTGTTCTGATCCCCCCCTAATGCTTCTGAAAGCTGAAGCACAGCAATGGGCTCACTTAGCTGCTGTTGGCTGGAGCTCCCTTGGCAGTCGCTGTCGCTCATCTGTTGTTGTACATTATTCAGAGGCAGTCAAGTGGAGACAGTTTTATACAAGTTCACAGGAAGAAAATCAGGGCAAATCTCCAGGAGATGGTTCAGACTGATAGTAAGTTCTCCCAGATGAGACCACTGCGGAGAGGAGCTGCTCAGAATGATTGCATTTCCTTCTCATGAGTTACTTGTTAAGGACACCATATCAAAGTGAGCTCAGGAAAAATGCAGAGGAGTTTTTAAATCCTTATATATTCTTTGCATCTTAAAGACCTTTTGTAGTTGTTCAATGCAGCATTTACAAGATTTAAAGCTGTGTCTGCAAAGATAATGATAAATAGTAAGAATGCTTAGCAAGACTCCAGAGTTTGGAACTGAATCACTGCTGCTCACAGGATTTGTCTGAGATCTAAAGAAGTATCCAAATCTAGAGAAAGAAGGGAAAGCTGAAGAGTTAGCCCTGCTTACAGCCTGAGATCACTAGGAGATTTTAGCACTGATTTTTAAGAGCAGTTAGAGCAGTTGTAGAGAGTCTAAAGGTGATATGTATATCATATCCTGGTCTGAGAACAGCACAGGTGGGATGTCTGTTGTTACTTCAGTTTTGGGGGTTTTGTGTGTGCTGCCTTTACTAACACATGTGGTTATTTGTTTGTTATTGTGAGATATCACAATCTCACCAGCAGCTTTTAGTGGAAAATACTGGTTTGGCTTAGCAGCCTTCCTGAAGAAGCTTTGTAAACTATTGCATTAAATGTCATTTTATAGTTAGCACTTATTATAATAAGGAATATGGCATCTGAATCCAGACAGTGACTTAAAGATCTCAGCCATATTTTGTATAGTAGCAGACTGGCTCTCACCTTCAAGTGATGCTCTCAGGTGTGCTGCTTTCTCATGCAGCTGCAGAATGGTTTCGTATCTGTTGCCTTCTTCATCCAAGACAGTGTAGGAGCTAAATATTTACTGCAATGCTAATGCTGGCACATGCAAACAGAGCTAACTTGTGTAGTTGTCATTTTATTCCATAACCCCTATATTTTACGTTTTTATTGGTTGCAATTAAATTAATTCCAATTAACGTATTTTTGCTGTGTCAAATCAAACAAGTATGGGGGTGCCTACAAAAATTTTGGAACCTTCTTCAGTCTTCCCATTTAACTTTTTCCTGCATTAATTCATCTTACCAAAGTAATTTCTGAATCAATCATGCATTTCCAGGGGCAGGATTAAAAAAGGTGTTTTGAATTCTAAATCGTGTTCTGGCTCACAGGCTGCTTCTTTAGATGGCTTTGATTTCATGTGTGCTGATGTTCAGCACTTGCTTTGACTGCTGTATGTTGCTGCTAGAGATGAATAAGACATGTTCTTTGCAGACTAATATGGAGGAGAGAGGAAGGTGAAGATTGGCCTTTCTCATCTGTGATTGTCAGGAGAGAGCTATTAGTTACTGAAAAGGGAATGTGATCTTGCAGTTACTGCAACACAAGAACAAACTGGACTTCATGTACTCTGCAGTTCATCAGGAGAATTATGCTGACGATTGGGTTACTTTTCTGTGAATAAAAGATTATTTAAACCTCTTGGGTTTCATAATTTCTGGATAAAAGCTGCTTATTTCCCCTGTTTTTCTGTGTTGCCTTCATTGGATCAGGTGAGGTTCCCAAGAAAACTGCAAGTACTTCATTTAGAAGGAGCTGTATGCAGCAGTCTTCAGCAGGCAAAATTCGGCACAGTGTGTAACTAAGTGACCTGCTCTGTCCTACGGACTGACTTTCAGTGTTCCGTCCTGCAGTGCAGAGGGCTGGATTAAGCTGAAACTGCACTCAGGCATTAGGAGGAAGAAGCAAGTCAGGAATTAAACCACAGAGAAGGTGAAACAGGGGGTAAATATAGAATCCTAGAGTGGTAGGGGTTGAAGGGGATCTCCAGACTTCATCAAGTCATGGTCTGGGAATGCTTCTTTTTTCATACACATATTGGGAATAGTGGAAGTGGCAGAAAAGAGATAGAGCTGAAGCAAATACACACATGCTACAGAGTCTGAACCAGCCTTTCCTTAGGTGCACACCGAGAGATGTGGCTGCCCAGGACTGTCAGGCTTTCTGTCCGTGCGCTGCATAGCCAGGATTTTCCAGGAAGGGCTGGGTTCTTGTACCCCATTCCAGCCTGGCTTTGAAAAGGAAATCCTGTGCTTCCAAACCCAGAAAGAAGATAGATGGCTTTGCTGTCCACGAGGGCTTAAGACTTCACACAGTGCAGGACAATCCTCTGAGGAGCTCCTGCCTCAGCTACTGGCCAGGTGGAGGTATTCTGTTGCCACAGCAGTTTTGGAATTAGTTTCCTGCATCCATTCCTTCTGTTTTATGTAACTAATTACTGTGGTAAATCTTAGTCCTTTCACTCTGGAGGGTTAAAAATGGGTTCTCAAGAAGTAGTTTTATCACGTGTCTGCATAGGACAGTCTCTTTGTGATTTCTTGCACCTAGTAACTCAGTGCAAATGAGAAGAGTCCTAAACCCAGGACCACACTTAGCAGGTAAGTGCTACCATCCCACCCCCCAGAACTCTGGAGTTACTTGCAGCTTGGCCAGCCTCTGCAGACAGGGAACCATGCTGGCTCTGAATTGGTGTCTAGGCAGTGTCTAGCACTCTAGCTCTCTCTGTGTCACCTCTGCTGATAGGTCCAAATGATCTTGTAAGATAATCATCACTCCACTGGTGTAGCTGCTGAGGCTTCTACATTACTTCAGCAAGGGATGGAGTAGGTGGGAGGGGAGAGCACACAGACAACTCAGTACGTTTGCCTCCTTTCCTTCTGTTCTCCTGTAGGAGTTGCCACAGTGCCTCGTTGCTGAAACGGAAGACTGAGTGGAACCAGCCTCAGAGAGCCAGCACTTGAGACCTATGTACATATATTTAACGCCACATCATAGACTGTGGTATAAATAGAAGAGTTGTGATGCTGGAGTATCCTGAGAAACTAACCCTAAATTAGAGGTGTGGTTCTGAAGCTGTTCCCATACATGGAAAGAATAGGGAGAGTAGAGCCTTCCATAATATGTGCTTTCCTGTTTAACCCCAGCAGGACTGGGTAATTTGTTAGTGGAGGAAATGAAGTGCAGAGTAAAGTAACTTGGCAGTTTGAGGGAGGAAGGAAGAGGAGGATTTATATGACATTGATCAGTGAGCTATAGATCACATTATCTATAATCTCTTTTTATGAGAGGGAAAGGACCAGCACAGTGTGAACTTCTAGGGCATACAACTGATTACACTGCTTAAGCATCTCTGAAAGAAGTCAGACTTGAGCAGTGCTGTGTCCTTTTGCAAAAGGAACTGAATTTTAATGAAGCCACATCAATCCCTCTGGTGAATTATGGAAGAATTCAGAGTACTTTTATTGACTGGGTAGAGATTATCAGAAGACTTTGCTTAGAGAGATTTGGTCTTTTCTCTGTTGGGACGAATCCACGTTATTTTTCTGTTCTGTACTTGAGCAAAGAAGAAACTGCCATGGCTACCACTTGTTTGTATCTGTGCTAGCAGATGCACATGCAGCAGGCAGGGCAGACCATATGTTTTTTTCCTGTGCAAGTCCTCTGGGACATAGAGAAGAATTAGGACTAGTGGTTTTCTGAATAGGGCATGAAAATTGAAGTAGTCTCTGCCTTGCTTGGCTCAGAGGAATGATTGTGGCTGCAGAGCAGAAACTCTAGGTGTGTTGCAGTAAGCACATGGACATGACTCCTTTTGGGAGGTCTTTAGAGCCTCACTGTTCCCTGCTAATGCTTTTTGGGCTGTGATGCATTACAGACTGAACATCTGGCTTGGTTTTTGCAGGCATCACTGAAGTGTCATTTTCTCCTGAAGTGTTAAATTCCACAAAACACTGTAATTCTAGCCCAGCTGAGAAGTTAGTGTCTATCACAAGCTTCACACGCCTGCTCATGTAAGAGTGGAAAGCAAACACAACATGAGTTGTGATGCCATTAGGCATTGCAGAGGACTTAGTGAGTCAGGTAGATAGCAACTCTCCCTCACTTCTTAACATAGTAATGTTTTAGCTGTGTATGAAAAATATACCCTCAATGGGGAGTTGTTGTTTTGTTTCACTTCTCTGTGGTTTTGGTGAGGGTGATACGCTTGACACCTTTTTCAGACTGAGGCCTCCTGTTGCAGCAGAGCAAACACAGGCAGTGGCAGCATGCTTTAGCCTTCAGTGCAGTACACCTGGGCTCTGTTGGAAAGAAAAGTTAGATTTCTGACCACCACTAAGTTTTCAAATGAGCATCTAAAGCAGTGGTGGGTTTGGAAGAATTAATTTGTGAGCCACGGAATGTTCTTTGTGCAGTTGCCAAATAAGGAAACTATTAGGGCATTACTGAAGTAAGTGAAATTATTCTTGGTGACCAAACTTTTATATAATCATATAAAATATCTAAATGAATGTATTTTAAATGTTCTTTACTAGCTCCAAACCCCTGAAGTGCTCAGTCCTCTCTTCCTTGGGTTGTAATTGATTAACAGCTATACAACAGCAGGAGATAACCTGCTTGTGTCGTCTATTCACACTTGTCTTGCCCCAGGTGAGAATTATGACTGCCTTGCTGCTGAGATGGTAAATAATCAAATTACAAGAGTCCCTGTTCCAAAAGGAGTAGAGAGATCAAAGCTGGACAACTGATGCTGAAAATACCAATGAAGGGTTGCTCTACTTAAATAATGCCAAGGTGATCAACTAATTGTTCAAGTGAAAAATTTCTCTTGGTTACTCTGCATGTCACAGTCATTGAGAAAAACTTTTCATGTGTGAAGGTGATCAGTTTTAGATAAAAGTCTTGAAATTATTTTGCCTCTGATGTTTGTGGAATTCCAGTTGTCACTGGTGTGACTCAGGATGTTTTCTTACCTTTCTCTAGATAACCTTGGTTTAAATTTTGGTGTGGGTTTTTTTTTCTTTCTCCTGACTAAAACCAAAAGAAAATTCTCATGTACTTAGGAGTATGAAGTTGGGTTCTATATGTGCAGCTCCTGCATCTCTGTTTATGAACATAATGGGATGAGAATGAATCCATTCTGTGGATCCTTGGGCCTCTCTGATTTCCTGTGGAAGTGATTTCCCATGAGCTGAGATGGATTTTAGTGAAGCAGAGAAAATGCTCACAACAGGGAATCCCTTGAATGGGAGCTTTTATACAGGCACAACATGAACAAAGGAAAATGATACGTTGACATAAGCATGTCTGTCTTCCTCAAAGGGTGATTTGATGTCGTATTTACCAACAGATTCGGAGCTCAGTTCTTTGTGGGAAACAATGGATCTGTTATTCAAAAAGCGCTTCAATAAACCAAAATTTCCATAACAGCTACAAACTACAGAAATATAGAAAGATGTTGTGTATATGTCTAAATTTGTGAGCTAAGGAACTTAAAGATCAAGAGAAATGCGGAGGAGCTGTCCGAACAGGAAGGACAAGCAGCTTAAGAAGTTTTGCTTAGTCAGGTTCTGGTACCCTTGCATATAGTATTGGGTGAAACTGCAGTGGCTGTGGGAGCTTGGGTCTTGCCACTGCCTTCAGATTGCTGTCCTGCCCTAGACAGAATTTGCTTCTGTTTGTATAAATAAGTCACAGCTGGTCTTCTGTGTGACTAAAAAGAACATCACAGCATGTAGTTTAGAGATGTTTGTATGGGAGTCTGCCTAGAGTCTGATCAACTTAATTGAATAGCAGAAAAAATAGTTTATAAGCTGTTGTGACTGACTTGCTGCTGATTGCACTAGAGTGTACATGGGTATGGCTGTTCATATGAGGCTAAATGAAGTGTGGACCTACTTCAGAATGTGAACTGTCACACACTGAAGTGCTACACTAACTCTGGGGACACTGCTGATAGTGGCAACTGTAGTAACTTTTCTTCTGAGTTTTGAAAGAAGAAAGGATCAATCTGCTGAGTTTACTGTGAGCAGCATCTCCTCGGTACCAAGAGAAGATAATGTGTGGAGAGCCAACCATTTATTTCTAAACAAAGTTCAGTCCAGTTATTTGTCTGGTGTATTGCGACGTAGCCCTGTCAGAGACAGGAAGATGCTTTCATGCGCAGGG
Source organism: Tricholaema leucomelas (assembly GCA_013400475.1). Classification (NCBI taxonomy): domain Eukaryota; kingdom Metazoa; phylum Chordata; class Aves; order Piciformes; family Lybiidae; genus Tricholaema lacrymosa; species Tricholaema leucomelas. Next base: position 604,879 of record WAAF01003466.1, on the reverse strand, counting down.
CAGTAAGAGGTGAAGGCAGCTGATGTCTTGTGCTGGTTTTTGTACCCTCCAGCAGAAGTGCAGCTGTTCAGAGGGCAGTGGGTAATGGGGACAGGGTGGTGAAAGCAATCATGCAAGGTGTTCCATATCAGAAAGGAAGACCTTCAAGATCTATCAGAGTGCATACCTGAGTTTCAGAGCAGGTCGGTGCCCAGCAGGTCGCTGAGGAAATGCATACTTGGGATGCTGGAAAAACACAGATTTCTAGGTTCACTGGAGCAAGTGACAAGTTAGTTTTTGGAAACTGCTGGCCTAAACCTTTGTTTTGATGTTGTTATTGGTTTATTAATTGAAGTTAAAGAACAAAATGTACAGGTAATTATTAATACTGAGTTTCAATATTTTTGTTGTCATGGAAACAAGGAAAATAGTCTTCACTTTTTAAGTGCATAATGAATACATGAAGGAGAGAATTTTATTGTTGTCCAGTAAAGACCCTTCTAGTATGAAAAAAGGAATGCAGAAGTTTGTACTGGTTCTGTACTTATTAAAAAATGTGTTTTCTTACAAAATGTGTATAGTTTAGGGTTTGGTGGTATTTTAATTCTGAAAATATTCTATAGCATGTACTGAGAGATGAAGCTGCATCCTCTGTGAAACATTTTGTCCTCTGCTGCTTCTTTTACACAATTCTACACTAACCTCATTAACGTGATTATGCAATCCTCATCTCTTCCCCAGAGACTTGTCCATTGTCAAGGGCAGCTGCATTTGCTTATTACAAGAACCTCAGTCATTAGTAGCATCAATACAAAGTGAGGCTTTTAATAGAACCCAGATTACAATTATAAATCAATTCAAATTTCTTTTAAGTGCAGTAGCAATATGTAGCTTTAGATGCATTCACCCTAAGGGCTGCTGCTTATATATGTTTTTGTAATTGTTTTTCCCCTAAAATGGCCTTCTGTGCTAGAAGGATGACTAAGTAGAGTTTTGTGCCTTGGCAAGTCAGATCTTGCTTATTTTCAAGATGAACAGATAAAACTGAGAATCCTACTTCTGTGGAAATTTGTGTGTCAACAGTTGAGACATATTCTAGTGCATTGCTATGAAGCAGACTTGGGTTAAAATTCATATCTTGACATTCAGATGGATCCTCTTATGTGTTAACTTCTAATATTTTAAAATGTCCTCTCATCCCAAATTTGGGATAATTGGCCAGCTCTAATTTTGAGATGAGTGGTTTCTAACATGAAGGATGAATCAGTATTTCTTTTAGCCATTGTGGAAATGGGCTAGGAGTTGGGGCTGTCCAGGAGCTAGAGTTCTTTAAGGCTTTTGCAACAGTATTCCTTATTTGTTTAGGCCATAGCTGCTTCTCTTTTTTTAATAGTATTTGTCTTTCAAAAGCTGAGATATTGTTAAATATAATTGATGCACTGAACATTGTGATGCTTATGAAGTAACTAGGACAACAGAATGCGAGAAGCAAGCAATGCTATGTAAACCGTTGGTCTCAGTCCAGGACAGTGTATTGTTGTGTTGAGGGGAAGCTTAAAGTACCTCACTATTGCACTATCCCTCTGGGTCAGAGAACTTTGCTTCTTGCCTGTTGTGGAAGGAAGTGATATAATTTCACCAATTCTCTCCTGTCACCCTATACTAATGGTGCGCTGGAATTCCCTTATGAACAGGCAAATCTAAAATCTCCAGGGAAGGAGACCCCTCACATCAGAGCTGGATTCAGCTTTCTAGGCATGTTTCCAAGATTCAAGCATTACTGAATGCTTTGGGAAGAACTCAGGGCTGACATTTCTCTGGGAGATGTTAATGAAAGGAAGGGGGTGAGAGGCAAGTGGTTTCCTTAGGAACACAAAGACCTTAATCATTCCAGTTCTGTGTTCTTACATTGGTTGTCTGTAATATTTTAGCTTGATTTCAGAATACTTTTACATAGGGTGTACTGTGATAATGAAGAGATCGGTGAGCATTTGGCTAATGCTTTGTCATCTGATGCACATTACAGTTCAAAAATCCCTGGATTGTTTTGTGATTCTCAGTTTGATTATCAGAACAACTTTGAACAATGCTTCTTGAAAGTAGAATTGATTTCTCTAGGGACATCTGTGCTGATCAGTTGGTCATCTTATTTATAGCCACATTTAAATAGCATGCACACTTCTCCTTTCAAGTACTCTGAGCACTGGTAATTTTGCTTGCACTTGTCAAATTTCCTGTGGCTTCTTTTGTGGTTAAGTTAAAAATGCATTTTTGTTGATAAGACTTAAAAATATAGACAGAAGTGCAAGCAGTCTGTGAAAAAGTCTGCTGTGTGCAGAAATACTGCTAGAAATATCATTTGCAATGGGAGACTTTTCCTCAGCCTCAGTAACTCCCTCATTATAGTTACTGCAATGTAAAATTGATGCTTCTGGGTCAGTGGCAGCTTGTGTTGCCATGTGACACTTTGGTAACCGAGCCTATCTTTGTGAGGGAGGCTTTCAGCTCCTCGTATTTCCTTAGTGAATGAATACTGAAGAGAGTTCTGTTTAATGTGGCAACAACTTTGGAGGCTCTTGGGAATCCTGGAGCTACAGTCTGATCATGTCATCTAGCTCGCAAAAGGGAGAGGTGCTGAACTACCAGGCACACTGATGAGACCTTAACTTTGGTGCACTCTGCTTCTAGATAAATGTCCAAAGCCAGTCAGGCATGTCCAGTGCTTTAGTTTTATTAGTTAAATGCCCCAAGTGCTGGGAATGCTGGAGATTGGGAGTGAGAGCTTCATAAACTTCATCTATCCTTAGATTTTAGAAACCAAACAAAATACTTTTTCACCATCTGTAGTGCTTAATGAATAACAAAAGAGCTTCAGAACAAAGAGGAAACGTATTCTTTGTGAGAGGGTTTGTAGGTAGCATCAGTCATAATGGTTGCTATGTGAGAGTGAGAGCTGGAATCCATCCCTGTGTTGCTATGTGACATCAGTGTCACACTTGATACCTGAGCAGTAAAATCACATCTCCTATTTAGAATGTTTTTCCAGATTTTGCCCCATAAACAGAACCTTCATGGGGGACTATACAACTGGAGCTCCTCAGGAGCTAGCATCCTTGCAGTCAGCACACACAAATAGCTTCCTTCAAGCTATGAAACTGGGCCTTGGGCAGAATCTGCAATCAAAGGAACTGTTGGCAATGTTATGCAAATGTCAGCCTGACAAAGGCTTATACTTTTTGGTGCTCTCATTGTGACTTGAAGCAGACATTGAAAGGATGGATAGAGTTGGGCTGTGACGTCTTTTATTCTTTTTCATACAGGTCTATACGAAAATTATTAACTTCTTCCCTGAATGGTTTCCTTCCAGCCACTGCCACACTTTTTTTTGTTACAGGCAGGCTGTCACTTCAGTCCTTGTTTGCACAAACAGATGTGCTCATGTAACCTGAGAAGTGATTCTAAACCAAGTCACTACTCTTGTGCAAACGTCCTTTAGCAGTGGTTGTTTACAGTTGAGCTTAAATCAGCTGGGAACAGTTTACAACTAACCTGATGTGAGATACTCCCCTAGAAATCGAAGTGTCTACACAGAGGTTTGCATCTGCTTAACTAACTCCCTTTAAATCAGCAGAGTCAAAACCGTGTCCTTTGTCCACATGTGAAGACTCTGATATTTCTTCATTGGTGTCACTTAAGAGAGTGGTTGTTTTAGCTCAGTTATTGTAACTGCCTTGCTTCTGGCCTCAGTGATAACTAATTTCTTCACTGCCAATTGTCCACTATTTGTCAAGATCAGATCAGTGCATCAGTAAATCTAAATCTTTGCAAAGCATTGCCCTTAGTTTCCTCAGAAACCCAAGCAGTGACTTCATATTCACTGGATGAGCTAAAGAAGTGTGGGCTTTTGATAAGCACTCAACAGTTCAGTGGCTTTTAGCTAAAGCCTCTTTGGACTTCCCTCAGCTGCAAGATTTGACTAGAAATTGCATGAATTGTTTTTACATTGGTGGTGTTGCTGTATTTCTTCAGTTATATTTTCAGCACTGAAGCTCAGAGGTATGTGAACTAAGAGTGGAGAAGGGGAAAAGTAAATGAACATCGTGCAGTCAGAAATTGTGTGAACATCGTGCAGTCAGATGGCAGGCTTCAGCTCAAAAATGATTCCTTGTGACTTTTTCTGTCATTAGGCCATACCTCCATTCTCTAATAGCTTTTGGTTTCTGAAAAAGCTCTCCTGTACCTCCTTGTTGAGGGTACAGTTGATGACAAAATTGGCTTTGCTGGGATGCTGGGTCGTCTCTGGCATTATTTGCCAAAATCGTTCTGGATTTGTATTATTTGAAAACCTTATTCGCAAAGATGTTACAAAGATTCACAGCCAGAATATACACCATAAAAGTTGCATTGTCATGGAATTTCAGCAATTCCCCAAGTGTCAATACGCAGCACAGAGTCCTTCCAGTAGCTACTATTACCTCTGAGCAGCAATGCCTGCTTTTATCTCTTCTATTCTCCATCTAGATTTAAAATAAGATATTTCTGTCTCCATTGCAGTGGAACAAGATGTGAATTATCCTACCACTAGTACACTTTATGGAGGAAAGAATATAGCTGGCTCATGGTTTTAGCAGCCAGCATGTTGATGGTATCTCTGAGAGCTTGGGGATATTGTTAGAACCACTCATTTTAAGAGTAGCTGTAAATCTCTGAGAGGCTGTTTGTTTCTGGTGTGTGATGTTTAAAGGGTTTGGGTGTTTTGCAGGAAAAAAAAAGTCACTTCCATGTCCATGCTGCCAGTTCTGAACCAATCTGTCAATACTGAAAGAAGGCTTACAAGAGCTAATTGTAAGTGCATGTCCTATGTAAACTATCAAAACCACCGTAACAGCTCAGTGATTAGAAGGGCTGGACTCTAGTTCTAGTTCTCTTGCTTGTTTGTAGTTCTGCATTGTAATCCTCAGAGGCCTACATATCATGGTCATGACAAGTTTGCTTCCTTTTTTAATCGTCCAGCCTTAATAGCCAATGCCCAGTTTTCACAGGTGATCACTGCCTTGGCTTGTGTTCAGGTCTCTTCAACTCTGTTCTTCTTTCTCTGATCATAATTTCGAGGCAGTCCTGCACAAAAATGTCTCTTGTCACAATGGTTTCTCTGAAGGAGAAACCTTATTTGTATCCTGTTGCTCTAATGACTCTTGCCTTACCATCTAGTACAGTTCCTGCTGCTATGACAGAGTTTAAAGGCATCTATTCAAATGTGTGCTCTTTTAATATTAATGCACACAAAATAGGTCAAATGTGGAAAAACAAGATAGTGATGCAGTAAATGTAAAACTGTTCATGGAAATCTAATATTTATTGGAAAAGAGAAGACATAAACACTCCAATGAGGAATAGGTTATAGATGCAGTGGCTAAAGGAGACAGAATAACAGAGATTTAGTCAGAGTTTAGATTTTCTTGGGGTGAACTTTTCATCTCAACAACATACCTACTGCCCCATTGATTTGATAGGATTTCACCTGTATCTCACACATGAAAGCAGCTAGTCCACATCCCTGAACCAGATGCCAAGTACATGGAAAAGAGCTAGGTTATGATGTGAATGTTATGTCCAGAAAGTCTCAAAAACTAGGGGAATATGCTGGTAAGATGAGCAGTTTGTACTTACCCTCTTAAGCTTTTTTCCTTAAGCAACTGCTCCTTGCCACCATACAAGATAAGATGGATAGACTTTGTCTCACAATGCTCATGTATGCAAGCAAATCATGCTGTTTCCACTTCACAAATGAGGAGAAGCAGGTGGAGAAGTTGATTTACTGCAGGTGGCTTGTTCCAGGTCATAAGTGGCAGCATTTATCAGTGGGATTTAAATTTAGGTGTTGCTAGCTTGTAATTCCTTGTTTAAATTTAAACAACACTGAGTAGGCTGTGACTAGAGAACAATAAAAATGAGCCCTTGACACTGAAAGAGAGCTGCTTTTTCATCAATGCAAAAATACTTTTCTCTCAACAATCCTGTGAATTCTAGCAGAGGGTGAAGTAGTTCCCTGCTGTTGGACTAGTCATGTTGATTTAAGAAGCTGAGGTCGATAAAAGCAATACAGAGGAAACACAAAGGGTAAGAATAAGCTGGACTCTCTGGAGACAAGAAAAAGAGAAAAAAGTCTCTTGGTACTTCCTGTGAAATTCTTTACCCAAAGAGAAGTTTTGGACAACTGAAGAAAGGGAATGTGTAGAGTGGGTTAGAAGAACTGAAGATGCATAAACGTTTGTGTACTTTGAAATACAAAACCCCATAACCCTTGGTTTAAGCCAGAGGTATTTTGGTTTCTATAGAATCAAAATCCTTTTTAACCAGTTGTAGGCTGCACTGGTAGTCTGACATGGAAGTCATGTCCCATGCTGCCTTACCAACAAGGAGTTCCCATGTTAAATGTCTTTCTGAGAAAAAGAGGTAGGTGTTGAGTTCTTATCATGAAACTTGGAGTTCTAGATGCAGAGATCCCAAGACCAAGAGGAAGAAGTTCTGCCAGATCTTTACTCCAAAATACAGTCTTGTGTTTCAGTGAAACTGAAAGACACAGATGAGTCAAGTGTTTCTTCAATCTTTAAAGACACCTTCATGAACCGATGACATGGAGCCAGTGTGTGTTGTTTCCTGTCCTCATGAGACGTGTAAAGAGATTTGACCCATCAAGACAGCAACTGCTTTCTGATAAAGAAGTGTTGTATTTGTTTTCTTCTTGTCACTGAACTAGAACAAAACATTCTGTCACATACTGTAAACTCAAACCCAAGGATGCTAGAAATGGATTTAGTGAAGAGTGAGAAATAGTGGAGCGTAGAAATCTTGGCAAGGTATCAGAGTGTGTATCTGGGCAGTGCTCATATTGCCCCCCTGCCAAAGGTGGCAATTCTGGCTTAAGTCAAAAATTAATAATTTCTGAGACAACATTTCTCTGTGTTCTAAATTTTAAGCAGAGTTTCTCTGAAGTCACTCCTCTGAGGTGTAGGCAGTTTGTGCTCCAGTGCTGCCTGGTGCTGAGGTGGTCTGTGAAACACTGATGAAAAATTAGCCTTATACTCACCTCCCTTACTTCTTTTCAGATCCTTTTCTCCTTCACCCACATTTTCTATTGTTCCTTGTGCTGTTTCTGGAAAAGGCTAAAGGAAAGAAGTTTGAATTATGGGAAGGAAATTGCCACTTGTGATATGCCTCCTTTTAACAGCCCCTTTTGGGTAATGGTGTTTTCAATGTGAAACACACATTAGGTACCATGAAGTTCTTTTGATACAAAGGGCTTCAGTATCTATAAGGTGTCTTTGTCTATGCCTAGCTGTACTATGATTTCTTGGAAAATGTTTGAATTCAATTTCTGGTCAAAGTTCCTCTCATAATTACCTGAACAGACTTAGCATCTACCTATTTTAATGTGATTAATGTTCTGTGTTTTACAGAAGGGTTTGAAATATTCTCATGTTTTGCTTAGGGTATACTTGAACCAAGCCATTGCTCCCTTGCAATGTGATAGTGATTTGTTAAGCTTTTGGAGGAAAGATATCAAAGGCAAGAAGCACTTAAACCAGATTTTTCTGTAAGAACCCTGTGGTTATTCTGTGGCTTGAGCATTCAAATCTGAAAAATTACTTCTCTGAATTAAATGGAAATTATCAAATAAAATAATTAAAAAATAGAAGAGCATCTTCTATGCTGGAAGAAAGGCACTTCCTAGAAATTGCTCTACTTCATCTGAGGAATAAGTCTTGATATGATTTGTTACAGTAGTACAGTTAGAAAGTAATTTAATTAAAAGCAATGGATTTTGAAGGGACTGCTAGGATAGTGGGAATATTTTGTAGGTATGAGACTGTAATTAATCGTCTAGATTCTCTATAGTCATTGCCATTAGCTTCTTGCCTCCCACATAAAGCACCACCAGTAGCATAATGCAGAGGGAAGACCTTGGATCCAGGGCCATGGGTTACATCTCAGAAGACTTCTGGCATCCGTGCATGCTTGGTTCATTCATTTAAGAGTTCTGCCCTAAAGATAAAGTTTGGTTTGTGACAGTTCTTCTGTAATTAGAAGCATTGCTGGTGGCTCCAGGGCAAGGGGTAAGATTAAGAATGAGGTACCAGCCTGCCTCTGTATTCAGTAATTGACAAGGCATCAGGAGTGGAATGATGAAAGCTATGTAAATTAGCACTATGAAAATGAGCCAGAAATTGCATCAGTAGGGAAGGACCTGTCACCTCTAAGGCTGAGGTCAGCTCTTCTTAATTCTGCAGAATGATGCCAGTTCAATCACATGTGCATTTCAAACAGAGATTGGTCCTTTATTACATGGTGGCAATGAGAGAAGAGAGCCAACCAATTAAGTGGGAGTCAATATGGAGAGTAAGAGTAACTTGTGTTGTCTGTGGTGGCTGTCTGTCCATCCATATTGTAGTGCTCAAGGGCTCAAGCAGCATGGCTGAGGTACAGTGCCAGCATGCTGAGCAATTCCTAGGTTTTCTTTGGAAGAGAGTATTTGCCTTTGATCAATACAAGTGACCTCTCCTTGCCTTTCTCTCAGGAAGTTCTCCCATTCTGGTGGAGTGAGGCAAAAGCAGCAGCACGTTCTTCTGTCACACAGTTCTGTTTGTAGCTGACATAAACGTGTGTGAGTACTTGCTGAGGATCCCCCAGTGCCACCAGCCTGCCTGCACTGACCTTTGAAACTACATGATTGTGCTTAGCCTGACAGTAGTCTTTAATAAATAAAGAGGCTTTATGCAGCTTCTGTATGTAGAAGGGAGTGATAAAGTGCTTGGCTTTTGCTGTTTTCTGCTCCAGTTATTAGAAGTCACAACACAAGAAATAACATACAGACTTAGGTGGGTAATCACATCTTACCTTATGTCGCTTTCCGGAGCAGTAAGTGAAGCCAACAAATGTTTGGATTCCAATCTGGAGAGAAGCAGTATTAGAAAAGGCAGCAGCCGTTTTGCACTGAGATGTCTTGCTTGGCCACAAGAGCTGTGCTACTGGGCTTGGACAAGCCAAGAGACAAAAAAAAACCAGCTGCCTTGCTAAGCATCCTGTACAGGGGTATTGCAATGCTGACTTCTTACAGGCTCCACTCAAATCTCAAGGCACTTAAAGCATGACAGACTGTATTTTCTGTTAAAACTGAAAAGGTAGCAAGCATCAGAATTGAAGTGTACACAGGCTCCTAGCTGTGATGGTGATGTGTTTCCAGTTGTGAGAAGTTTTCAGCAGAGTGTGCAGGCATATGCATTGGCCTGGAGGAGCTTTTAGAGGGGTTTGGAGGAGAGTTAGAGGATGAGTAAAATAAACATGAAACCAAGTTGTGACATCCTATGCAGGTTACTTCCTGCTGTGGTTTCTAGATGTTCTGCACTGGTGTTTGGTGTCACCTACTTTATGTTGGTAGTGAGTAGCTGACAGCTAGAGCAAGCCACTGTTCTTTGGTGTGGCTGTTTTTATCTTGTCAAGAAAGTCAGAACTGTTGTATTGCTTTTTCAAGGTTCAGTTAAGTGCTCTGAAGATTCCCCTCCCCCCCCCCGTTATTTCTCCTTTTGCTTCTCTTCTACTTCCTATCTTGGAGACTAGCAGGGAATATTTTCTGTCTGTCTGAGCTTTCCTCTCAAGACATCCAGCAGAAGTTATGCCTTTGGCCACACTGCGGATATGTCTTTGCCCAGCTCACAGCCATTGCTGGGCCTACAGGAAGCTGCATCAGTGCAAACGTTTTGCAGCGTGGTGAATGCTCCTATCTGCATTGAGTTCCCTAGCATACCCAGAGTAAGCTGCTCCTGTGCCAGCTGAGGTTTGCATTTATTGGGTTAAAGCCAGAAGGATGACTTGACTCTGGCTGCTGATGGTAATGACTAAACCCAGTCCCTCAGTGTAGGCAAGATCTCAGTTGTGTCTCTCCTATGCTTAAATGTGGAAAGCACAAAGCATGCATCAGGAGTTGTTGACTCTGCCTGGTGCTTTTTGGGCTGTCTTAACAAAGCAAAAACCCCAGTGTACTCTTTGGGGAAAAAAAACAACAGGGAAAATGAAACAGCTAGCACAGCATACAAAAAATGGGGCAGCTAATTAAGTGCAGGGAAGGTCCCCAGATTGCGAGAGGTAGATACCATGTTTAGTTCGTAGTTTCACTGCTAACTGCCTGCTACTTGTTTTAGTTTAATGGCAGTTAGACTGCCATTTTAACAGGGGAAAAAAAGCCAGAGTATTGAAAGGAAAGCAGCTTTCTGTACTTGAGTAGATGTAGAAGGCTTGACATCTGTCTTTGCTGCTGAATGTTTTGGGGGAAACCCCTGTTCTCTTCTTGTCTCTGAATGTCAAGCTATGCTTCTTACATGCCGCTTAGGTACCTGCCACTCAGTTAACACTTCTGCTGCTGCACACACCAGCAGGGTGTTAGCCGCAGGATGTTACAATGAAACCTTAAACCTCTGTTATTTACTTTATAGTTCAAAAGTGACACAACAGTAGATGAGTGTAGCAAGTTCTCTTGTTGCTTTGGGCTTGATGCATGCAGAATAGTCAACTGTCTGCTCTGCTGGGCTGTACAGGGTTTCAAAGACAGGTTGTAAATCTAAACTCCAGTTTAGACCAAGCTTTGCAGCGCCATCCTCACAGTCTATGCAGTTTAACTTGACTATCTTAGTATGCCCTAGTGGAGGATGAATGCTGTCCAGGGTGAGCTGTAGAAAGCACAAAGAGAGCTGTGGGTGCAGAAGCTTCAGCAGTTCTACTCTGTGCCTCATTTGCTTACGTCTGTTAGCAGCAATGGTCAGGTGAGTGGGTGATCTGGCAGTTCAAGAAGCTAAGGTGGCTGTAAGGGAATTGCTTCATTTTTTCTGTGGTCGTGGTTGGCTGCTTGAGTCACCTTGGCTGACTGAAATCAGGCTGCAGTTCGCCTGATCGCATAAGCAGCGATGTTGATAGAGGGCAGGGTATAGGATTCTGCAGCCTGGAACTGGGTGCAGAGGAGGTTTTGCTTGATGTAATTGCCTATGGAATCACACTCTTGTTTTCATCTCGTATTGCTTCTTTAATACCCAGGCTGCAGAAAACCACAGGACAGCTTTCAGTGTCAATAGAGGGAAACAGGAAGAAGGGCTATTTCCATGTTGGACAAGTGAGATTCGTCAGATTAGGGAGAGCAGGCACCTCTGCTTGGGCTGGTGGCAGAGAAGGAAGAGGTGCAGTCCCACTTTTACTGCTGTCTCTTCTTCACCCTTCATCTGCAGTGCTTTGAAATAGTCACAGTATCACCCTATCACCAAGGTTGGAAGAGACCTCACAGATCATCAAGTCCAACCCTTTACCACAGAGCTCAAGGCTAGACCATGGCACCAAGTGGCCAGTCCCTTACCTTGGTATGTGGCTCAAATGAAACCAAAAAAAAAGGTTTTCAGATGATAATTGAAGGAGCATCTGAAATTCTTCTCTTGGGATCTTCACTCTATAAGAGGGCTGAAACAAGCTCTCTAGAAAACATGCTGCCTCAGTATGCTTTCAGAGTAATTGTTATAAACATTTATTTCTAAAAATCTTTTTTATCTATTGTATTTTTCATGGCAATGACTGAGATGTTAAAACTGGGATGTTTAAATGCAATTTTTTTAATGTGCATTTTGCTTTTGAGTTGACTGGTGCAGTCGTGCTTAGGCATGCAAATTGGATCTGTTTTTTTCTCTGAACAGTCAGCTATTTAGACAAAGTCACTGTGTGAAAATACATCCACAAGTGAAGCCTATTTACAGTCCGGGATCTCGCACTTTTATTCTGTATAAGTAAAATTGGTTGCTGTTTTAATACAAAATGGAGTTAAACCAGGCATTTATTTAATTGGCAGAACTTGAAAGTCCAGCTTTATTTGTGTAGGGAATTCCGAGCATCTGAATGGATGCACCACAAGTCATTGGCAATCCAAGACTGTTGCTTTTATTAAATTCTGGGGTGTTTTTCCACTCTAAATATTTTATTGCAAATAAAAGCCCTGCTATGTGTGAGCACTCAATAACTGGCAATCAGCTGGGTTAACAGATGTGGTTAGGACTCTTGCAAAGGCTAAATTCAATCCAGTGTCTAAACGTGGTGAGTGAAGTGTTAAATAAGCTATTTGCTTTGGCCCGGCATAGACCTGGTCTAACAGCATATTTGGAGGTTTGCTCTTCGGATTGGTAGAGATGGGTCATTGGGGGAGGTAGTGCCAACAGTGTCTGAGGTGAGAGATGATAGACTTGGATGAGGAGTTGCTGCTCTGACAGGATGAATGGCAAGAGTATCTGCTCCAAAGGGAACTCCTTGTGTGAATTTCTTGGCTAGGCAGTAGGTGTTACTATTCATCCTCTAATGAAAAGGCAGTTGAGGGGGAAATATTTGAGAAAAGAAAATGGCAGCCCGAATGAATGGACAGCTAAATGCACAAGTGCACCAGCACCTAGGTGGTGTGGTCAACTTGGTTTCCCAAGCAAGGACAATTTCTATGGCTAAGCAGGGCTGTTGGGCAAAGCTGTATCTAATCCCAGCTCCAGATCTGCAGTTATGAAGTACCTGCATTAAAAACAGTTGTTTCGGTTTCCAGAGGACTGCTCTAGTGATAGGGACCTATGGTGCTTGAGTCCTTGCTCTTGCAATGCAGAGCAGAAACCTGTGGTGTTACTGAGAAAAGGACAGGTTGCAAAAACATGAGTTGGGTTGATGTGCTTCATGTCTCCCAGTGCTGTAACTCAGTTGACTTCAGATGAAGTGAACTCAAATTTTAGCTGTTCCTCATTTAAAACCATCAGAACACTTTGAACAAACTGTTTTGATCACAAAGCCACTTCTAGTAAAAGTGAAATTTCAGTAATTCCTTTTAAGTGTGTCCATCTATTTGCACCTCTGTATTGAAAGAGCAAACGGATCCCAAAGCTACATTTTTAGCTTTGCTCTAGCATGTGTGTAAATTGGAAACACAACTGCCAGCTCACTTGAACAGCATCCTCCTAACACAAGATAAATCCTTTGACTCATCTATTCTAAATAGCTCTAAGATACCCTCTTAATACATCCTGTAGTTGAGAGCTCTGTCCGTCCCCACATGCAGCCAGGCAGTGCTAGTGAGCCTGCACAGACATTCACAAGTCAGAGGCCATGAGGATGCTGGGGAGGGCAGTCTGCTTGCTGGAGCCATTCAGATCAGGGCCTGCTAGCAAGCTTCACTCTCTCTCAACTTCCCCTTTATGTTTAAAATATAATGGTCTAATTCTTTGCTCTGATTCAGAGGAAGCTGGGGTTTAAGACTGTGTGATATGATTGTGTTCTTCAGGAGCATATGTGCAGAGAAGGAATGCCACAATGAGAGGCAGCTTTTCTTTAGTCTATCACAGCAAAATAAATGTACATGAAGGGGAACTAGGAAACCCAGCTTTTTGGCTGGTTTGGGCAGTAGGACAGGCAATATTTTTAGACTATGCTCATGTCTAGCTCTTTGACCTGGCAAAATGGCATCATTTTCCACTTGTCTGGGAAGGAATGGGACAGGTCACTGTTGAATATTGGATGCAGTGAAGAATTTAGTTCTAGCTAGGCAGCCCAAGCTGGTGCTTTTTTTTTTTTTTAAATAGGACAAATAGATGAATTCTGTAAAACTGGGCAGAACTCTTGACTCTAGACGACTCTGCAGTAGGCTTGTGATTCTCTGTGGAGGATAAGGGAAAACAGAAAGAAAAAGCAAGGCCCATAAATGACATTGTCTGCCTTCAAGGGAGATTCTGGTTTGGTTAAACTGTTGTCATCATATTCCATACTTGAGGATTATCTTCTGCTTGTTTGTTCAGTATTTGCTTGCTACTTTATTCCAGTATAGGAGAGATGGAAAACACTGTGAGCCATCACCATGAGCAGCTGCAGTCAGATGGTGCACACTTTGCAATGGTGCAGACGTTGTTAGATTGGGCTCAGTTAGGCAAACTAGCTCAGATCAGCTACTGTACTTACAGCAAGCAGCTTTTCATCAGCTAAACTGTTTGTTCCTGCTCAGGGCTAGTGATGAAAAATGTGCTTGTGAGGTTAGTTTCTCTAATTCCTCTTTTAAACCAACATGTGAAAGACACTCCTCCTTTTACCCTTTTTTTTTGTGTGTAAATAATTGCAAATACATTATGGCAGATTTGGCAAGGCACAGCTGTGTGTGCAACCCATCTTCTCTTGCATGCAACCGGCTGAGGGTAAAGCACATGCAAATTGGCAGCTCTGAAGCTGTGTTCCTTTCTCTTCTGTGGTAGGAATTACAAATCACAGAATGGTTTAGGTTGGAAGGGACCTCAAAGATCATTTAGTTCTAACCTCCTGCCATAGTATCTATCAAAAAAAACCCCAACTCTGACAGCTTTGTACTAGTTAGATATAGTCAAATGTTGAAATATTTTCTGCCTTGTTGCCTGGAAATACCTGTCCTGAGGTGAAATCGTGATGTAGCTGAAGTGAAACGAAATACCTCAGTGCTTTTAAAATCAAAGTTGAGTGAAAGTGCCGGAGTGCTCAGAAAGAAAAGGTGCGTTCAGTGCTGGCTAGTTGTTGCAAACTTCTTCCCTGTGCTTATGGAGAGGTTGGCTGGCTGACCAGGGGCCCTTCTTTTTTATTTACAAAATTTATTCTTTAGTCAGTTATGAAACTGCAATACACACAAATATTTACACTGTAGTTAAAATACAGAAATAAAAAGCTCTGCAAGTAGGTGCTGGCTTCTTTCAGAAGACTTACAGCATGGCCTGGCCAGCAGTTTATAGAAAGACAATGCATTGGAGACTACCCTTTGCTTTCACTGGTTTCTGAGGGGTGAGTGTGATGTGTCACATTGCTTTGTGGCCTTTACGTGGAGAATACAAAAGTTTAGATTGGCTTCCTTGAAATTCATTTTCCTTTCCATTCATGTGTAGAAGGTTAATCCTTTAGCTCACAAATAAATCTACCCCAACTGCTGGTTTTATGAGGTGGGATAATTCATAGCAGGGAGAGTCTGACACACTTTTGGCTTCGTGAAAGTGGCCCAAGCTGCATGAACCACACTATTTGGTGTGCTCTGGTAGGATGAGGAGAGAGTCTCTTCCATGAACATCAGCCCACCCTTTAGCAGAGAAGGCTTGGGGCAGTTGAAGTTCACTCTTTTCTCCCCCCATCTTCCCCCTTCCCCTTCTAGGATTCTACTCCTTTTCACCAAATGACATATTTTTCCATGCGTTTGAAGTTCTTGGAAACCTTTCAGAGGCTACAGAGAAGTAGCTGCTCTCCTTGGACTCCAGCGGTGAGAACGCCGGAACGCCAGGGCCTTTTGTGGTGGTTGTGCTGCCTCCACGGAAAGCTGCCTTCCGCATTGTCACACCACAGGCTCTTAAGCAGATTTCTCCTGGCAGGAAATGTCAAGCTCCAAAGGCCAGGAATGCTTGTGCTTGTGTGCTGCACCAGAGCCCCAGCTGCTGATTTTGAAGGAGGAAAAGTTCCATAAGAATTTACAGCCTCAGCCAGGGAGCCCTTGCAGACACTGCTGCTTGAAGAGCCGAAGGGAAGCTGCCTGCAGTTGTTGTTCAGGCAGATGCCAGCAGAGTCTTCTGAACTAGAGAGAACTTGGGAATTCAAGTCCTTTGACCCATGACTGCACCTGTGTCTGTAATACCTGCATGAAGGTTTTCAAATGCAGTTATTACTAATTGCTGCTAAAATCTGGTGGCCAGTGTGCCTGGAGTTGGGAAATAAGGATGGTGTCAGTGGCATTTGTAGGAGCTGCTGCCAATTCCAGTGCTAATTTTCTGGATAGGGCACTTGTAGATCTCAGTGCTTCCCATTTGTCTTCAGCTTTGAAGACTCAACTTGTAATTAAATGAACAGATCTGATGGAAATACTTCTGAGCACTTCCCTAGGGTGAAGCGAAATGATGATTGGGTTTTCTGTTACTCCAGATTACAGCAGTTGAGAAGGTACAACTCTGATCAGTCAGCTTGAATGCTTGGGTCCTTTTAAACTTTATCATCAAATGCAAGTATTTATACATTATAACTCCATTTGAGAGTTTGATTTTATACACAACCTGATAGAAACCCATCATGTGTTAAGTCAGTGCTGTTTGTTCAGCTTGCTAGCCACTTATATACCCTTGACTGGCAATTACATAAGCTGAACATCTTGAGAAGGTACCCACAGAAGCAGTCAAAATTCTGTTGTTAAAGTGGCATACGAGAGTCTAAGTACCTATCAGCTGGGCACAGAGAAAATGTTCCCAGTGAAATAGGATCCTGGGATTTTGTTACGTTTGCAGTGTAGATCAAGTTTATGGGTCACCAAAGATCATGGTTCCTGGGCCTAGGTGTATATTCACAATGTCACTTAGAGCAAGTGGCAGTGAACATGCTGACAGTAAGCTGAACTGCTCTGTGTCAGTTAACTCAGAGTCAATCTAAGCTTGAAAATCAATACTGTTTCAGTATCATCACATGAGCTCAGCTGGAAGACAAAGGTCCAGGTTGTCACATGGATCTAGTCCGGTGCAAATCAGTGAAGTGATGTGGATTTACACCCCTGCATGCTTTGGCAGTTCTGTTTGCCTGGCAGTCACTAGAGGCAGAATGGCTAATTTTGTGCCTCTGCAATGATCAGCTTATTGCACACATTCAGAAACTGAGTATGCAAGAAAAGAATCTACATCTTACTTGCTGAGAGGTAGTCCTAAACTTGTCTCCATTATGGACTAGAGAGTGTAAGTAAATGGGTCATATTCTGAAGTATTTATATGTTGTTTACTGGGCCATTACTCCTGGAGCAAACTTATGTTAAAGTAACAGAAGGGCTAAGCAGACACAGACTTGTCAGGCTTTCTTTTCCACATAAAAGAGGAATGAAGTAAACCACACTGTTCAAACAAACTACATTCTGAAAACATTTTGAAGAGTTCTATGGTACATTAAGATGGTCAAGATTCTCTCCTGTTCTACAACCTGAGAGTAAGACACGAAGAGGCCAGTAAAAGGGAAAGTATTCCAAAGGCTGGAGCTTAAGCTCCTTTAAAAATCTGAGCAAATACATTTTCTGTTGACATTAAAAATGGGCTGGAGTCATAGTGAGGTAGACATTCACAGAAGGATGTGCTTAATCTCTGAGCCTGCAAAAGACAGGGGAGGCTTTGAAAAACTACAATGATGAGAATATCGAAATGATTTTTAAGGGTAGTGCTGGAAAGGACAGAGAGCATGAAGAGGAGCCAAGAGAGACAGGGTACAGAGGATATGAAGAAATTGGGAGAAGTGCATCCCTGAGGTATTTCAGAGGTGAAAAACTGTAGCTTTTATTTGGCCCTGAAATGAATTGGGATCATCTGACCTGCCTGAGGATGCAAATATCAATGACTGAGGGGAGGAGGGGAGAGGTCAGGGCAGTGGCAGAGCAGACAATGGACCCTTCTGCAGCACCAGCCTTTCTTTCACTTCAAAAAGTTTTTTTGTAATTCAAATGAAAACAAACTCTCCTTAAGAAAGAGATCTCTGGAGCCAGAAACACTGCAATGTATTTCACTCTCACTTCCCTTTGGGTTCACCTTCCTTCATCAGTCAATGCATGAATGAATTTGGTCTGACCGTTTTTTGTTGTTGCAGAATTCCAATGTAAACATCAGCACAATGGAAATACAGATGTAGTCTGGAATGTTTTTGGAGCTTTGTCTGTAAATTTCCTTTTCTGGGAAGTGCTGCTAGATCAATTACTGGTGATGAGTCCCAGAATGCTACCGTGCTGAGAGTGTCTGTGCACATTAATTCTGCATGTGTCACCTTGCAGTGCCCCCACATTCATCCACACTGAGAGACAGTCACTGGTTCACTTGCAGAAATGATTCAGCAATACTCCTTGTCATGGAACTTGGTTTTTGCAGATGCTGGGAAGCTGGTATGGACAAGGAGGGTGGTCCAATCTAAATTTGTCACCCAGGCTCCTTTTTTTGATGGAAAGAGAATGGCATTTCTAGAGGGAAATTCAGCCTTTCTTAAACATCACTCCTAGAGTGCAGTGACTTGTCCTCTGAAGTTGCCTACCCATTGCTTTCTGTTGTAGAGGAAACCTGTATCAGTGATTTGGAGTAGGCTTCAATGTTTAGGTGGGCACAATTAGATGAAGTGAATCTTAGTCATAGTGATTTGTTGAGAGAAACCATTTTGTCGTGGACACATCAAGGGAGTCAAAGTAAAAAGAACTGGAATGTCTGACTCAATCAAGCACCATTGAAAATCCCAGCACCAGTATTTTGCAACTGTTTTTCATTAACATTACTGTTATAGACAGTTTAATACTCAGTGGCAAACCAGATGTGAGGTAAATCAGCCAGGCATGGTCATAGCTGCGTGAGCCTTTAAGTGTGGGATTGGCTGAGGACAAACCAGTTTGATTTTTGGCAATGTTTGAGGCATGTAGCTTTCATAAGCACTGTCTGCTTCTCTCGTGGAGTGTATGAAGAAATAATGTGCTTAATTCAAGCATTTTATTCAGGCATACACTTCTAAACAGCTACGTTTCTGTATGCTTCCCCATATTGCATTTGGTGTTTTTCAGGATTCACCACATGTCAGACTAGGAAGTGGGGAAGAGCTTTCAGGTTGCCATGATGGTTCATTAATGTCCCTCGATGTCTGTTAAATTGTCAGTATCAGTGGAGATGTATTTATTGCTTATATATCTACACAGTTGTGAAAAAAACCTCTTGAAAGTGTGCTTCAGATAAACAGATCTCTTCCCCGGGATTCATCTAGCTTTTGCAACTGAATCTGCATTTATTTCCTGGAGGTCTCTACAGTTTCACTTGAGATGCAGTTCACTGTTTTTGCTAGTGGCCATGCAGTCTTCTGTGGGAAGAGGTGATTCGTTCTGCAGCATCCATGCTTTTGTGTGTGTGAAATGGTTTCTACTCTTAACAACACTGGAATGAAAAAGAAGATCTCCTTAGAAGGAAGGGGGTGTGTGTGTGGAGTGGACTTGGGGCTATGAGCAAGAAAGAAATGTTGCCCCTGAGGATGTGGGAATAGTTCTGAAGACAGGGATCTTCATACTTGCTTTCAAGAACCATGAATGAATTACACAGAACACAGGTGACCATAAGTAGTAGTCCTCATTTCATGTCTAAGATTATTCAAAAAATGCTGTAACATTTGAGAAAGATATAGAATCTTCATCTTCTGCTCAGCAGTGGACAGTGAGGGAACCTTACAGCTCAGACTGTCTGAACTGTTTGCAGACAATGTGTTTGATGTTCTGTTGTGTACATTAGTTTTAAAATCATCTTGGTTAGCTAATAGTTCAGTTCCTCTTCAGGGGATAGATCAAAAAATAAATATGTAACAATGAGCTTTGAGGATTTAATGCTAATTTGATACACAGAAAGACTGGAATGAGGGCAATAAAAGATATTTCTGGTACTATTTCCTTTTGCTAAACACCTCAGCCTACTGGGCAAGTCCCTGTTCAGCAGTTTGCTGATGAATTAATTTGGCTGTAGATCTGAACTACTCTTTGCATAGTTATTCTCACAGCTGTGGCTTCTTTTTTTAAGAGGATCTAGAGAAAAATATTCTTAATAAGTGAAATAATCTATGCAGGAATGTCAGTGTGATGCACTCATCCAATGCTTAAATTCTTTCTTCTTTTATCAGACATTTAAAATGTGTTTTAATAGAAATCTTAATATAGCAGCCAGTAATTGAGCAATGAATGAATAGAGGTTTGGAAGTTTGCAGTGTATGAGATATCAGCAATATACTCTTTAAAGCCAGTGGAGTTGCTTCAGTCTTGTTCTGTTTTACATGTCTAATGCTAGTGATGTCAAAGGAATTGCTTCCAGTACTCTGTCAGCAATTTCACAACTGAAAACCCCACATTGGACCCAGCATTCTACATATATGTAATGACTTTTGTCCAGGGATCTAAGAGATGTTTGGATACTGACTGTCTGTTTTTAGGCAGGAATGGCTTCATCTGTCTTTTAAAATCCGTCTGTCTCTAGGATGGAGGTCATTAGATCTTGGCTAGCAGTGCACAGTACTTCAGACTGCTCCAGCAACAATAGAACCAGAGTAGGTTCACCTCCAGTTTAAGCAGTAACCTAAAGCTGTGCTAGCACCTGGTGAAAGATCAGGTATTTACAGCATGACTAAAGGGAAATGCTGAAAGACTTAGTTTGCCATAGAAATGGACACTTAGTTGTTATGAAGGGGGAAAAAAAAGTTGTGATGGGATTTATCTTGTATAAGTAGCCCTGTGCAGTTATTGCTATGTTATTTTGAGGTTATTTATTGCATTGTCTTTCAGACCTTAGTGCAGGTGACAGCTTCAGTTCACATGTAGGGTGCAGGATATATGTGTTTCCTGTCATTTTGTATAGAGCTTTAGCGCTTAAACTGCATAGCTGATAGAATGCAAAAGAACATGATCAGGACAACAAGGTTCAAAGCGAACAATTGAGTAAGGATGCACCTGCTCTTAAACTTAGCAAACATTCCTTTTAGGTCGTCAGGCTATTTTGGTAGAGCCCAGTTCACACAGGGCTTTCAAGCTGCTTTGCTAAAGACAATGGAGATTTTCTGATGCCTTGCTTGTGCTGGGATGTAGTCGAAGGCTTATTAAACAGTCACAGTTAGTGACAGCACTTGGTCAAGTGATGGTGAGGGAGGGTGTGTTAAAAAATCATTTGAATGACACTTTTAAACTTGTTCAAATCTTCGTGGCAAGTTTTCCTTGGTGTCCTCAGAGGCAGAGTAATGTGTACTTTCTGTGTTCTAATTGCAAGGTGAAGATGCTCCTGATGGTCAAATGAGGAAAATACTTTGTCCATGTTGTCATTTCATTTTTCATTGAGCACGTTTTCTTGACATCAAAATGTGTGCATGTGCAAAAAGCTTTAAACAATTGGTCCCACAGGTGTAAAGCAGTTTATCCATTTCAGCATTTAAAAATACCAGGTTCATGTAGATCCCTACAGTGTTCTGGATCAATGTTGATCACTGATGAGTTTAGCAGAATTGACTCACTTGTATCTGTAGAGCATATGAAATTGCAGTCGCTGTTCAGAAAACAGCCATCACAAGGCTGTGCTTTCAGATATTGTTCCTCCTGGATATGGCAACCAGTTGCCTCATCATTGGTTGTCTGTTTCTGTTCTCCCTTTCATTTCCCTTATGGTTATGCACAGTTTGCCTGCCTTGCAGTTTAATCAGAATCTCTTGCTATTTCTGACCATTTGAGGAAGTATCTACCTCGGATGCCAATTTATGAGAAGGAGCATGAGCAAACCATGTCTGTGTCGTCCTTAGTATTTGCCATGTGTTACTTGTGATACATACAAGGTGGTAAACGCTGATTTTCCCTAATGAAGCAGTTCTAAGTTACAAATTAAACTTCAACAAGGGCCATTCAGAAGCATTTGGGAGAAGTCCCAGTTGCTGCAGCCTGTTTGGTGTAAGAACAACTCTCTTAAAAAGTATTCTCGAGGTTGTTGCGGTTCAGAGCTGCAGCAAAGGCACTCAGCAGCAAGGTTTCATTGTACCAGTAGGTTGTTAGGATAGTGAACTGAGGAGCAAAAACACTTCCATGAAAAAGGGGCCATTAAAAAGTACTTGTTTACTGAAATGAACTTTTAAACCTAAATTGCACTTCAGATTTGTAACGTGTTTGTGTTAATGTTTGTTGGAAGGATCTTACCCAACATGACATGGTGCAGAAAGGAAGCATTTCCTCCTGCTAGCTCAAATTTGTCTTAGATTTGCTTGAATCCTGCAAGGCATTTCTACACTAAGACAAACTATAAACAGTGTTTATGCATGACATGAAGAGCATCAGACATAGCCTGCTGAGTTAGGAAGCAACAGACCTCTAGGGCAACAAGTCACAGTGCACAAATAAATGTTATATTGGTGCAGCAGCAGAATTCTAAACAAAAACAAATCCTCTGTGGGCTGTTTTCCTAATGGTTAGCACATACACATGAAAGATGAGACCTTTATCAGAAGAGAATGAAAATTTATCAAACTGGTTTCTCATTTTTCCTTGCTTTGTACCAGGACCTGGTTTTGTTCTGGACCCATGGGTGCTACCAGTCCTTTTCTCCTTATCTGTTGTGCAAGCAGTAGTCCACCATAGAGCTTAGGATGCTCAGAGACCTGGCCCAAGTGCCAGCACAGCAATTTGCAGAAGCCCTGAAAATGGCAAGAGAGCCAAGGCAGCATCTGTGAGGATAGGGAAAGTTCTGTTATCTGCCATCTTCTTATCTATGTGTTTTGTAAAGATTTTAACCTCATATAAGTCTTTACCAGCAAACAAGAAGCAGACAGAAGGGCATGCAATCTACTTTAGTTACCTGTTCACCTCTCTAGCTCTTTAATGGTATCTTCCTGATCTGCTGTGTGATTGTTTCACTGTAGGGTGTATCATAAACTGCTGTACTTCCTGGAATCCCTGATAGTTTGTAAGTGTAGGAAAACAACAGCAGGCCACAGCAGAGAGTTCTGCTTTTGTTTGTGGTGCAGAGGTGATCGTCATCATCCCGCTGTGCCTTAGGAGTGATTTTCAGAGTCACGAGGTCCAAGGAATGTTTTCAGGAACTCTCAAGAGCTTCCAGGTATCCCCAGAGGATAATGAGTTCGCTTTTGCAGAGATCAGAAGTGTTGCAGACAAAGAGGATTATACTGAAGGGTCCCTGGAAGTCCCCAGTGGAAAATACCCAGAACTACACCCCTTGAATTCATGTATGAGTTGTGCAGAGTGTGAAGATGTTGGAGCAGCCAGAGAGAGCATTAGCCTCAGTAACTTTTAGCTGGCCAGGGAAGCCTTTAGCTCTTCAGCATCTACTTCTTTAATAGCAATATGTTTTGGAATAGAAATAAGATATGGACATGGCAAGTTTTCCATTATTCACCACCACTCCCTCTTTTCATCACCTTTGCCATAACCTGACCCAAATACCTGTCTTATCTTCCAGATAAATCAGTAGGTCTAATAAAAGCTCATGCCTCTCCCTGTAGCTATGTTTCCCAAAGACAGTTGCATACTACTTGTATAATAGGGACATTAGAGCCTGTGTCACCAGGTGAGTAGAGGGATGGTGTTGGTACAGATGAGCTTAGAGCTTGGTAAAACTGCTAGTACAAAAAATGCCTTGAAGTTTGGTAAACAGTGACCTGTATGTCTGAATGGCATCTCTGGGACAAGTGCTGCTTTTTCCAAGCTAGAAGCAGTTTGGAAAGAAAGCAATGTTGGCATGTGAACAGGGCATGCAACCCTAGCACTCTGAGCTGCTCCTTGGTAGCTTCTCTAGCACATTTTTCATATGAATGACTTTGTTGCAAAACTTTCGGTTTGCACTTGAGGAAGTATTGAAAACCGGGGAACAGAATAGCTCTGCATCCACTCAGTTTTGGTAATTTTTTAGGGGATTGCATTTTGGAAAGTAGGCCACAGAATTTATGGAACCAAAATCTCCTGTAACTGTCTTGTTTTAGTCTTACTAAAGAGGCTGCTGTTCATGCACATCAAGACCAATCAGAAGCTGTAGGAGACTTGACAAACTATGTACAAAGTCGACTGCCACTTTCCCTCACGTCTTTCATTCTTTCTACTTTCTCCCTGCTTCCAAATGCCTTCCTCATTTTTTTTTTCTTTCATTTTCTCCCATTCTCATGCTCACATAAAATGATCTTTTCAGACAAGCATCACAGAAAAGCTGTTTTTTAGATTAACACAGGCTCTGCTTCTTTATTGACTAGCCTGTGACAGCTAATGTGATTTGCACTCCTGTTTACCAGCTTTCTATTATTAGACCCACCATACTGGGGCTGATATGCAGGTAACTCTTAGTCACCAGGTGAGCTGCTAATTGAGTAGATTAATTAATCATTACAATTAGATTTGTTGTCTCCAAACAGATATGTGATTAAAGCAAGGAGAAGCCTCTGCCTGGTTTGTCTTTTGAGAATGAATGATTTAATGTGACGCAGTGCCTCATATAAATCAGATACCTGATTATTAACGCTCGGGTATCACACCCAGTGCTGCAGTGGGAGGGCAGCAGCTACTGCTGTCAATCCTCCTGCCATTAGTCATCACGCCAAACACTTCATCTCAGACGGTTCCTGGCTGTTGCCAAGGTGCTGGGCAGTATGTTAGCATTGCAGCAGTTCCTGGCCAGATTATTGGCAAAGCGGACTGGCTGGTCCTAACAAAAAGCTTCTTCTGCCACAAGCACACGTGTCCTGTCCCTTTAGGAATCTGTTCTTCACACAGCCTGCTCCAGGCTCTCTCTATCTATCTGGACTCTAGCCAGTTCTTTCCGTTCAGCAGTACGGGAGGATAACGTGGTTATAGTCTTGGAGGATTGTTCAAAAGCAGGCTGAGAATCCAGAGCTGCAAACAAATGCAAGTTCTGTGTGCCTCCTTAATTAATCTCTTTTTTTATTGGTGCCTGTCCTGTAAAGTGTGAATGGCTGACAAGTGACAGAGAGCCGTGGTTAAGCAGAAACAGAGATCTGCCCTTTTTAGCGCTGGAGGTTAAACAGGGGGATGTCTTCCAACCAAAATTCCAGAGGCAAAGAATTCCATAAGCTCTAAGTTGGGTTCAGTGACACTGCTTCTTATCAGGTTGTACGCTGCTGTCAATCCCAACAGGCAAAAGGGAAAAAGAAAAAGCTGAGTGTGCATCAGCTGACAGGAGCATTGCTCAGGAATACTTCAACTTTTAAAAGCCTTTTATTTTCAAGCTGTAACAAAGCCGCTTTGTACCATAAATACAAAGAAATGACCCATTTCCCCTCTCTGTCTCAGGTGGGTAGGGAAAGTTCCTTTCTTCCTTGTTCACAGCACTCCCCAGGGCTCACTGTTTTGTGTAGGAGGCAAGTTAGAAACTGCTAACAAGAGCAGAAGGGAAAGCTCTCTACCCTTCTGTGCGTGGATCATGTAGTTTATCACAGCACATTTCTGTCCTCGCCAGGTGCCCTTCAATCTCACCTGTGGGTGTTTGCGCCTCTCTCTACTGAAGTCTGTGGAAGGCAAAGTTCCCTAATCTCAGTTTGGAAGGGCCCTTCCAAAAAGAATGGAGACTGAAGTAGAAATCTCATGCAGTGGGCTGTGCTAAAACCCTTCCCACTGAATCAAATTTGTTGTGGGTTTTTCAGTGTAAATGCAAGTAGATCCTAACCTCCAGTAGCCAGATAGGCTTTGACAGCTGATATTTAGATCACTGTGCACTTGTATCTGCCTGAAGCTTTTTATTGATTTGCTTGTGCAAGCCGAAGTTGTGCAGAGCTGAGGGAAAGGGAAACCTGGCTTAGGTAAAAAAAATTAGGTTCCTTTTGTCTATTTATAACCAAATGCAACAGAGTGAACCAGGTAATGTGTCCCAGGCTTACTCTGATGGTTTCCATTTCCGTTCCCCATGTACTGTATCTGTTGAACTTGTCCACAGCCCTGGCACATAGCTTTGCCCTCCCTCAGCTCCAGCATCATCAATGTCCTTTTGTTGCTTGTTGCAGTCGTTTTTGCTGACATACATCTTGATATGCATCAGGCAGGCTGCCTCCCAAAGCCAAAACAGCTGCACCTCAGAGAGGGGAAACCTTCAAAGGAAAAACAAACAGACCATCCTTGTAGTCTGTTGGTACTAACAGACAATTAAGTCTAGAAGTTTTGAGAGAGTATTTATTGCCAGGCACAGCCCAGCAGATTTGTTCGAAATGTCTTTTGTGTGGCTCTAAGCACAGGTCTGAGTCTAAGAACTGTGGTGGTGATTTGGTAAATGTTTACATTCTTTTCAGTCTTAAAGGTCATCAGCCACACTGTGTTAATGGGAACCTAGAGGATGTAAAATAGTGAAATAAAACTGTATCAAGCCACTTGAACATAATCTTTTGTATCTCTGCAGGCATTTCTCCACCGGATCCGCCAGAACGCTGTGGACAAAGCTGAAAAGTATATAACAGAGGAGAATGTTAAGGTATTTCTTCTGTCTTCCTCATTTTCTTGGTAGGAAAAATGATGTGTAATGAAAGGCTAGGTTCAGGGATATAAAGACCAAATATCCTCATGTCCTGCTGATGCTTATTATTAAACTGGATCCATAAAGTAAAGAGGTTCAGGTTGGCAATTACCTGTCAATCTATTTGCCCATTCACAGAGCTGTTGTCTTCTGGCGATCTTTTATCCCACCAGCTAATTTCAGTAGAATCTGACAACAGTGTTGTCAGAGATACTAACTTTTGGCAAGATTTATGAAGTGATGGGTAGACAGAGGGGCCCTTTCAGTGTCTTTAAGAGGAAAGGCAGGGAATGCACAGCCCTTGTCTATTTTGCTTGACAGTATTCAGTTAGCCAAGTTGCATCTGCTGTCATTTACAAATCTGAAATCGATAGAGCTTCTAAAAAGAAGGTAAGAACATTCCTTTGTATTCTAGTGGGAAAGAATTTGTGTTCTCATGGGACTATGTAATGTGAGACCCTTGCATGGGGAGGTTCCTGAAGGATTTTTGCATTGGAAAGAGACAAGAGACATGGAACACAGAACTATGAGGTACTTACTGATTTCACTGGCACCTGTGGTTACAGGAGACTTCGTTGTTAGTTATTTTCATCAATACAAGCAACACTTTCTTGCAATAGTTTGGCTTAAAAACTCCTTGAACACATATCCATATGCAACCAAAACCTCTTCGTATATGTATGCAAGTGAGACCTAATGATCAGTGGGACAGAGCGTGGCTTGTTTGCCATTAGAGGCTTACTTATTTGGCTTCTGTTTGGTTTTGTAGCTCCTAAATCAGCAGAAACTTTGCCCTTTACACTTGTGAGAGCAGGGTATAGCAATAATAGGCATGTCACACTAGCTAGTGCTCCTGCAGCTGATGTGTTCCTCCAAGGCCAATTCCTCCACTTGACATTCTGCTAGTGTCTTGATATATGGAAATCTGAGCAGGGCTCTAGATCCTAGTTTTGCTATTCATTCTGCAGGGGAGCAATGCTGTAGCAGGGAGTGTATGGCATTAGAAGGGGCTGGTAGCAAGGTGGCTTGGCAACTTTGTGGACCTAAGCTTCTCTCTGTCTTCAAATATGGAAGTCCCAAATACTTAACCATCTAGAGCCTGAAATAAGTTTTGGGACAGCCAAATAGAAAGCAGACAAGTGATTAATGACGATAGAATCATAGAATCAACCAGGTTGCAAGAGACCTCCAAGATCTTCCAGTCCAACCTAGCACCCAGCTCTATCCAATCAACTAGACCATGGCACTAAGTGCCTCATCCAGTCTTTTCTTGAACACCTCCAGGGTCAGCAACTCCACCACCTCCCTGGGCAGCCCATTCCAATGCCAATCACTCTCTCTGTGAAGAACTTCCTCCTTACCTCCAGCCTATAGGTCTCATATGCAGAGAAGTGTGCAAAAAGTAAGCTTTGTATAGAAATAAACCTACACAACTGTTTGCCAATTTGATAAGCAGCTGCAGATGTTGATGAATGTTATTATTCTATCATTATTCATATATCATCAAAATGAATATTAATTATTAATCATGTAGTGCCCCCAAAGCCTGTGCAAAATATTCTGTATTTTCTTTGCTGATTTAAATGTATTTGTATTTGAAGTTTCATCATATTTCTCTGAGGAATTACCACTTCATTTTTGTGTCATTCTTGAAGCGCCTGGGGGGTCTTTTTGAGGCCACTGTGAGACCTCATTTATTCGTATTATTACAATACCCAGCTTCCAATAATGGTATCTCTTCAGTAATAAAGGACCTGTGCCTGTTGTTGGTGAAATAGAATGAGAAAGATGCATTCTTTTCTGATGGGGGCCAGTTATCTCCCCCTTGTGCCCATCTTCTTCCCTTGCCCCAGACATTTCTTTCCTGTGTTTGAAAGATATTTGCTCTTTCTTTCGCTCTCATTTCTTTCTTCTTTCTGGTAGAAGCAGAACAAGTGAAGTGGTGTTGGAACTTCTGATAACTCTGCCTGCTAATGTTACATATCTTGAGTCACCAGAGAGCTGTAAGGTGGCTGGCAGCAGCAAAGGTGGCAGCACAGACTTTCTAAGTGGTGTGGTAGTTTATGTAAGGAGAAAATTGACTTTTCCTGTCTCTTTTCATGCAGCAGAAATGTCTGGAGGAAAATACAGGGTATTCTGGCAGTCATTCTCCTCTAAGCAAAAGGAGGTGTTTTTTGGGATAATTTGGGTTATTGCTCCCACTATTACTTTTGCAGATTCCTCCTACAGCTGGCACTAAGCACTGGAGATTTCAGTAGTCTTGGGCTGCTGTATCCCCTTCCAGAAAGGCCACATTGAGTCCTGTGCCAGGCCCAGATTTTACAAGGACTCCAGTCACTAACAGCTGCAGCAACACTATAAAAAAATAAATTAGTTTATTCACTGCTTCATGTGGGAATAACTCTCTTGATATGTTATGATGCTGCATTCATAGCAGGACACTGATGTTTTACAGATGCCATGGCTTGAAGGCAGCACAACTCGAGGGTGCACACAGGCTGCCAAACAGACTCTCACAGGATGCTTATGAACAGTAACTGTATATGAGCTGTTGCAGCACATGCAGCCAAGGTCTTTCTGCTGCCTTGATTTTAAAGTGACTCTTCCTATCTGTGAATTCTGCAAGCAGAGCTCTGCTGACCACCATGGAGTTCATTAGGTTACACGGATACTCTTTGCCTCAAAAAGTACCCCCCAAAGACTGCTTCTGAAGGATAAAATCATCTCTGACAGATGTTTTCCTCTTCCTTGTTAATCCCCTTTTGGCATGGCTTCTGGCAAAGCCATGTAGACAGAGGCTACCCTATCATCACATCAGTTTCAGCCATGTGACAGAACCATCCTATGCTCTGCTTGAAATAGCACAAGAAGATTTCTGAAAGCAATGAAATGGTCCTAGCTCCCTGCCCTTTATTTTGCTTTAGAGCTCATCAGTGCAGTTTTGGTGTATTAGAACCTTTTTGTTTATTCAGAGCTACAAAGTGGCTGTGAGGCACAAGTTTGTCTTGATGGTGGTGCATGTACCATACCTTGACATTCCTCAAGTGAGAGGAGAGCAAAGACAAGCAGGATGCTACAGGCCTTGCTCTGCACACGCAGCCAGCTTGCAGAAGGAGTTTGAGAGAAGTACTCTGTCCATTCTTGAGTAAGAGAAGGTACAGAGTTGAACCTTGGTACTTGCAGAGAGGAAGGCTCCTTGTGTTTCTGCTCTTGTCTACCCCTGCAAAACCAGATGGAAACTATTTTTAGATTGAGAATTGAGAATTCATTCCCACCTTCAATAATTAGACTTAATTTACAGATTCTTTGTAAGTTCTTTCCACATCACCAGGCCGAATCAGTGTGACATCTGGTGAATAAATGCCACTGCATAAAGATGAAAAACTTAGTGTTATGGCAGGGTGCTTTGGGAAGTGTTGAGAAGCCAGGAAGATGAAGGTTACTGCTGTCAAGCTGCACACTGGGGTTCAAAGGAGTGTTATCCACTCACCGTGCAAGGCCTGGAAGACTGCTTCCAATGTGAAAGCTACTTTTACTGCAGTGCTCAGCACCTCTTTGCAAGTGGCATAGTTACAGCAAAGTGATAGGAAAAGTCTGCGAGATGCATGTCACTGTAGAGTTCAAGATTTACTCTGCCCATTCAGGCTTTCCTTTAGCAGCTGTCAATACTGATGGCTGTGTCATCATGGGTCAAGACTGTCTCCTGCTTCATCTCATATTCACATTTTCCCCATATATTTTGTATGAAAATGGTTTGGACATACAAAGGGTCTGTGTTTACAGCACCGTGCAGCCTGGCAGTTTATTCCCCTTAGCACACGTATATTGAGATCTCCAGAGATCATTTAGCTGGGAGATTGCACAATTACCTTCTAGTACAGGTCTAAACTAGGAGCCTCCGTCCCATTCCATACACCTCGTACAACCACTGAGATCAGTGAAAGCGAGCTCTGAAATGCATCTCCTGTGGTTTGCAAGCACTTTACACTATTCTGTACTCTGTCAATGAAACTTTAGATACCATGAGGCAGAGATTTGGTCTCCTGTTTATAGCTGCGTCTTTGTGTTTGATAGCTTCAGGTCCCTTTCTCTCACAAAGTGACTTCTGATGCATGAGAAGGCAGGGCAAATGACTTCTTGCTTCTGTCTCCTGCAAGAGTTTGGTCCTTGTGCTTCTATTCACCTGGTCGGTCTCCTAGGAAGTCTTCCCTAAACTTGAAAGAGGTTGCTGACGTTCATCATGCTCAGGGATCTGGAAAGATAACCCCATTTACAGCAAGTACTTCAGCAGCAATAAAAATACCTGTAAGGGGCCAAGAAAGGGGCAAATGCAGCATGATTCATTCTGTACTGTGAGCCTGTGCTGTAGAGCCTATCGAGGCAAGTCTAGAGCCACAGTGTTGTGATGTTACTACTTGAACAAAACGCTCTCAGAGGTATCAACAGCTAGCAATGTTTCTCTTTGTATTTCAGGTCTTGTTTTCTAACATTGAAGACATTCTTGGTGTTCACAAGGAGTTCCTGGCTGCCTTGGAATTTTGTTTACAACCAGAACCTCAGTCTCAGCATGAACTGGGAAATGTTTTCTTAAAATTTGTAAGTACAATGACTTAACGCTATCTCAAAGTGCAGCTTCCTGTCATAAGCTCCCATGCCCCATAGCTAGCCCTAATCTCTGAGAGTAGTGGCAATACTGTGACAATGTGTGTCTTGTATGAAAGTTGTAGGGTGGGAAAAAGCTTGTGAATGGGTTAGAACAATGGAAACCACATCAAACTTGGCTAAACAAGGACTTATTTTTAGCAAGCCTTCCTTTTCCCATTGAATATTTTTCTCACCTAGCTGGTCACATGTTAGTACTGAGAAATTGTTTGCACGGGCTTCAGATGTTTCAAAAAAGCAGCACAGATTCAAGTGAATGGATAATTTTGGAGTATATTTTAAAATATCAAAATACTGAAACCTACAAGGACTGCACATCATTTACAGTAGTTAATGTGCATGCTTCTATCCTTTGGCAAATGAAAGGTAATGCGAGGTGTCTTCCTGTACTGAAGTACAGCATGAGATAGCAGCACACAGCCTTTTTACTATGGAACAAGCAAGTACCTGCTTTTTCTATGGCTCCAAAGTAAATAAAATTTGGCTTTTGACTTCATAATGCTAAATCAAGAAATCCAGGGCTACAAATTCATGCAGTCATACAGTATGAATTCAGTCTGCCGGCTCCAGGTTGTTTAGAACATTTTGACTGGCAACTTTTGTATCCTCTGATTTCATGCCTGAGCTGTGTTTGTAAGATGCTCCAGCCTGGTCCAGTCAGGTGGGTACTGTTCTGTGATCCAGGAAAGCATGAACCTGTACTAAGCATTGTGCAACTGCAGCTTGTGAGCCTACCATTGCCTCTTTCACTATTTTCTTATACCTGTGAAATTCTTCCTGTAGACTTTTGGTTAGCTTTGAACCTGGCCTGGATATCAATTGTGTTTGTGTGTCATCCTGTGACTGATGTGTGTATGGAGCATACTGTCTATGTCAGACCAGTTGTTATATGCCCCTAGTCACAGGATAGACTCATTTAAATGCAAAGTTACCCAATTTACATGTATAATAACTTCTGAATTTTACATGTATAAGTTTTGCATTTTTTTTTCCACTTGGAGCAGCCCTCTTGAGATGTCTGAAAGCATCTACATAACAGCCATTTCTTCCAATTCTTATTAACTGCATTAAGCCACAGGCCAACTTCCTATGAAAATATGTTCTGTTGTGCTTTCATATCCAAAATTCCTGCTTTCACAGCTCATCAGTTTGAGTGGACAGCAATTATACAGCCATTCATCACTCACAGAACTTCACAAACTACCTTCTCTTGCCCAATTGCTAGTTATGTTGTGACAATTATTAAAATAGTGCTGGAAAATGTTATAGTGAGACTATGCCCAAAAATCATATCAGGTGTGAGGGCTGTCATCTGCTGAAACAGATTCACATTGGTGAATTTTGTTACCTTGAGCACCCACTAGAAGTGTTGCCTACCAAGAAGATGTGCTGTACTGATGTAAGAGTATTCATTAGAGAAGATACCAAAATTAGAAGGCTTTTGAGTGAAGCTGTCAAACTGTACCGTGTTGCAGAGTGATGCTGAATAATCCTGTATGTATTCACTGGTAGTGCTTTCTTGGTTTATTGTTATTAATCATAGAATGTTCTTTATTTATCAAACTTGCAACAGTATAGAAATTATGAAGTTGTAATGCACAGGGATGAGTACTGGTGAGAATTTATCTTCTGACCAAGGTAGTTTGACTGAGATCAACTTATGCTGTTGTCTAGAGTGCACACATCAACTGTTTCATGATCCTGCAAGGAATGAAGCAGCTTATGCAGAAGGAAGTAGAATACATATTTGATTGAGAGTATGTAGAAAAAAACTGTTCTCATCCATAATTGCCTTATAAAAATGTAGGAATACCGTTAGTAGCATTGTGGTAAGGAACAGTCAACAGAAGATTACCAAGAGAGGAGGAAATAAGGTGTCCTTACATGCAGATAGTGTCTAGGTTTTAGAAGGCAAGCTTCACTGTGGATGGCTGGGCCCAAAGAGTGGTGGGGAATGGAGTTAAATCCAGTTGGTAGCCAGCCACAAGTGGTGTTTCACAGGGCTCAGTTTTGGGGACAGTCTTGTTTAATATCTTAATGATCTGGATGAGGGAATTGAGGGCACCTGTGTAAGTTTGCAGGTGGTGCCAAACTGGGTGGGAGTGCTGACCTGTTCTAAGGTAGGAAGGCTTTGCAGAAAGACCTGGACAGGCTAGATCAGTGAGTTGAGTCCAATAGGATGAGGTTTGAGGCCAAGGACCAGGTCCTGTACCTGGGTAACAACAACCACATAAATGTGCTAGGCTTGGGGAGTGAGGGAAATGGGATGTGTGCCCCGTCAAAAGCTTTCGTAGTGAGTTCCCAGTGAGTGACAAGGAGATGCCAGTGACAGCTGTGGTTCAGGGAGAGTCTTTGGTTCTTTCCTACTCAGGCTTACAAAGCTCCATTTCCCTAATTGAGCTGTTATAATGAAGTAGAGACATCTTTAAACCCCCCAGTGCCTCAGAATCAGTACTCCCGAAAGTGTTCCTATGATGCTGAAGCCGCTTTTTAATAAGACATGGTACAATGTTTTGCCACCAGAAGAAGCTCTTGTAGTACCCTTGAGGTTTCCTGGAGAAAAAGCCAGGCATTCTCCTCCAGAGATGGACTCCTGCAGCATGGCTGGAGAGTTTTCTTCAAGAGTGCACGTTGTTAGTGTACCCAGGGAAGACACAAGTCAAGTGTTTCTTTGGCCTTTCAATTTAGGCAAGAGTCTCTTGTGTTGCAGTGTGCTTCGGGGAAGTGCCAGCAGGAGCACCCTCAGTGCAGCTTTTTCATTATCATCAAATCACAGTATCCTCAGGAGAGTTTGCCGTGAGGAAGTCACGTAAGATGTGAGAATCTTTTGGAGGCTTGGTGTTTCTTCTGTTGTGATCACCTGGCAAGGTCATTCTTCATCCTAATTATGAACCCAGTTCTTGTCAGCAGCCAGATGTTAGCACAGGTGCATTGCTTTGGAAACCCAGTGTTAAAAATGCTCATTAATTTGGTGAGCAGCTTGAGAACTTTTGAAACACTGTTATTTGCAGACACTATTTCATAGTGGTGCATGTTTTCTGTAAATTGCCTTGTATCTGTCCTTGATAGAGATCTCCAGGTTCCTTCTGTGGAGTTCCATCAGATTCCAGTGTTATGTTCTGTTTGTTGAGATCTGTTTATTTTCAAGTTCTTCTAATCTATTTAGGTCTGATTCTTTTGCTGCTTTACTTTGACGTAGAAAAGCCTTACTCAACAAGAATTCACTGCTCTTCAGAAACAAGACACCAGTTACAATTCTTCTGTCTCTAAGATCAGAGCTGATCCATTTAAATACTGCCAGGACCTCCAGCTCAGAAGGATTCAGATCTTGAGTAACACTTCAAGCAAGCAGGCAGATTTCATGAGGGTTCCAAAAGAGCAATCACTGCACAGTGATTTTTTAAAAAAGTACTTTAGCAGCTGATGTAATGCACTTGTTCTTGCTTTCAGGCATGAAAATTTGTTTTCTTTCAGAAGACATTCTTTGTGCTGGTGTACTCCATTTGATCAGATCATTAGAAGTTCATTGTCTCGTGCTAGGTGTGAGAAGTTCTTCTGGAGCTGTGGTTCAGTATGACTGTAACTGACAATAAAGAGCATGCTTGAGCATTCAGGCAAAATTGAATCTGCAGCCTTCAACACAATGATGCCATAGCACAAGTCTTTAACATCAAAGAGCTTACACACCAAAGGTGGAGTCATCACACCTCGTCAGCACAGGCTGTTTTGTGCAGGTCATGAAAACGCGTGGTGTCTGCAGAGCAGAAGGGCAGAGAAATGACAGATGCTTCATATCTGATCTTGCCATATTCCAGAGCTTTGGTAATATAATAGCTAGAAATATGTTCATAGGAAAGGTGTTATCTTCTCATTTTTAGAAGGCAGTTTTACTGTCCAAGTCATCAGGGATCTCATTGTGTTCAGAATGATATCTTCTGTTTTGTATAGGCTTTTATGTTGATGGAATTGTTTCCAGCCTGAGTTGAAACAAGAAAAGGTCACAGCTTGTTAAAAATATGTCCAAATAAAATGGCTACAATTTCCCAAATGTCTTAACTTGCTGTCTCGAGGCAAAGCTATTTTCAAGTTTACTTTGTGGGCAGTTCTAATGGACCCAAAATAACGTATTTGAAAAATAAACTATTGGTTAGAGGTTTATTTTAACAAAGCTAAGAAGAGCACACTTATTTCTGTCACTAAAATCAAAAAGTCTAGCTGTGTATCCAACAGATTTGCTGAGTAAGAAGGTGCCATTTTTATATGGTCCTATCTCTGACCATAATTGCACTTTAATATAGAGTAACTGCAGGTTCAGAATTCCTGGGCTAGCATCTGTAATTATGTAACTGATCATTTCCTCACCAGGGGATGGGAGAGTCCAGGACTGAATGTCACCCAGAGAGGAAATTAAACACGTTAGACACTGGGTAATTTAAAGCATAGTTCTCATATTTGTGGGTCTCATGCATGAAGGACAGCTGGAAAAGACTTGATGAAAGCACTCTGGTGTGTGCATAATTATTTTACTACCTTGAGCTTTAGCAAAGGGATTTTGTCATGATCTAAATATAGCCATCCAAAACTCCAGGCGCTCCAAGCTGCAGTCAGAAACCTGAGCAATGACATTTTGTGTGCGTTGATGTAACGGATGCTGTTGTGTTAAGGGTTACTATTTTTAGTTTCAAGGATGCTGCTTCTGTGCATCCAGGGAGTCAAAGAGAGTTGAGAAGATGAAATGTTAGAGAAAGTTGGATATCTGTCTTCTCATTCTGTAATTCTCCGGTTTCTATAGTTGAAAACAATCCCATGCCTCTCAATTCCTCTTTTCTGTTGCGCTGTGGACTCAGCCCTGCCTTTTTCCTGCATCTGGTGATCAGAAACCTTTGTTTCTTTTTTGTTTCCCAGTATTAAACTCCAGTACTAACATGAACAGATGGATAAGTGTCGAACATCTGTATTCCAGCTCTTTGCACCATGTTCTTTGTGGCAACTCTTATTTGTTTTATACCATTGTCCTTGGACATACATCCATTTATTCTCAGAAATATAAAGAGGGAAAAAATATTTAATCAGATTAGTGATAAACCAAACTCAAAAGCATTTTACAGTCTGTAAGGATGTGCATCTAAGCCATTAAGCATCTGACCAGAATGTCAGATTTTTCCAAACCAATAGTAATACAGTTTCTTTTCCATGTGGCAGTAGTAAAGAGAATGCCCATTGATTGCAGCTGTATTCCCATGGAGTCATGTTGGCAGTAGTTTTTTGCTTGGATCTCTATGAACTGTCTTAAACATAGCTTAGATGCTGCAGATATATTCAGCTGACACAAGAAGCTCTACATCTGTGAAGAGTGCTGGGAGTCTAATCAACCCCCCCTCCCTAAAAATTAACTTCCTAGTTCTGGGGAGATGAAAAGGTTCAGACAGGATCCTAAATAGAAAATTAATGATGTGAATGCCACAACAAACTGGACAGCATTGTCTACGTGGCATGGTGCCTTAAGATGCCAGCTCTGGAAAGCTTTTATTACCCCTGGCAAAGTGCCACTCTAATGCATCTAAATTACTTTTGATATGCTAAGTAGCTCGTCTGAGTACCTCTGCATGGCACTGCATTGTGGTGTATAGAAGTCAGCCTGAACCAGGAAAGAAACCACTATTGTGAGGAGCACCCGAACAATTATGAATCTTTGGCTTCTGACTAAAGCCTAATACAGTCTCTTGACCTCTCTTTTATTCCAGTGAATGCAGTGCTGGAATCTTATAACATAGCTGCTGAAAGTGCAGCTCCTCCCAACAGTATCAACAGGGTCAGCTTGCTCCTTGCCTGGTCTTCTCAGGCATGGAAATACTGTTGCTTCTTTTGAGAAGCATTTCCATGTTTCCTGGTGTATGATGTTTGCAATGGGTTTAGCATCTCTGAGCATTTTGGTTAGAAGAAGTTGCGCTGTCTTTGTTTCTGGAGATCAGTAAAGCAGAACTTGGTGCTGCCAGCTGACCTTTGTTTCTTACCGGAGATTTCATTCTGCCAAATGTACTGGTGGGTATGACATGTTCTGGAGTAAGTACCTCAGTCTACAGGTACTTCCCTTCCTTTAATTTCTGTACTATGCCGCTTGTTCAGTGTTTATTCGATGAAAATCTTCATCTAGGAAAGTGTAATGGACAGCTGACCCACTGAGTGTTGCATTCAACCTAGTGAAGACTGCTGCTTGTTTCAAAACACAGTGAACCAGCCAACTCACTGGGAGGTTCCCCCTCAGCTCTGAAAGGAAGGGGGTTTCCAGCTGGTTGCTTTACGTTACAGTTCCCGTTCAGATCTCTGAGCTTATTCCAGGCCTTGGTTCTTTCCAGCCACTTCTGTTTCTTCCTCCTGCAGCAGATCTCAGAAATATCAACCCCTTTGCTCCTCTTTTACTCTGCATCTGGCTACTCTGCTGGAAAATCCCAACACACATGCAAGTATCCCTGAGAAAGCAAAATCCATTCTTTCAGCAGAGAATCTTTTATTTCAGTGGTGCATTAAGAGGAAAAGTCCTGTAAATCTCTGTACTCAGAAGGCTGATATTTCACTTAGAGTTAAGTTAGGAATTAGTGAAACACCTCTGTACGTTATTCACATCAGAGAAGTATTATGCACCTCATGTAAACTGCAGCCCAAGTGCTACTTGGAGTGCACACACCTTTGTAAAGAATTTGGCATCAGACTGATAAAATAGTCACTCCAGTTGTGTCTGAGTCAAGAAGTTACTGTGTTTTTTCTTTACAGAAAGACAAATTCTTTGTGTATGAGGAGTACTGCAGCAACCACGAGAAAGCACTCAGACTGCTCATGGAATTGAACAAGATCCCAACAGTGAGAACATTCCTCCTGGTAAGTGCCTTCTCTAGCACTCTTGACATAATGATTTGACTTTGTACTGTACTCACAGTGACCCTTGGTATCGCAGGAACCCCGGGCATTTTACAGATGCTGCCAATTTCAGGTATGCAGCACTTGGGATATTGAAATCACTGATGAGTTTGGGCACACCGAGCACATATCTGCTATAAGTGATTTCAACAAAGAGAGGGAAGATTTATTGATTGATTGATTGATTGGTTTTAGAAAGAAACAACAGAATTTGACCAAAGATTATGAAAGGAGTAATGCAATAAGTCAGTAGCAGGGCTGTGACTAGTTCCCAGTGGATCTGCTTTCCTGCTCATTTCTCTGACCAATTCACTATCTGCAGACCCACCAGAAAAAATGCAACCTACTTCTGACATCCTTTTCCTCTTGAGTCCAGCTGTGGGCAAGAAATATAGTCTGGATGAATTGTTTTGACTGTATTGCTGCTGCATGTATCAAAAATCACCCCATCCACCCCATGTCGTATGAGTGTCTGTGCTGGGGAGGGACTGTGACATACAGCCTTTAAATGCATCCATAGTGGCTGGGCTGGGAGGAGAGACAACCAGCAGAGTGCCTTCTGCCCAGCATTCCATATTTTTCTTTCTTTTCTTGGATGTTTATCCTCCTAGCCTCACCCTAATTCTGCCTGATTTTTGGATGTGTTTTCCCTAGCCATGAGTGCATGGTAGTTGGAAGGAGGTTGGCATGTAGGTAAGGGACTAATTCAACAAACACAAGCTTTTTTACTTACCAAATGCTAGGAGATGAAAGAAAAAGGCTGCCTTTCAGGGAACCTGCTCTTCCTCCTGCCCTTCTTTTTCCTGTTTTTGCCAAAGGTCTGCTCTTTCCCAAAATAGTATGTGCAGCGAAGGAAAACTTCTGCATGAATGTCTGTCACAAGCAGGGCCAGAGCATTCTTTTAGCCACAAAATACAGGACTGAGAAGGAGCAGTAGGAACCAGCACTCATGTTATTGGGTAGTCAGAAGCCCTTTGTCACATCTGAGTTTCAATGAACCTTGTTAAATTACCATTAGTTTGAGTCACCAAATAATCCTTTCCCTGTTCTTGCGCTAGTTTGGATGCTTCTATTGAGGGAAACAAATGAGGAAGAGAGACAAAAGCGCATGTGAACACCATCCTGCCCAACACTCAGAGGATTCTCCACTTCTGCTGGATTGGCAAAGCCTCTTGCCTGTGTTACTGGCAGCAGCTGGCTGACTACCAGGCACACAGTAAGCTGCTGTGGCTTACTGCAGCACCTGAAGCCAAGAGACTCTTAAAATAGCAGGAAATATGTGAGGAGAGACGGCACTGAAGTGTCTGCTTTGCTGTGGCTGGTGTAATTTCTTCCTGGCCTTGCTTCTCTTCTCCTCTGCCTTCTAAAGCCAGTGCTATAATGCCACCATGCAGAGAAAGCTGCATTAAAATACAAAGCCTTTCTTGTGAGAATAGATTTGGCCCAATTGCCCCCTCACAGCTGCTGAAATACAGAATGTGGGAATATGTTTGAAAAATCAGTAAGTGTTAAAGGGCAGTTTTGAGCCCAGAGCTAGGGAGAGGGCTGAAAGAAGAGATAGGAAGAACTGAATCACTCAAGACTTGGAAAATTGGACAGGGAGCATTGTGAGCTGGTAGCCCACACTACAGATCTGGAATAGCCTTGGGAAGGGTTATTTTACAGATGATTGTCTGTAGAAATACCAGTTAGGAGTAATGAGATTTATGTATGATGTCTGTTGAACATTCCAGAAGAGAATTGCTGAGTTACAGCCAAAAACCCTCTAAATTTCATAGTGTGTCTGAGCCACAGCAAACTTCTTACAGAAGAAAATGTTATCAGTGATGCCCCAAAGCAAGCATATCTTGGCTGAACTGAATTTAAACTTAGCTTCTCTTGTCAGGACAGGTTTGCAACCAGGGTGACTTCTGGAGCAAAGCTGTCCAGATTAGTGGTTGAAATACAGACTAGTTTATCTCAAATAGATTTGAAGTCTGAGTTTACTACCTGTCTCTGGTAGCAGTCAATTACAGAATCTTCAGGGATGTGTGTAAAAAGCTGGCAGCAGGCCAGTGTTAGTCTGTCAATTACAGATTATTGTGACAAAGGACAGCTCAAATACTTTTTTTTAAAAGCCATGCTGAATTCTTACACTTTCCATGTCAGTCCTGAGAAGAATTTCCATAATCTATGGAGAAGTTGATCGTCACTTGTTTTGAGGCAGTATGCACAAATGCCTCTGTGAAATGTTTCTTCTAGAATGCTTGGCCCTTCCAAATCTGTGTGAACTCATTGTGTGAGAGCTGCAAGGGTTGATACAGTTGCATCTTCAGTTCATCAACCTAAAGTCTATTTGGACTTGGATTTCTTCAGTATATCAGTTCAATACTTGTCCCCTACATTACTGTGTTTAAACAGCAGGAGAGCAGTGACTTTTTTTTTTTCCCTAGGGAGAGAAATGCCCTTCACCACTTTTCTGTTCGGAAGTCACAGAGCTTCACAAAATTAACAGTGAAACCCATTTATTTATATTGGGTAACAGAACTAATGAAACCTGATTTCTTTAGATTTCATTTCCTCTAGCACCTGTTACCTACAGGCTAACCTTGTCTCGATGCCTCATAGTGTTTTTGCTGGGCAAGCAGCAGCATGTGCTGTAACTGGCTGAGGACTACGTGTGTGCTGGCTAGCCAGCTAATGCACCCATGCCACTTTTCCAGCTGTGCTTAGCCTTAATGTTTTGCCAGAGGATTGGTGGATAAGCTGCAAATGACTCATTTATTTAAATTCTGCTATGATTTCCTTCAGACATAATTAGAATAGAGTTAATTACATAATTGCTAGTTAGTAGGCGTGATTTTAGCTGGTAAGAGTTTTCTGGACCAACAGTGTAAATTGCATAGTCAAGGAAGACAAATGGTTGTATGTATCAGTTGTGGGGGTAGACTGAGTTCTTTTAGGTGATGGTGCTTGTAGATTTGCTGGTTGTCGTTCTGTTGTTACTACTTTTTGTTGCCAGCTGCATGAACTTTCACTGGGACACTGTTATCTACAACAGTTATTCTTTTGCTGGTGCAGGAAGAACTTTGCAGGCTTGATGCCTGTGTTTCAGTGGTGAATGAAGTCCTATTTCCTGTATCCCAGGTGTAACCTAGTACTCTCTGACCATAGTGTCTGTTATATGAATGCAAAATTGCATCTAAATGCTTTGGGTCTGAGGTAACACTGGTTTATTTTTTTTAATTGTTACAGGGTTGCATGCTTTTGGGAGGCAGAAAGACAACAGACATTCCACTAGAAGGTTATCTGCTAACTCCAATTCAGAGAATTTGCAAATACCCACTTCTGCTTAAGGTAAACCAAAGAAATCATTTCTCCAGATGGTTGTTTAATTCATGGAGTGACCCTGCATTATTTTAGCCCTGATTCGTGTTGTCACTACTACCTTCCTGGTTTGCTCTTTTGTGGAGAAAATGGCTTTTTATGTGTACAGGCAAAAACCTGTCTGATGCTGACAGGCTGCTAAATCTTGTAATGGTATCGGCATGCCAGAATCACAACTTAATAACTAATGCCTCTTGACTTCAGTTCTTTTTAGATGTTTACTAAGGCTTGTGAGTGCTATTCTAGCCGCTTTCTGAAAAGATGTGTTCTGTGTGATAGAGTTGTATCAGTGTTTTGAGCAACTGGGTGGCTCTGGGGACTCTAAATGGGATACATCTTTCTTCAGGAGGACTCTAGTTTGAGTGTGCTCAGGTCAGTAATGATCAAAATCCTGTCTCATCTGACAGCTGTTTGACAGCTTGTTTGAAAACTCTTTGGTTGCCTTAGATGAGTTCCCAATAGACAGGTGTCATTCAGAAATCACTACTGTAATTGGCACTAATTGTCCCCCTTGCCAGTATTCTTACTGTAACAATAAAAGACCTAAAAAGAGATGACTTGTCTCTCATCCTTCAGGTCAGGGCCAGGTCACATGCCTAGTGGGGACAAGGAGAAGAAAAGGAGAAAGCTGTGTCTGGGAGAGTTTGTGTCACTGGTGGCTTCTGTGGCTGGCAGCTATCAATCTTCAGTGATGTCATTCTCTTTGCCGATCATTTGTAACATTGCATTTACTGAAAGAAAATTAATTACTAAAGTATAAAAAGAAATTGCTTTTATTTTGAAAGAATGGTGTCTTCCAGAGTTGTGGAGGAACATAAGTGTTCTGCAGGTCCTGCACAACAACCCCAAGCAATGCTACAGGATTGGGGAAGTGTGGCTGGAAAACTGTCTGGCAGAAGGGACTTGGGGGCTGCAATAGAGATCTCAGTATGAGCAAGCAGTGTGTCCAGGTGGCAAAGAAAACCAGTGGCATCCTGGCTTGTATTAGAAATGCTGTGGCCAGCAGGGATAGGGAGGTGGTTGTCACCTTGTACTCTGCTCTGATGAGGCCACACCTCAAGTATTGCGTTCAGTTTTGGGCACCACATTACAAGAGGGATGTGGAGGTGCTGGAGCAAGTGCAGAGGAGGACAGTAAAGCTGGTGAAGGGCCTGAAAAATCTTATGAAGAGTGACTGAGGGAGCTGGGGATGGTTAGTTTGAAGAAGGAGAGGCTGAGGGGGGACATCATTGCTGTCTACAGCTACCTGAAGGAACGTTGTGGAGAGGCTGCTGCTGGTCTCTTCTTGCAGGTAAATAGTGATAGAGCAAGAAGGAATGGCCTCAAAGTGCAACTTTGTAGAGTTAGACTGGTTATTAGGAAATATTTTTGCACAGAAAGAGTGGTCAGGCATTGGAATGGGCTGCCCAGGGAGAGGGTTGACTCACCAGCCCTGGATGTGTTTAAAAGTTGTTTGGATGTGGTGCTTGAGGATATGGTTTAAGAGTGAACTTTGTGGAGTGGGTTAGCAGTTGGACTTGATGATCCTGAGGGTCTTTTCCAACCGGAATGTTTCTGTGATTCTGTGGTGAGCTGTGCTCTCAGTCATAGGCTGGCCACTCCGTGTGTGGACCAGTAGTCATCTTAAAAACACGTCTGGAGAGCTCAGCTCTAAGCCATGCATGTGACTGTCTTAGAGAAGTCAGAGCTTTGTCGTAAGTGCCATGAGGATAGTGGGTACAGAAACACATCTAAAAGCAACTCACCTTTGTTTACAAAGTAGCAGAATCATCAATGCAGTGATATTTTGACATTCTTCACCTTTCATTTTCCCACTCCTCTGTGCCGTAGTAAGGCAGGCCTTTTGGAAAGGATGAGGTTCTGTAGCAGACTTTCCGAGAGCTACAAATGCACCAGTTTATCTTGCTTTTCTTCAGGAATTTATTTTGCAAGGGGGTAGTAAACAAAAGACTAGAACAAAAGAAATATTTTGAAGCCATAATTCAAAGCTTTCCAAATTCACTGGCAACTGAAGTCGTTGGGCTCCAAGGATCAAATATAGGGCTGTAGAAATGAACTAATGGTTTCCAGTCTGGCACATGGGTGTACACTTGTATATGTCACAGGGCTGGGTGGCACAAATCGGCTTCCTTTGGAAGCCAAAGACAAGACTAAGAAAGGCTAAGACTGAAACAGTGTTACTTGCCTTCAAGTCACAGTGGGCTAGAAATAAATTTGTCCTCTGATCCCAACACTGTGTCCGCCTTCTCTGGGGTGGGGAGGAGTGGTGACAAGTTTCTTGTGGATTTGTGTTTTTTTTTTTTTTTGTATCCAGGCTGATATAAATCACACACTGCTCATTACTTGGACAGGAAAAAGCTGTGAGGAATTTAATTTTGGTAAGGCAGCCAGTCTGCCTCAGTTAGCGAGATGATGCCATTGCTAAGATTGTGCAGCTCAGAAAATACCTGTGATCAGTTGGGAGTGTAAGTGATGCTGATTCTCAAAGGTAGTGAACTTACAGTGAATAAATTGCACCCAGTTCAAGACTTGCTTGATACATGCTAGCAGGAAATTACCCGTGTGAACAGTGTTTCAGACATAGGAACAGTTAAGGGAATACACAGGCTTGATTCTGTGAGTGCTGACCAGAAAATACAACTCTGTGAGCAAGAATGAAAAAAAGTAGAGTTAAAAATAACACAGCCCTCAAATTAAATGTTTGCTCTCCCTCTGCAGAACTGCAGTTACTGCTCCTGAAATAGCTGTTTAGTATTCGTGGGGATTGGATCTTCTTTTACCTAATTCCCAGGACAAACAGGTACTATTGTGTTCCAGTTGATTAGAAAAGTCATATACCAGAGCTATCCTACTTACCTCTTTTACTTTACCAAAAAGTTTGTGAGCATCCAGATTTTTGATATGACCTTGTTACAGCACACATATGCTGGAACATGTATGCTTGATATGCCTGGTACAGCATAAGTAGCTGTATGGCTCAAGTTTGATAAAGATAGAATAAACCAAGTAATTCAGACTTGTCTGTGTTGGAAGGCCAATGTAAGTACTAGGGTAAGGCACATCTTTGAAACACTGTGACTGTTTTTGTTGATACCATATGTGACATATTTGTCAGAATAGTCACATGTATCATGGAGTTGATTTGGGTGTGTTAATTAGGAATAGTATCACAGTATCACCAAGGTTGGAAGAGACCTCACAGATCATCAAGTCCACCCCTTCACCACAGAGCTCAAGGCTAGACCATGGCACCAAGTGCCACGTCCAACCTTACCTTGAACAGCCTCAGGGACGGCGACTCCACCACCTCCCTGGGCAGCCCATTCCAGTGTCCAATGACTCTGTCAGTGAAGAACTTTCTCCTCACCTCAAGCTTAAACTTCACCCGGCGCAGCCTGAGGCTGTGTCCTCTCGTTCTGGTGCTGGCCACCTGAGAGAAGAGAGCAACCTCCCCCTGGCCACAACCACCCTTCAGGTAGTTGTAGACAGCGATAAGGTCACCCCTGAGCCTCCTCTTCTCCAGGCTAAACAATCTCAGCTCCCTCAGCCTTTCCTCGTAGGGCTTGGGCTCAAGGCCTCTCACCAGCCTCGTCGCCCTTCTCTGGACACGCTCAAGCATCTCAATGTCCCTTCTAAACTGGAGGGCCCAGAACT
This sequence comes from Tricholaema leucomelas, assembly GCA_013400475.1. Lineage (NCBI taxonomy): Eukaryota > Metazoa > Chordata > Aves > Piciformes > Lybiidae > Tricholaema lacrymosa > Tricholaema leucomelas. Next base: position 560,237 of record WAAF01003466.1, on the reverse strand, counting down.
GAGTATCTCCAAGTGCAGATATACTTTAAGCGTATGTTGCCTCTAGTTCCTGTTATAAAGTATGACATCCTGCAATTGGTGATCTTAGGTTTTCTCATTCTCTTTGAGATGATGCTCAAAGAGGATGAAGCTCTTTGAAGCTTTTTGAACAAACAAATCCTAGAGACAGGACAATTCACATGATGATGATTGACAAATTACATTTTTCTTTATAATTGTCTTTTTTTCTGAACCCAGTGTTGCAGCTTTGGAGTGGCTGACTGTAAACTGAGGCTTTTTGGGCTTGGTTTGGGTTCACTGTTTTTAACATTTTAGTTGCTTTCTCTCTAATTTGCAAGGCTGCTTCTATATGGTTTGAATGGTGGGCCTCAAACTTAGCCATGGTGTTCCATAATCTTGTTGTGCAAATAGAGAAGTAACAATATTAATATTTTTGTCCCTAATACAGTTTTTGCCTGCTTTAGGCAGCATGCAAAAAAATCAGTGCAGCATTTGTTGGGCAGCCTGTTAGTTTTATTCCCAGTTCAAAACCTCTCTAATGTGAATTCTGCTTCTTTTGGTGAAGTTTCACAGCAAGAAAATTATGTAAGTCTGTTTGGGCATGTAGGTGTTCTGAATATTTGTTCAAGATGAGCTTCTCCATAAAATTGTCTTAGACATGAGCAAGGGGCAGGGACTAGTCTTGAGCAAAACCAGACTGTGCTTGCTGTGGTGGGCATTGTGATTTGGTAAGAAGCAGCAAAGGCAAACACGAGCATAGGCCTTGAGAGCATGCACTGTGGGAGCAACTTCAGACTCCAGTGTGTGTCTGAGCACTGGAAAGCCTGCCCAGTGAATGAACATTTTGGATTAAGGCAGCCCTGTCTCACTGATAATAATTGTGTGCCTCTGTATTAATTAGTGTGAACCATGCTACTTAAGAGCAGAAGCAGCTGTTTTGTAAACCAATCTCTGAACAAAAATAGCCTTTTTTCCCTTAATAAAGAGCATTTATGTGAGCAAGAAGAAAGCCCTAAGGGAGTGGTGATCATGAGTTAATCACACCATTAGGGGGTGGGGATTAGGAGCAGTCATTCCTGTCTCCTTCCTCCCAACACAGGAGGAATGTGCAGCACATGATAACCGCACCCCTACGGGCTCCTGATAGCCCAGTGGGTGTCACAGAGGTTATTTCTTGTTTGATGTCTGTTCTCTTAAGACTCAGACTCCAGCCAGAAATGCACATTCCTCCTCTGATCCCTTAAAAATATCTCATAATATACACAACTCCAGGGACAACTTAGGGCAGTAATTATGTATTGCATCATGTGATGGAAGAGTCATTGGCCCTTGGAAGGAGGAAAAAAACTCTAAGCAAAAAGCCGAGCGACCAGAGCCTTCTTGAAAGGGAAAACCCAGCAGAGAGGCTCACACAGAGTAAATGCAATGCCTGGACTTGGAGAGATGGGAAGCCAGTGGTGTGGACACAACAGGATGAGGAAGAGTTAACTCACTCTCTCCTCCATTCCTGTCAAAGCTGTTTAAGTAACAATACCTTTTTGTTGGCCAAAATGAAATATATTTAATCAGGGGGCGTTAGGGTTTTTCTGGTTGTAGTCCATGTGGCATGTGTGTGTCCTCTTTTTCTCTCAGAAGTGGTGTTGCTCGTATATTCATACATTGCCTGGTTGAAATCCAAGTCTGTGTAGCAAAACATTAAAACCCCTCCAGTGTTGGAAGGAATGCTGCCAATTTATAAATCACACTTCTGTCGTTCACACTTTTAATATAAAATCACAAATAACTGGTAATATTTATAAAACTGGAAACATGGCTTTGTTACATTTTAATTTCGCATGTGTCATAGATTTGATGGCAGATTACATTAAATCTTTTTACTGATTTATCCTTGCTTGTCTAGTCTTTACTCTGCAGAAGCATTGACATAAATTACAAATTACAAAAAGATACAGAATTTAAAAAACATGTGCTATGATTGGCAGGTACACAGAGCCTGCTGTAACATTTTTGGGTTAGTTTAAGTGGAAAACAAATTTTAATACAAGCAAATAATAAGTGTCAAATACAAAACCGAAACTCCTGGAAACATATTTGCAAAAAAGTTGAGGGTTGGATGTTTTTAATAGGCACATCTTGGAGTTGAACTATTTATTAACAACTGTTTGAACTGATAACCACAGAAATGTGTTGTCTTTATCTCCACGATCCTGAGATGTTCAGTAGGTAACCAACGGATGTGTCTCTGAAGCTGCATTTCATGTATGTGCTGGTTGGTTGGTAGTGCAAAGTGAAGCAGCCTGGCAGGTGATGATTGGCACCAGTCAATGCACAGCGTTAACATTCACTGCACGAAATGCATGCTAAACCATGCCCAAGTGTTCTCAGGAACATCAAAATAGGAGGAAGGAACTTTTGAAATATAAAGACTTGTAAATTTCATCTGTGAAATGTGTGTTTGGATGTCAGTTTGCAGTATACAGTCGTTTTTGTGTAGCAGGACTACACGGGGAAGGATGGTAGAGACTTATTTGTTTAACAAAGATGGGTTAAGCAGAATAGCATCCTTTTTTCTAGGAAGTATTAAATTCATGTTCACATTTAACACCCCTCCTGCGCCCAGCTTCCTCTGCCTGCATTGTTCACTCACCGTACCTCCTGCCACCTCTGCGTATCTTTCTGTATAATGTTTTTTTGGCTGAGCTCTCTCCTCGAAGCTTTCTGTTTGCTTGGGGTTTGGGGAGTTAAGCACAATTAGCAAATAGACAAATGTGAGCAGCTGATATGTCTGACTTCTTATGTGATTTAGTTCTTACATTTAGATTTTATTATGTTTGGAACTCTTTTAGCCTTGAGCTGTTTAAAACTGCATCTGAGACTGAAACACTTAATTTGGAAATCCTTTTACTCCATTGCATAATTAAAACCTGGCATTTTTGAGTAGATCAGATGTAGCTGTCTTGTCCTTCCTTTCTGTCTGCTGCTCAGGAGAACATGGGGATGTCTCTGAGTGCTCTGTTACTCCTTTTGTAGGATGAGTTGTGTTCTGTGTGTAGGTGTTTTAAGTGGCACAACCTCAATCTTGCAGCTATGAAAGAGGTGCGAAATAAAAGGAAAAACTGGTGCCTGGAGGACACAGTTCCCCTTTCTGTCATGGTTCTTTAAAAAGCAGAGATAATATTTTTCCCCAGTATATAATATAGAACAACTTTGCAAGGTTTTTGTCCCTTTTTTTTGAGGATAACAGTGAAGATGACAGTCTGTGGAAAACATAGGCTTTTCTGTTCTCTGCTGCTGGTTAGTCTGAAAGATTAATGAGTCTGTAGCTAGAAAGTAGATGAGTTTTTGGAATTATTTTAAGAAACTCTTTGCAAGAAATAGTTTTCTGCAAGTGGCAGCAACCTCATTTCCTGGCCCTGTTGTGTACATGTTGCAGTGCATATAAGATAGTAATGTCTAAGCTTGATGAAGGACAAAACAGTCATAGCCAAGGGTTGCCATCTGGTCTGTCTCTCAGCTGCCTTTCAAAATGTTGTCAGATGCTCTCAGAGTTTACACGTTGTAAATCTGTCACTGAAATAAATAAGTACACAGAGCTCTCTGACTATTTCGGAAGTGCTAGGCTCTTCTCTTCTGGGGCATGGCAGGCAGAGCAGCATGGCTCTTCCTCACATGGCTGAAGACTTGGCAGTGGTGGGACAAGTTCTTTGCCTGTGCTGTTTGTGCTTGTTGAGGCAGCATGACTACACCAACCAGTACCCTCCTTGCTCTTCCCTGCCTTTTCTGCAACTTGGGTGGGAGTGCAGCTAGCAGAAGTGGGGCGAATGCTGTGTTTATTGCAGCAGTGGCCTGCTGTCCATGAAGAGTAATTTCTGTGCCTTGGTGGTATTTCAGAAAGGGATGTTTAGACAGTGCTAGTGTACACATATCTGTTTCCAAAGCAGCGTGGGCGACACTTGAGCTGCAGAACTTCATTGATTTTTAATGAGAGTCATGTAGCAAAAACTCTCCACTCTGTTTAGGAAACATAGAGCAAGAGTAGAGGCTACTGTCACCAAGGTGCAATACTTCTCGTCTGCCTTTTCTTTCATTGCTCATTTTACTGTAGTAAAAGGATAGTAAAACTTTCATAGGGATTTTCATACGTACCATCAAGTAACATTTGTAGCAGCCGTCCTCTGTCTCCTGTGTATGTGTTGTTCTGTAAATCAACTAAGGGTTTAAGATCATGAATTCCTTTCTCGTAGTGATCACAGCTGTCATCCATTTCCCCTCTCACCCATCTGACAAGAGCCATTCTCAATCTCCATTTAAAATTTTCTGAAAAGAGAAATTGTAACTCTAAGTAAATTCTCAAAATATCAAGTCTATGCAATGAACAGAGTAGTTGTATTTCATTGGAGAAACATCTGCATTCCCATCCACTCCTTTGGATCTTTTTGTCTGTGTGGGAATGAGGACCTCTTATTGTCATATTTTGATTCTCATGAGATCTGTCTCTTCTTTTAGTTAAAGGAGTCTCAATGGCCAGGTAGTTTAATCTGAAGAATGAGATTTCACTTTAAAAGATTCTACAAAATTGAGAAGCCAATAAATAAATGGAATGTTTTGCATATCTGTGATGCTGGGTCTCAAGATAGTTTACTAGTGCTAGTGATTTAAGATTTTTTCCAACCAGTGTGAGGAAGCATAAAAGGGTCTGTGCAAAGGCAGAATCAAATCTATACTATGTCTCCTTTCAAATATGCTCTCCAATTTTGCTACTGAGTATCTCACAGTGTAGTTATTTATTCTACACTTACTTGTGCTAGTAGAAAAGTACAACAAACTTGTCACATGCTAAAGGTGGCTTCTGTCTAAAGAGCTTTGTAGACCAGAGCTAATGTATTAATGCTAGGACAGAGTTCCTTGTTTTAGCAGTTGGGAGTGTTTGGATTAGCAAAATGGTTGGATTGGCAACTGTTATAGTCACTGTAAGTTAATGCAGATTTCAGCAGCACTTGAACTTCAGCTCACATCCCTCCCTACATTTTCTGACAGGGCATGTAACTTCAGCTTAATAGTAGCAGTTCATTTGTTCTAGAGGTTGTGTGTGAACCTAACTCTGTTTCAGAACCATGTGTCTATTCCAGGCTGTGTGACCAACTTGGGCAAGGAAGCCTCAGAAATGCTCAGGATCATACTTTAAACCAAAGTATATCAGTGGCAGGTGCAAAGATCTGGAACCTAATGCTAATAAGGCAAAATTTTGTGTGGTAAGACATTGTTGCTGAGGTTAACATGCTGAAGCAAAAGACAAATCAGACCACAAATTAAGCCTGGTTGTAGCCCATAACAGGCATTTTGGGATTGTAATTACTTATCTTGGATGAACAACAACTGTAACAGGCTGTGGAAAATATGGATTGAAGCAATTTAGCTATGTTCAGACCACAGTGCTGTGCAGGCTCTTTGTCTATACTTAGTCTTTTTCTTGTGTCTCATGCAAAATCATGCAATTCAATAGCAGCTCACTGTTTAGACACAAGTCTTCCTAACAGCTGAATAACATGGTGAGGCAAAAAAAAAATATGTGGTGAAAAAGTTAAATATTCCAGGCAATCTAAAAATGTGGGTCTTAAGCACCATATTATGTATCCAGATGAAATTACCAGCCTTAGTTAAGGTTTCTTTAATGTATTTTTATCCAATTGTGGCTGACTGTAAAGTACCAGTGGTCTAAAAACGATTGATTTTGAGTTGACAGTGGTTACCCCTCTTGCCAAACTGGTTAATATTGTAAGGTCCCAAGTTTTCCCACTGTTGTTTTTCAGTGGGCAGCATTTAACTGGGCTGTCGTGCATTGAATCAAATGGAGTCTCCTGAAAACTCTTCAGAGCACACATGTTCATCTCTGTATTAACCTCTACAATCAGAGCATCATCTGAGGAAGAGTCTCAGCTGAACTCCTTCTGCTTTCTCTCTCACATTGCCATTTGGGGAGCTATCACTGCTTGTCGTGGGCCAGTTTGGAGGCTGAAACAGTGAACTGAGTGCCAGAATGTCTTGGTTCTGCAAGTAACTTGCCATTGGACAAGTTACCTACTCTTCTGTGATTTAATTTCCTTCTGCATCAAACGGTTATTATACTTTCTGATACATGAACTCAAGATACAGCTGTGACTCCTGACCTTCCCTGTGATCTCTGCACACAGAGACTACATGCACAGAGCTGTGGGCCCTTATTGGCATGTGGTGGGATAACCTTGGTCTGCTGCCCCCTGCCTACCCGGGCACTCTCTTACTCTTTGGCAGGACTGAGGAGAAAATAAGATGAAAAAATGCTTGTGGATTTGGATAAAGACAGAGAGAGTCCTTAGGAATTGCCATCGTAGGCAAAACAGAATCCATTTATTGGCAATTAAAATGCATTTGGCAGTGAGAAACAAAAATGTCTCTCCCCAGTATCCATTCTTTTTTTCCATGCTCAGCTTCACTCCTGCATTCCCAAATCCTCTACTTTACCCCCAGCCCTGAGCAGTGCAGGAGGTGTGGAGAATGTGGGTTGCAGTGTAGCTCTTCTCTTTGCTGCCCCTTCATCCTCATGCTTTGATTTGCTCCAGCATGAGCTCTTAAGGACTGCTCTTCTCCAGGATAAACCTGGTCCTGTGTGGGCCCTGTATGAGCTGCAGTTCCTGTCAGGAGAGCCTGCTCCTGCATGACATCTTTGCCACAGTTCCTTCAGGGAATATCTACCTGCAGCAGCATGAGGTCCTCCATGGGCCACAGTATCAACATCTGCGTTGTCATGACCCTCTCCGTGGCCTGCAGGGAGATGCCTGCTCCGGCCTGATCTCTGCAGGGCCTTCAGGGACATTGCCTCTTTCCCGCCTTTTTCATAGGCCTTGGTGCAGGTCTGCTTCACAGGGCTGTTTTCTCTCATGTTTTGCTTTCCTGCCATGCTGCTTTTTGTGCTTCCACAGAGGTGCCACCAGCATCCCCAGTGGGCTCAGACAGATCCTGCGGCAGGCCTGTGGCGGAACTGCCTGGAACTGGTTGGAACCAGCTGAGGGCAGCTCCATATCTCTTTGGAGTCCCCTGCAGCCCCCCTGCCAGCTTCTTGTACCGATATTCCATACACTGAGGTATCTGGGTTAGGAGAGAAGTCTCTCTGAAATCCCTCTTTGGTCAGTGGAAGGGAGGACTTTCCTGAGGGCTGTGCCACTCTTGGGCAAACCCATCTTTGCACTTTGCTTGCATTTCTCCTCTGGTTATGGATCTAAACCAGCTGGGTCCTGAAGCTTTGCATGGCTTGGGGTTCATCTGCACCTGATTATTTCCATCAATTCCGTGGGTGGCATGTGCAGCTGAGCATTATTCCTGTAAGGCCATAGGTTATGGAAAGCCCAGTCCAGAGCTCTGGTGCGTACTGTTAAGACCTGCTATAGGCCTAGCAGCTCTGAAAGCAGTTACCAGAAATAAAGGGCCTGATCCAGCATTGCTAAATACAGAATTGCATGCTGCTGGGACTGGTGTAGCATCTAGGTGAGGGCTAGGTCAACAGTTCTTAGTGCAGAGCCACAAAAACGATTTGGGAAGTTGAACAACCCCCTTATGAGGAGAGCCTGAGGAAGCTGGGGCTTTTTAGCTTGGAGACACGGAGACTAAGGGCTGATCTCTCTACTGTTTATAAATATGTAAGGGGTGAGTGCCAGGAGGATGGAGCCAGCCTCTTCTTGGTGATGCCCAGTGACAGGACAAGGGGTGATAGATGGAAGTTGAAGCATAGGAGGTTCCATGTGAACCTGAAGAAGAATTTTTTCCTTGTGAGGGTGACAGAACACTGGAACAGGCTGCTCAGGGAGGTTGTGGAGTCTCTCTCTGGAGATATTCAAGAACCATCTGGATGTGTTCCAGCGTGATCTGCTCTGGCAGGGGGGCTGGACCAGATGAACTTTCAAGGTCACTTCCAGCCCATGACATTCCATGATTCTTCATGTGCCTTTCAAGCGAACAGTGTGTTTTTTATGTAACTGTCAAATTTGTTTGATCGTGGCTCGCAGTAGAGACAAAGTCATGCAGCACAGCAAAGCATTTGCCTCAAAATCTCTTAATTTAGCATGTTCAGCATGAGCAATTGCTTTGTTCATTTAGCAGCATTCATATAAAATGGGAGCCCTGCACAGATGAAGAGCAGAGAACAGCACCTATGGTAACATGCTCACAACTTCTCTTTAATTTTGCAGTGGTTCTGTCATTTTCTTATGAGACTGAACACTAATGCTCGTGCCTTTCCGTGGGCCACTTCTAAATTTACATTGTATGTTTTCTTTTCTGTATTTTTTTAAAGGAATTAGCTAAGAGGACTCCATCTAAGCATCCTGATCACCCAGCTGTCCAGAACGCATTGCAGGCAATGAAGACTGTCTGCACCAATATCAATGAGACCAAGAGACAGATGGAAAAATTGGAAGCTCTCGAACAGTTGCAGTCCCACATTGAAGGATGGGAGGTATGAAGTAGGACTAGCAAGCTCCCTGGAAGGAGTTTGCTGCTACACAGTTTAATGGGATGAAGTTTAGTGACTCATACTGTGTACAGGGATTTACGTGATGTGTAAATGCTGTTGAAGGTGTGGGTGGAATCACTCTGAGTTTAGAATTTAGTGTTTATTTTGGGTGTGTGCAGGCTGCTGCTAAATTTTAGCTGATCAAGTGGATTATTTAAGAAAAATGGGAGAGCTAAGAATGGCTCAAAATCTCAGATGAGCTGATCTGATTTGACAAACAAGTAGATCTAGAAGATTAAATCAAGACTGATCTAAATGACAAGTTGCTCTTTCCATTCCTACAAGCCTTTAGATTTCCTGGGAGCTTTAGAAGTTAACTCACTTAGCTTCATATAGACTTCCTGTATGAAAGACGATAAAGGTTAGATTATCAAGCTTTAGATTTGAAAGCAACTGGTACTTTTCTTGTTTGCTCCAGTTAAGTTACTCATGGATGTGTTTCTTGTGATGTGTTTATCAGTAGGTAGATCTCTGTAGGTAGAAGCATTTCCTATGGAAAGGAGAAAAATAAGCAATGGAGAAAATGAGTATGCAAAGCTTGGGGGAAGAGGAAAGCTAGAGAAATAACCACTCAGTCACAGTACTGAGAAGTCAAGATGGTGTGCAGAGGGTTGGCAGATTATCTTGTGATGACTTCAGTCCTTTGAATCAGTGGAACTGGAAGCCTCTGGAGATGCACCATAGGGAGTCAGTAGTGTTAAATGGTCTCACAGAGAGATGGTGTCAGCATTTAGCTAGAGTGACATTTAAAATGTCAATGCTGATCCTTGCCAGATGAGGATTTTTTAGCTGAGGACATTTTGTTAGAGGTCATGTAAACTTCCTCATGTCCAGACTCCTGGGTGCTCTCCATGACTCTCTTTTGGGTTGTTTTTTATCTTTCCTGTATGTTTTAAACCTTGCTCATTTTTTCCCTGAAGGATGTTCTTGGCATCTAGCTAAAAACACGAGAGCAACCCAGATATCCAGCTGTGTAATTTTTGGAGAGCAAGCTCAGCAAACAAAGTCATAGAGAGTTCTGTGAAGCAAGACTTCTAGAAGCAGTTAAAACCGTTTCAGGTTCAATGCGACTTGTGGATCATCTAGGCAAGAGGCATCATTTGAGCTCTGGAGTCTAAAGCATAAGTGTTTGTGAGACCATAAATGAAGTGATATGCCAAATCACTGCTTTTTTCTTTTGGGGTTTTAGCTACAGCAACAGTGTGGAGCTGAAAATCCTTTCAGATTTTTTTGCGTACTGTTTAGTAACAAAGTCACCTAAATCACTCTGCTCAAAATTTCAGAGATGAAGAAGTGGTTTTCCTTCCCAGTAAGCTGTGGAAGGTTTCTGAATTACTCTGGTGACATATAAAAAGGAAGAAAACTATCTTTGTACGGCATGGGTACAGGCCACTGCTCAGCACGACAGCTCTTGATTAATAGTTTTTCTTCTCTACACGTAGAGAGGCTTGAAACATAGTTTTCTGTCTTTGCAGTGCTAGGGATCTTAGAAATGGTGACTTCAGAGTAAAGTGCTATCTTTGTGAATAATTGGTTTTAGTTCTTTTATGTGTGTTTCACAGTTTGTTCCTAATGAGAAGGGATCCTAATTTCAGCCTGTGGAAAACTGCAAATACTGAATTAAATTTGAGTTAAACAATGTGGTACTATAATCCACAGAGTTGGCTGTAGGAGGTCTGTAAGGCAAATGTATGCCTATGTTTAGTTTATCTGATGGAAATCTCTCCTATGAAATAGAAGATTTTCCTTTTCTGTTACTGTGGGTATGGACTCTGAACACTGTGTCTGTAGCCCGTGAAGATCAACTTACTTAGGACCAAGTATTTTATGATTACAAGGGATGTAGCCTGAATCTGGGGAGTGTTGAAGCAGCCCATATGAAGTTTGGTGTTAATTTATTCATTTTGTTTGACAGACTCCACCTTGTCTGATGTTTCTGTTCAATCAGACCAGCAGTTTCACTGCTTTTTGTGGCTTTTCACTTCCTTCCAGCTGTCCCAATGGACCGTCTCTGGTCTGATCTTCACTACCATTGGTGCCACCCTCAATAGTACCAACACAAAGAACAATGTAACATAGTTTTGTTTCTGCAGTCTCTTGCTCTTGAGAGTCATCTGTAACTTCACTAAGAGAGATAGTTGTTTTTTAGAGCAATTTCCTCAGTTCAGTATCCTGTTACTGTCACACAGTGACATACAGTCATGTGTTGGCATCACAGAATGGTTTGGATTGGAAGAGATCTTGAAGATTGTCTAGTTCTAAGCCCCCTACCAGGTTGCTTAAAGCATCATCTTGTTGGTCTCTTTCTGAGACAGAACGAGGGGACAATTTAAAGTAGGCCAAACCTAGGAAGCTGCTGGAAGCCTGCAGCTTAATCAGAGTTCTGTTCATCAAAATGAACTCTGCTCAGATTCATTCTTTTGGAATGCAGAGAATCCTTGTAAGATGTATGTTATGGATTAGTCTCAGGCAGGCCAATTTGATTCTGGTTAATCCTTCTGGGAAACATAGATTAACTTCAGAGAAGGGGAAAGAAAACTAGAGGATGCGTGAGAAGACCAACTTCTGCATGCAGTACTTTGCTTAGTGGAGAGCAAGTTAATATGCTGTTTCTGTTAATTATGTCTTGATTTTTCTGTGGGGAGAGAGCTCCTCCTCACGAATCCTTGTGATTTTTTTTTTTTAATGGAATAATTGCTGCATGTCCCCAAATTCTCTGACACTGAAATGCATAAGGAAGCAAAAGCCCTATCAGAGAACAGCATGAGTTTTAAGGTATGTGTTAGTGCTTAGACAGATCAGTCTGCTCTAATTTTCAATTCTACCACCTATGAAGTTTTCTTCTTTCTTTGGTATTGTTTTATTGGTCATATCCCCCTCTCCTGCAACTTGGCTGCTCATAGAAATGAGAAATTTGGTGTTGTCTCTGAAAATACCAAATAAATCTTTTTTACTATTTCTTTCTGTTGAAGAGGTTTTCCAATCAGTATGAATAGGAAGTAGCTGGGTCAACAGCAAACAGGAAATGCATCAGCAGTGTTTAGATACCATCATGGTGGGTCTGATGGAAAATTAGAGATTCTTAGATTTTAAGGCGAGGAGAAACCGTTGCAATCATTTGCTTTACTTCCTGCACAAAGTAGGACAGATAATTTTACTCAGTGATTTCTGTGAGTGAAAATCAGGCTTCAATTAACTGCTGACAATACTGTGCCTGTTGCGTTTTCTGTCTTCTTTTGGTAAATGAAGCACTTAATGTTGAGGTGCTCTGAAACTTTGATATCTCCAAAAGCGCAAGCCACATGAGGAGCATGGTTTTACACCACACCGCTAGTTGGGTTCTTCTCCTATTCATGTATGTGCAAGTAGGCCTTTGGGCTCATAATTTTGAGGTAGAATTGTTTTTCCTGGAGACTGTAATGATCAACAGGTCCTTTTCAAAATAACTAGTGCTGATTTCTGGACAAGTATTACCTCTTTCTATAGAGTGATTAAGAAAATCAAAACATCTCAGGACAGCAGATGGAACTATTGCGTTTAGCTAGTTCCTGCATCATTCTATGCAGAATGCATAGTAGCACTTATGTGGAACTCAAATTGATGTTGCATAGTTGGCAGCCTTTAAAAAATAGCTGCCTCCTTGTTAACTAAAAGCCAGACATGGACAGCACAGCTGGCAAGGTTCAATTTAGAGAATGATGTAATCCAAGTTTCATTCACACCTTTAGAGTGACTGTACTGCATTTAAAAAGGCTGATTTCAGTGATTTCCCCTCAACAGCTTGATGGCAGCGGTCTGCACCTTCCTTCACACTTAGGCAATGTCTAAAGCTGTTCAAACAGATATTTCTGGGGTGACTTTCTATATGGAGCTGGATTTCATGTCTGTGTACAGACAGGCCTTCAGTTTCTTTTAATAGGGTAAACTGAGTTTTATGAAGGTTGCCTATTATTTGTGAATATAGGGTTAATGGGCCCTTGAAAATAAGCAGCGATGTTGACAATGGATGCTTTGCAATCCAGTTGGTTCTCTTTGCCAGAAAGACTCAAGGCAATGGCTCATATCTCATTTGCTTTCTTATCTAAGTGTTGACTGTGGAAGAAAGTTACCATTACTCTAAGTTGTTCTTCCTTGCAACTCAACAAGAAATGCAGGAACCAATAAGTGAACCAAAACTGGGTGGTAAATGTTTACAAGTCCTCAAGAGTGTTTTCCTGAGAAGGGACTTGTATTGATAGGATGCTCTTGAGTCTTCAAAGTAATACTATAAAAATGTAAACCTAGTACCTAAGGTATAGCCAAACCATGTCATTTGGTCAATGGAACAGTGAAGAAGCAGATTCTCAACTGCACTCTTTCAGAATGTGGGGACACTTGGAGATTGCCTGTCTTGAGAACAACCTCGGACAGTTGTGTAGTTATTCATTTGGGCCCAACTATTTTGGCTCAGAAGTGCCCCATTTATGTATGATCTGAACAATATGGTTGCTTTTCCTATGAATAATCTGAGTAACGGTGCATGGAGCAAATGTTTTGGAGTGATCTGCTGTGGTTTTCAGCTTCTGGGCATCCTCGTAGGTCCAAGTGTTCTGACACCAAACTCAGGTGCATACAGTGGCTTACATGTATCAGCAGGTGTCCTGAACCCAACTTCTTGGTTTTCATGGCTATGTTTATAATCAGGTGTTTATCAAAAGTCAGAAATGCAAGCACCTGTGTACACTTCCAGGAAAAGAGTTGGATAAACATCACCTCTGAGGTGATTTTGCAGAGAGATGACTAAGAGTGATGTAAGTCAGTATCAGAGCTACAGTCTTTGGGAAATGCTGCTATTCTTTTGGGAGCATTCCTAAAGCCCTCACTTGAGAGATTTGCAATGATAGCTCAGGATATGAAGGAAGATTAATGGTCTTGAAAGCCTTACAATACAGCAGGTTTGAGAATGAAACATTTCTTCAGGAAAAAGTCTCTTGGAGTTTAATAGGGCAGATTTATTGTAGTGTATGAGGACTCAAAAAATGAATTATAAACCAGAGAAAATATGTGGTGTTTGGATTGATTGTGAAATCGAGCACTTGAGTGTGATGGTTAGTTCAGTTTAATTACATGCAGATAAGATAACAGTGTTTTAGTAAAAATCCTTTGCACAAACAAGTTAAAAATAATACCTATTTTCTATGTTTCAGGGGTCAAATCTGACAGATATCTGCACCCAGCTCTTGCTCCAAGGGACTTTGTTAAAAATCTCAGCAGGAAACATCCAGGAGAGAATGTTCTTTCTGTTTGATAATCTACTGGTCTACTGCAAGAGGAAATCCAGGTGAGTCCCTCTGTCATTACAGTTTTAGAATGGGACCATTCAGAAGTTTTCTAAGTAGGAAGTTTGATCAATTGCTGATCACTCACTGCATTCCAAATGCCTCTGTAGGGCTGAGTCACAGGTGTGACTTTCCTCTGTTCCTCTATTGCTATAATTTAGACTGGATGGGAAGGAAGTCACTACATGATAAGATAAATGTGCCAGACAGTAATGGATTCCCACCCTGAGAAGTGTGCAGTCTAAAGACAGAAGTGAATACAGTGCAGTAAAAACAGTGAATTCTTATGTCTGGAGAGCTTCCCAGAGTAGATGGGTCTCCAGGAGCGATGTGAAGAAGGAGACTGTGCCAACTTTCATTGTGAGGTTAGTCCAAGCAGAAGAGGATGACGTGAAAAACTATATAAAGCCAAGAGAGGCGAAAGTGGAAGACAAAGCAAACATTAGATGCAGGCAGAGTAGTGCAGAAGAGGTAAAGATTAACAAGTTACTGTTCGTGTGGGGTATGTGTTACTTCCGTTCTTAACCCAGTAACAATTTTTGCATCATTCCACCTTATAAAAGTTAAGCATTATTAACACCTACTGCTAATTAAACTAGCATTGGCAATGTGGAGTGAGATTTGCTTCTGCAGCAATCACACTGCAGTTCTTAAGCTTTTCACCTTTACAGCTCTAGTTTCCTTCTTGTGCCTTGTGCATTTTTACACTCCATGTTCTCCTTCCTTCTTTGTAACATCCTCCCCCTTCTTCAAGTTATGCTTCTTTATTGGTGATGGTCAAGTAGAATGGCCAACTTAGTTAGAAATTATCAAAACTCAGAATGTTTTCTCTGAGGAAAATTTTCTTACCTCAAAACTTAGGTTTATTGACCAGCTTTTTGTTCAATGGGAACCATGAAATTTGGAAAAAATAATTTCAGTTATGTTCAGGCTTTTTGTGGGGGCATTGCAGAAGGAATACAGCATAAATACAAACTGTGAGGTGAAATCTATTCTAGAGATTATGAGAATACCATGTAAACATTTAAACATAAAAATCATAGAGCTCAGGTAATACTAAAAATATATATAAGATTGAGGCAAGCATTCTGACTGAAGCAAGAAAGATGAAACATTCCATATTGACGCTTTACCAGATTTCTTAAAATCCCAACTTCTGCATGACACAGAGTTCAAATTCAGTATCTAATCTTTTACTTCACAGCTTTTAGAAACTGGTTTTGCAGCTGTGTTTGTAGTTCAGGTTACCCTAGCCCCTCCTGTGCTGTCCAGGCATTTTTCCCAGAATACTAAGATTTAGAAAACAAAATGTTCTGCCACCTTTTGAGCAGCTCTCTGTTTTGGTGCAGGAGATATCTCTGAGCTACTCTGTAGTTTGGCTTGGTTGTGGAGGAGGCTGCTGCAACACTTTGATTTTCCCAAAGGATTGATATTGTTTATCTTTGTCTAGTAGTGTAGCTTGAACTGATGAAGCATCCAGAATCTGATTTCCATTAAAAAATAGAATATTTTATTGAGCCATCTGGGAATTGCCTAATATAGAAGATATATTTAGGAATTGCTGAGTGACTCTAGTTTTGGGTATCTCTCCTGTCTAGCTTCTATTTATGAGTTCAGAATGGAAACTGATGTCTCTCCAGTTGTGCTGGTGTGATCATTTGGCCAGCTGCTCGACAAACAACTGACATGCTAGAGAGAGACAAATTTTGAAAAGAAACACCAAAAAACTGATTGTGTCTGTTCCTGATTTGAAGTTGAATGACTTGGTTCTCATCCCACTTATGCTGTGCATATCTTGTAGGAATCACTGGAGTTTTTCTTGATTGAAAAGTGTAGTCAGAATTCAGGGCTCAGACTTTGATAAGTAGTCAGCAGCGCAGCCATTTGAATTTGCAGCATCGTATCTTTTCACAATAGCATGAATTAGAAGCAGTGTTGTTGAGACCAATTTCGGATGTGTTTAGAATGAGAATTAGATCTGCACTTTTAGATCCAAGACCACAATCTCATCTTTTGCTGAAGCTTAGGGAAGTCTGACAAACTGATGACATAGATTTTCAGGGCTGAGTATTGTTTGGTGTTTTAAGCAGGATTATAGACTGCTGTTTAAATTGAATCCTGATGTCAGGAATGATGTTTCATGTGGGGAAATGGGCTGAGTATTTAAAGGGTTTCACTAAGGCTGCCAGTCGTGCTTAGGAAATGATCTAATAGCTCCAGGAACTCAGTCCCTGTCAGTCTCATTGGATGTAAATATATGGCCACCGCTAAATGTATATTTGTCACTGAAGTCAGTTGTAAAAGGAAAAGTTGTTCAGAAAAACTTGGTGATTCTCCTTTCACCTCAGTTTGTCATTGATATTTCACTTTGACAGAAATTTTCTCCCCAGCTGTTTTTTAGTGCAATATTCTTTGACTCTTACAAGCTCCTGGCAAGTTGCCACAGCAGTCCCTTCACTGTGCCGAGTTTGGAGACCTGCCATCTCAAATGACGATCGTTTGACCGGTTGTGTTTTGGTTCACATAGCAGAGTTGTGCTTAAATATTAAAGCACAGCAGGTGTCAGCTGGATAGTTTTAAACCTATTCTGCACATAAATGTCAGGACGTAACTAGCAATGAAAAATGCTTTCCTGAATTTTTTAAAAGACACTGAACCAGGAACTCTGTAAAGCTTATAGATAAGGATGCAGACTTTGCAAAATAGCCACAGCAGCACTTCACAAGTGCCACATGCAGTGGCATTTAACACAAATGACAGACCATGTGACACTAGGCTCTCTGTTCCATGTCCTACTTCAAACTTGTGTACACATCACAAATTTGTCAAAGCTATAGGCAAGCAACGGAGGCAAATGTAACATGATTTCAGGTGATACCGTAGTCTTCCTACCGAAGTTCAGCTGTGCTGGCATTGCAATCAATCATCGAGAATGCAAAGCCTGAAGGCAGCCTGGTCTCCACATAACCTTGCAAGCCAAGCTCTTTATCACAGTACTGACACTGCTGTAGGCTTATGTTGGGGAGCTTACTGAGTACTGACCACCTGAGATGTCATCAAATGTCACAAAACACTATACTGGAATCCTTTTTTAATAGTCCTATCTCAGATTGAGTTCTGCATGCATATGTTACACTCCTGTGTAAGCTGCACTCTTTGCTGATGTGTTGCTAACAGTCTAAATTCTCATTACAGAGTTACTGGGAAAAAACCCTCTAAAAGGACAAAGTCCATCAATGGGTCCCTTTATATCTTCAGGGGCCGAATAAATACGGAAGTCATGGAGGTGGAGAATGTGGAAGATGGAACAGGTAAGAGATCAAATGCAGCCTTTTTAACCACACAGCAAGTCCAGATCTTGTATTGGAAGTTGGAACGAAGCTGCTTGTCCATTTCCTTTTCAATGAATCTGTAGTGAGCTATATAGCTTCTGGTGCCATCACTATTAGACTAAATTACATAATTGAAAGACTGGAGATATTGTCAGGCACTGGTCCTTCATTCTGAAGTGACCTTGTGAAGAGTTTGTGTACCTAGAAGCTTGTCTATTTTTCTCTCCTAATACAAGTTAATTTACTAAAAGATACTTTATCTTCTTTCCATCCTTTGTTTTCTTCCATCCTTTGTTTTCTTCCATCTTAAGCCATTACAGCTATAATAACAGAACTTGTGGATCATCTTCTCATTTAAAATGCTACCAAATATTTGTCTTAGCAAATCAGTATCCTGAAATGTGGCTGTGAACAGACTATGGGAATGGCAGTTGTTACAGTTTTTGTGTTCTGACACAGACAAGAAGACTGTGTGAGGTTTTTTTTTGTCAACAAAGGCCCCTGTTCCTATACTGTAATGAGTCAGGAATTAATATAATGTCCTTTGAACAGTTAACAATTCTTATGTCCTTACAGTGAAAGAATTTAGCATATGCCCAGAAAAGTTCAAAACAATAGCCTGGATAAATACCACAGACTTTTCCACTGTTGTTGTATTGAAAATGTTTTACCTGTTTTGACATGAAATTGTAAAGTGCGCCTCATAGGACTGAAACATTCAATCATTTTGGAGTTTATAATGTTTGTACTTTCAGAATGGTGACAACCAGTTACATAGATAATAAGATTGATGCCTGAGGAACACCTCGAAAAATCAAGCTCTTTAAAGAAGAAATTTTTAATTAAGGTGTCTCTCAGCAGATTTGATTAAAGTAGCAGGTCCTCTGTTCACTGTGTGCATTGTGCTTTGGATTTTTACAGCAGATTACCACAGCAATGGCTACACTGTGACAAATGGCTGGAAGATACACAACACAGCCAAAAACAAATGGTTTGTCTGTATGGCCAAGACTGCAGAGGACAAGCAAAAATGGCTGGATGCTATAATCAAGGAAAGGGAGCAGAGAGAGAGTAAGTGGATAATGTATTTTCTAATGCATCAAATCAGCCTATGCATGTTGGTGAAATGTGTATGCATCAGAGAAAAAAGGTCAGTTAAAATCTACCCTTAATGATAAAGAAAAGCAAGTCTTTGTGAATATGTACCTTAGTGATTTAATGAATTTGTGTCAGTGTATTTATCAAATAAGTAACTGAGCAGAGCCAGTTCCTTTGCATTGAATCACTGTAGGAAATAATCACATTTAATTTTTTTTTCCTTTTCTTTGTAAGTTAGCTAATATTTTCTTGTCAGTAAACAGCTTGCAGCTGTTTTTCAGAGGCAGGGACACAGATTCATTCTCACGAACTCAGCTTTCCTGATCTTGAAATAAACAGAACAGCTCAGGGAGGAAAAAACTCTGGAAATACTATGGTTAGACTGAGAACAGTGACACATGTATGCAGGTGCTTGTCACTTTAATGGTTTCTTGCAGAATGAAACAAAAACTAAGCTTATCTTGACACAGTGTTATCCAGCGGGAGCAAGCTCAACAAAGCCACGAATCAGAGTGGCTGATAAAAATTCCAAGTTTCTTTAAGCTGTCTTCCCAGCTACCCTATTCCTGTTTAGTGGGAGCAACAATAGCTCATGGCCAGAGAAAATGACACTTAAAAATGTTGTGCCTGGCTTTTAGATGTGCTTCTGTCTGTCTGCACAGACAAAATGATTATAGTTGCTGTATGAATATTTAAAGAGGTCAGTCTGAGCCCCTGTTTAAGTGTATGTTTTTAGAACTTTTATTTGCTAAACAATAATACTTTAAAAGATGTTTTAAGAAAGTTACAGATCTGGCACCCAAGTTTAATGACAGCAGAGAATCTAAATCCTTTAGTACCCTTTGAAATCCAAACCTTAGTTTCTGTAAACACAGTGCACGTTGCGGTGTTGTTTGTTACAATAGGATATAGAACATATCTAACATACTCTATCATATATAATCGCCAATACACCTTTTGATAATAGCAGAGATACTTCCTTCCAAATGTGGAATGGACATGGTGTAAATTCAGAAACACTGTCTAAAGGTAGCAAAGAGACTCAGTTTTGATTTTTGCCCATTGGTCAGCTCTGCATCCCACTCTACTGTAAGGATCCTGATCTTCCACATGAAATATTTTTTCAACTGAAACATGCTTCTTGACTCCTTTTGCACTCAAAGTGCTAAATTATATCTCTAAAAGATTGAGTGAGTCTCCATTTCATAAGGAGTTTTTACTTTGTGAGGTCACCAGTGGAATTTCCTGTGCATCAAGTAAAATGTCTGATGAGAGAGAAGATTCAATGAGAAGTGGAAAGACAGGACTAGCAAAACAGACCCTATAGAAACAGAGATTGACATTAGGAAGGGAAAAGAGCTATTTCTTAAAAGAAAGTTTCTTGAAGTTTTCTATGTATCAACGCCTAGTAGGAGTGAGATTTTTTTTTTTTTTCCTGATGCTTCTCATTACATAGCTTTATGATGTGGCAGCTGATGACAGCCACTTAGGAAAGTGTAGATATTCTGGCAGACATTCGAGGCCTTACTGGAAAGTCTCCTTTGGATCTAAGTGCTTGCAAAGTCACAGAGATAGCAGCGTTTGGATTAGACAGCTTGGTGAGACTCCCAATTCTGTAGGATGAGTTGGGTAAAGTGTGCATTCCATTCTGCCCTTTACATCAGAGCCTGGGGAGTCGAGTGATGTAAGAGCAGCAGGAAACGTGTGCACTGTTACACAGGCTGCTTTCTGTCACAAGTTCACGTTGCAAATTAGCCACAGCTGCACATGCCAGCATTCACATTGAATTGGGTCACAGTAGTGGGGGAACAAGAGGATGGAGGAAGGACACCAGTAAGCCAGGGGATTTGCAGACCCAAAACTTTAGCCAGGTATTGGAGACATGAAAGAAATCTCTATTTAAAAGACCAAATGTTAAATAAGTCTAATTTCTGGAACCTGCCTTTCAAGCTTTTAAAGCAAATGCATTAAGCATTTTCAAAAGGATAGAAAGTAGCTCTGATGCCACAGAAGACTTAATTTTGGTATCTTGTTATGAAGCAACAGGATTTATGCCCAGTTGGGTGAACTGGTCTTTCCAAAGAATTTACAACTTTCATTTTTTAACCTTACACTAATTACTTAAATACTACCTAATGTCAATGTCTGTAAAAATTAGGCACAGAAGTGCAGGGCCAGTTTGGGCTGCCTGCTATCAAGCTGACATTAGAGATGTCTAGAATCTATGGGTGTTGGGGACTCCAGAGTTGCCTAGATTTTTCATGTTCTAGAATAACATAGCCAGAACACAATGCAGTTTGTTCAGGCTGGAAGAGACCAAATATCTACAGCAGCAAAACAGTTCTTGCTATCTGCTGTCCTCCTGAGGCAATTGCAGAACTAAAGGGAAGAGCACCAGGAAGTGCCAGTTGCAGTGACAGCTGTAGCATAGACAGTTGTTGTTTTCAGAGATCAGCCTCCGGACTGTCGCAATTTTCAGGTTACCATGAGCTATGTGGAAATTCATACAAAGTGAAGGTGATTTTTTTTCTACATCTCTAATTATCAATCATTCCTTAAATTGTTCATTATTGCGTTCATTGTCTGGATAATATAATTGTTGAACTGTAATCTTTGGCCAAGGGCTATTAGTAAATAAGCTAATTAAGAAAGGATGAGAAAATAATGCTCCTGTCTAGTTTTGATTTATTTAAGGAAGTGAATTTGATTTCAGCAGTTCTGTAGTTTGGCTTGGAGTAATAGGACATTCAAGAAGTCATCTGCTCTGTCAAGCATTTAGCTGCCTTGAACAAATTTTATGCCAGCAATTATTTCAGGGTCAAAAGTGAAATTGCAGCAGGAAATCAGTTTCAGAAGGTATATATTTTATCATACTTTGGAACTTCTCCACATTCTGTAAACCATTGTTCTTTGTGTGATGTGATGCAACTAGAAATTTAAAGCCACTTTTTTAAATGGAAAAGCTGCAAGCTTCTGGGTGGTGCTAAACTCACCAATGACAATTTTGTACTCAGATAAATAAATGATTCCATTTTCCTCTTACTTGGAAAGTAAGTCAGTTAATTGTTGTGTTTCTACCATTTTTTCTGTTTGGCCTCAGCTCTTGTCTTTGAGCAAACACTTTATCTGATGTTAAGGATATGAAGGAATTTCTGCTTGCTGTTCCAGGTTTGAAACTGGGAATGGAGAGGGATGCGTATGTCATGATTGCAGAGAAAGGAGAGAAGCTGTACCAAATGATGATGAGCAAGAAAGTGAACCTTATCAAAGACAGGAGGAGAAAATTAAGCACAGTTCCCAAGTGCTTTCTTGGCAAGTAAGTGGCATGTGAATTGAAAACGCCTTTTTATACCAATTGAAAAATGAACTCTGGATGTTCTAGGGATGGCATAGTGAGGTCAGATCAGATATGCTTTGATGCAGCTTAATTTAAAAGGCTGTAACCCCCATTACAGTTGTGATTTATTAAAATTAATCATTGATTTCTGGTTTATGCTATACAGTGCAGTGACAACTCTCTGTTGTACAGTAACATCTGTTTCAAATTGGCAAAAGGAGTAAGAAAAAATAATTCCCACAAGCTCAGAACTGTTGGTGGCCTAATCTGTGTCCTCCTGTATACAGGCAAATGCTTACCAGGTGATGTTTAAATCCATCAGAATCGGTCAACTCTCAGACTGAATTTAGAAGTTTCCTGTTTATCAATGTAACAGACACAAGTGAAATGTTGTGCATCAGGAGACCTGATACATTTGCTGAACCTATAGACTATTATTGGCTGGGGAAGGGAAGAATAACCCTCTGTCGCTTCGGGCTAGATCTTACAAACTAGTTCTTAAGAATGACCATGTATAAGGCAGTATGTGAGAGACCCCATGGATGAAGCAGATCAGAGGTTAGATATTGTAGTCAGTGGGCCTGTTGTAGGGATATGTCCTGCGTGGCACACAGGGAGAAAAATTAGCTGACCTGAAAAGACTTTTCCTCCTCAGCTGTTTATGACTGAGAGGATCAGCTGTGGGAAGAAAAAAGTTCTGGAGGCAGATTATTCATTCATTTACTTCCCTCTGGACTCCGTAGCAGCGGTTTGCAGGCAGCATTCCTTGTGTATGGAGTGTGGAAATGATGTGCTGCCTTTCTGCCTGACAGGAGGCAGACTGGGAATGCAGGCTGGCAATGTTTCAGCTATTAAAAATTTTTTTGATTTTTGAAAATTTGCTTCAGTTTTTTTCTTCACACACAAACTATCTTACTGGATTCAAATTGAAACCCTTCAGCTCTGGTTTTGGAGGTATTATATAGCAATTCCTGTTTTCTATACAATAAGAAGTATCAGATCAGAAACTTATGTTCTTCTGGTGCTTGATATTTGAATCTGTTGTGCATTCCTGATATTTTGCTTGGTCTCAAGTCTTATCTGGGATTTCCTGGTACTCCTTTTTCTTGTGAAAGATCTCTTTTCTTAGATGCTCTGCAATCTGTGCTGCTTGTTGCCTTCAGTTTGCTCGACAACCATTTGATGTTCCAGTAATGAGTACTTATCTCAGTTACACATTGGTAAAGTTAGCTCCAGGTGTCCTAGTCTCTGACAGAAGCATTATTTCTGCTGATGTTCCAGCCTACCCCACAGAAAGTAACTCTGCTGATATATTTTTCAGTAGCCACTTGTTGATACAGTCCTTGGCAACTCTGCCGAGTTCAACTCAGTTATTCCAACCCAGCCATGACTCACATTTTGTATCATTCCTGGGGCTTCCCCTGAACAATGCAGATTGGCTGTGAGCTATTCATTTTTCAGACATTCCTGTCTAAGGGAGTCACTAATTACTGTGCTGGGATGTGCTGAGTGATTTTTCTGCTACATGTAGCTGTAAGCAGCACTAAGACTGCAAAAAATGTTTTTTCTCTTGGCCTTTGGATAGCAGATAGTATCTCAGAATTCAAGAGACAAAATGTGTTTGCAGACGAAGTGTACAAACTCACCCTAATGTCTTCAGAAATAGCACATGCATTTATTTTTAAGGCTTTTTATTGAACTTAACTTCAGCAACTGACTCTACAGTGTGCCTTGTATCCTCAGTAATGGATGCAGTGGATTCTTCTCTCCCCATGGTTTTTGCTCTGTTTCAGCTTTTGAATAGTTCTAGAAACAGTTCAGAAACAGTGGGAAATTGAGAAAGCCCTTTCCTTAGGAGACAGTCTGACTCATCACTACAGTGCTCTGGCTTTAGGAGTTTTGCAAAACTCTACTGGTTTCCATGGGATTCCCCTGGCATAGTTGAATAGATTCTGCTGCTTTTGCTGCACTCTGACAGTTAGAGAGTAGCCCCTCAGCAAACTGAAGTTTTTAATACTGAAATTGTTGTTGTTATTCTAAAGACAAAATGCAAATGCTACCTAAAGCTTAGACAAGTCAGCTCTGATAAACATGAGGAGACTAAAAATACTTCATTTAGAGCCCACAAGTGGAGGCATAGATACTGGTTTTGATAAGCAGCAACCCTCCTGCACATTGGCAAGCACCCAAGTGATTTACTGAACTCAGATTTCCCATATGTTGCTCTACTTTCATATATTCCTTTTGTTCTTCTCTATGAGTTTAACACATCTCAAGTATCATCACTAATTAACCTGGCAAACAGCTCAGCCCCCTAGGGCTTTGACAGTGCTGTATTTCTCAGGCTTGCAATGTCCATTTCTCTGTACTTACTGTTTCTAAATGAGTTACATCCTACATATCTATCCATTTTTTGCTTTTATTCTACCCATATGTGCAGCTCTGCCTCTTGGCAGAGAGAGGTTTTGTTTTGTGCTGCATGAGCAGGCAGACCTAGCACTTTTTGTCCGTAAGTTAGGAGCACCATTCATATATCTGCCAGGCACCAACACCAGAAAATGGCTTTAAATTAACCTGTGCTCTTGCTCTTCTGTACTTGAATTCAGGAGGTTGAATCTTCTGTCTTAAGTCCTACTGTGATTCAATTAAAGCCAGTGCAATTACAACACTGGGTGGGGGTGGTGGTGGTGGAATGTGTGTGCAGAAATCAGACCCAGTGAAGAAAGATGCGCCTGTGTAATTAAGTCAGACCATGAACACTGTTTGGAGGGATTGCTTGGCTAGAAGCAGCTGTTTTCTCTACTGTCCAACTTCTTGATTTTAAAGTCATCAGTTATTTTTGCTTTCCTCTTCACTCTTAGATATGTGGATTGCTCAATAAAACAAAGGTTTACAACATACTTATAGATCCATTCAGGTCTTCTTTCCTTTTGTGTGTATGCTAATTGTGAGCTAAGGGGAATGGGAAAAGTCATGGAGACCTGGATCTTTTGCACAGCATTTCCTCAAGAAATGTAGGAAACGGAGCCACTTAGAAGAGATAGCATCAGTTACAACAATTTTCACACTTACTTCAAGGAGAAAGTCTCCTGTGGCTGGCTGATGACTTGCAGGGGCATGTGTCTGCTTATATTCCAAGTGGAAAAGCGAATTGTTTCTGTTCTGCTTCCCTTTGCAGTGAGTTTGTATCATGGCTCACAGAGATTGGAGAGATAAGTAAACCAGAGGAAGGGGTCAACCTGGGACAGGCACTATTGGAAAATGGAATCATCCATCACGGTGAGTGCCATGCCCATGCCATAAAGAGCTATCAGATTTTAGTAATGGCAGAAAACTGACTGCAGCTGTTCACATGATCTTCAGATGCTTTCCTGCACCATGCCAATCAAATCTTCAAAATGTTCAATGACTTTTAGAATTAAGGAGTGGGAAAATTTGTGATGAAAACAGGACTTGTTTGGTATCCTGGCAGTATTTATGCCTGCAGTTCCTTGATTTCTCTGCAACATCTTTGTTATGGATCATATAAAATATATATTCTGCTTTGCACTATGTGTGTTTAAAAATCGGTAATGGTCAACAAATACAGCAGTACAGAGGCTAGTGGAGTAGTGCTCCTCTAGAATGGGGCAAAATGAGGGGCTCCAGATGAGAGTCATTCTTTCTAATGGGACTGCTTGTCACAGTAAAAAGAGATGGTGGGCTTGTTACGGGATTTGTACTTCCCGGGTTGTTTTGCAGAAATAGTGATGCACCAGATTTTTTTCACACCCAGCAGATGACCTGGAAGTGTTGTGATGAGAGAGTATTTCATAGAAGTAGAACAGTGCATACAGACATGCTGCATGACCAAAGCAGCATGAGGTGCTTGTTTGAAAAGTTTCTGTGCCATCTGCGTTCCTACTAAGCAGACTTTCTTCAGATTGCATCCTTTAAATCCAGATTTGACCTATTCTAGTTAAACATCAAATGCCCTAATTTCAGCATTCAGATGAGGTGAGCTGCAAAATATGCATCTAAGGAATACATAGTATATTATAGACATGTATTGCTATATATAGACACGTATAGGTCCTAAGTCACCAGTGGTCTGCATTTCCATAAAATCTTTTGGAAACTCATTTAAATAGGGGAGCCATTTAATTAGACTGGTCTTACTTTAATCTCTTGGCAACTCAGCTCCACAGACTTGTCTTTCAGCTGATAATAGCACTGTTAAGAAATTATGTCTGTTATCTTAACTAACACATAGAGAAATCTAATAAGAACAATACCATAATCCCTTATATACATATATTCCACCTGCACATACCAAGAGATACTTCCAAGCACATTTAGACTTTGATGGACTTTGAGCATGAGCTCAAAAACACTGAACACTTTGAGTACTCGATCCTGCCTGTGGATCTTGAGAATTGAAACACTCTGTGTAGGGATCCCACTTGGGATGAAGAATGTGCTCTAGTGTTCACACCCTTACTTGCCTACGTTCTGAGTGTGTACACGTGCACTGTTGTTGCAAAAAGCTCTCCTGAGACTTGTTGTTTTGTGATGATTGTTTACTTTGTCCTAACATCATACTCAGACACTTTGAGCAGTGCGTCTTTTCTATAAATACAAATTTATGGCTCAAAGAAAGTTATCTACTGCTCCCATTATTCAAATACCCTGAGTAAGATGTAAAGATGTATCGGGTTTGGTTTTAATGTTACTTGTAGTTAGAGTTTCTGACGTTGGTGTCTCCTCTCCAATGATGCTGCTACTGATTGGAAGGTATTTGCCACACTGCGTTTACTTAAGGAAGTATCCCTTGAGATTTTGGTAAATCATTAAACACAAGAGCTTCCCATTATATATCTCCTAAGAACATGAAACTGAAGCACTGTAATGAAGCCTTTACCCCTGTTGTACATTAAGCAATATCTTTTATCTGTTCTTTTCACTTGGCAAAACATTACTGTCAGGTGAAAACTGCTGATCTCTCATCCTGCCTGAGAAGCAGAGCCATGGCAGATTGCTAAATGCTGAGCTCTCTGTGTTTTATCATTCCATTTCCTCTATATCTCCTTTAATTCTGGCTATTTTATCTGGGATGGCTGATGTGGAAGTTCTGGTACCTGTCACAGAGAGCGGAAATGATCGGAACCTGGTTGACCATGTGCCAGACACATAAGACGCTTTCTGCAGACTCAGTCCTTGATTTGGTTTAGAAATACAAAATCCAAAGCTTGTAGACACTTGGACTCAGTAGCTTATGCAGCTTAGAAATTCTACTGTAGGCAAAAGAATGTGCTCCAGATCCTGCAAATGTTGTTTTATTCTGTGAAATCAGGGAAAAATATCACCAAAAGCAGGAATCTTAGCTAAAGACTAGGATGTCTTATGTATTGAGGGAAGGTCTTAAGAAATTCTGGTCTCTGCCTTCTAAAGAATTTCTTGCCCACTCTGCAAGAGGCACACTAAACCCCGGTCCTGCTACTTCTGAGTCTGCTCAGAACTGAATCCAGTTCAATTGCCTTTAGTCATCCAGTGCAGTCAGTTTTCCCAGGTTAATCAAACATGGGATAACATGTATCTGAAACAGTGTAAATCTATGGTTTTCTCTCAATTCATCAAATGTTGTGCCTGCAATGAGGTACTGCATCTAAAATGTTAAAGAGTGTTCCAGCACCAAGATATGGCTGTGATTTTCTTTTTGTTGGTATAGGCAGGAAAGATTAAAGTGACAAAGCTACCTCACCTTATCTGCTTGCTTCTTTGGTTGCTGTTCTCTAGGCTTGCTCCTCCTTCTCTACAGAGCTGTAACTGGTCTCCATTAAATTAAGCTCTTAACAATGGCATTTCCATACCACATACTGTAAAAAGTGGAAGATATTGTAGAATTTCTTTTTAATTTGTACTGTTGTTGGCACTTTTAGCTTATAATTACCACTTATTTACTAATTAGTGAAACAATTTCTCTAAGTTGCTAAATTACTATCACCAGTATTAGTATCACACCTCCATGTTCTACTGAACCCTTAGAACAGAGATGGGGTAAACCTGCAAATAACTGCTAGGGATTACAACCTTCTTCCCCTGGACCAATCTGTATGAGACTGGGTATGTTTTTAAGTCTTTCCTGGTTTTGACCAATGCTTCTTTTGAACTAGTTCCTTGTTGCACTGAAGCATCCCTTGTGCCTTTAAGTCTATCATCAGTAGATAGCATTACCCAGTAAGATTTTTAACTGCCTTTCTGTGGCTGTTCTGGGCAAAAATAGTCTCTCAACAATACTGTTTAATATTTAGATGAAAATCACTCCTAAATGCAAGAACCATGGTAGAAGAACACCTTTAACAGTGGTAGTTCTACCCACCAGCATACTTCTGCTTCTGGAGTTGCAGAACTTTGAGCAACTGCAGAAATAACTGTAGTGCTGTGGTAACTCATGTGGGAATCTGCAGGCACTCTGTTCAGAACGTAGTCCCCATTATCTTCCCTAGGACTCTTTCCAAAGCCTTATATAAATTGAATCTGGTGTAAAAGGAAGAAATTTCAATGTCGTTGGAGCTTCAGTACCTTAGAAGATGCCTTTGTTGGTGGAGCTGTTTGGGTGCACCTAAGTGTGTATGTACACCCTAAAGGGAAATTTAAAAAGCTGAGTCCTCTCTTCAGAAAATGATAAATACCAGCAAATACTTAGGTGTGGACATACCAACTGGCCTATGAAGAACATGGCAGGGAGAAAAGACTAATTCTAACTATCCTATTGGTGTTTTAGTTTCAGATAAACACCAGTTCAAGAATGAGCAGGTGATGTACAGATTTCGCTATGATGATGGAACATACAAGCCAAGAAGTGAGTTGGAAGACATCATGTCCAAGGTTTGTATTAGCATTCCTGAACCATCGGAAGAGTTTCTTATGCTTCTGAATGTGGTTGTCCAGTTGTTTAGGAGATCCTTAATGCTGTTTATCTTTGCTGTATTAAGCTATCCATCCTAATGCTATAGGAGACATGCACTCTAAGAAGAGGAAGCAGAGCCCAGAAATAAATAACTCTGTGGTTGACTGCACCCGAGACCAATGATTACAATCCTAATATGGTACAATGGATCTTGAACACTATGTCTGCTGAAAATCTGGACATTATGGTTCAGGGAGATAGAAGAGATCAATATTTAACTGCTGCTCTTGATAATTGTATGTCATATGAGTTCTGTTGATCCCATATCTGCCCATATAGCTTTTAATAAATTAGATTTCGTATGGAGAAGAGTTCATGGGTTTCATGGGTTAATTGCAAAGAAGGCTTAATGGAGAAAATGTTGGAATGGAGGTGATTAGAGATAAAGAAGAATTTTTGGCTTATGGAGACAGGGAAAGAAGAATGATGTTTGACAGAATAAGGGAATTGTTTTAAAAAACAGTTAATAGATAATTCCAGCTGAGTAGAGACATCAGTGTCCAGGTTTTGCTAGCTTTAGTTATTGAAAAAGAAAAACAAACTGATAATATCATGCATCTTGCCTTCTTCATCTTCAGGGTGTGAGGCTCTACTGCAGACTACACTGCCTCTATACTCCAGTGGTAAAGTAAGTGCATTGTCCTGGTCCTCAACTACGTATTATCTGGTTTTGCTATTGAACTCTTTCTTCTGTTTTATTACAAATAGTAATTTTCTTTATTTTCTTGGCTCTTTTACTACCATTCTGTCACCACAGTTCGGTTGCGTAGTTTTACTTCTACTAGTGGACGTTGGAACAGGGTTCTAGGAAAATGACATGCTGTTGAGGCAGTCTTCCTGCCATTGGCTTCCTCTGTCTGTTCACGACAGCTGCTAGCATGACACAAGTGTGTTTGTTGACTCTGTCATTTTCTGTGAGCTAAAGTGGGTGTGATTAATAAGTGACTACTGATTCAGGGCAGGCTGTGGTATGACTCTAGCTGCTGTATTATTTGGGCTGTAGAAAATGTAAACAGATGCTGAAGCGATGTAAACAGATTCCAGTGCAATGCTAGGATTCCTTCCTTCAAAGCACACTAAACAAACAAAGCCCAATTTGAAGTGGAATAAAACCTGAAGCTGTGTGTAGATGGACTAGACTTTGTAAAGAACATTATATTCATCCAGTTCCTGTGAGGCAGCAAGGTACTGCCAAAATTTGAATGGTTCCAGTATCTGTTTGCCTAATCACCTGCAGCTCATGGTTCTGCATAACATTCTGTGGTCGACTCCTGTTCAGGCTAGCTTGAAATGGGGAAAAAGACAGTGAATTCATGTTGACATATTCATCCTGACAAGCATTTAACTACAAGCAGTGAAAGACTGGGCCTTGGACCAAGGTCGTGATGCCAGCTTATTCAAAACTCTAGGTCTGTGTCAGCATCTGTATGAAAATGCTGGGAGTTGCTTTTCACAATCTGGAAACCCCTACTCATTAGTACTCATTTTTTTAATACTTTCCTTTATTGTTCTAATGTTTCAAAAGCACATTTTCTCAAGATAAGAGTGTGAGGGAAAAACTGCCTCCAAAACTCCCACAGCTTTGTGCTAGTTTTCTGGAAGACAAGTCAAAAATGTGTGCAAGCACTATGAGGAAAGCTTTTGTTCTGAGGACACGTATTTCTGGAAATGCTGTCATGTTTTTTCATTTCTTTGGTTTGTTTTTTTTCCCCCGATTCTGAAAGCTCTGCTTCCTTTTTCTATTTCTCCCACCGTG
The DNA here is from genome assembly GCA_013400475.1 of Tricholaema leucomelas. Taxonomy (NCBI): domain Eukaryota; kingdom Metazoa; phylum Chordata; class Aves; order Piciformes; family Lybiidae; genus Tricholaema lacrymosa; species Tricholaema leucomelas. The sequence continues at coordinate 529,902 of WAAF01003466.1, read as the reverse complement.
TTCTCTGCAAACACACAGGTATTTCTCCTGCATTTATTTATAAAAGCCAGGCACAGTGTATTTGTTGGTGATTAGAGAAATATGAGTAGGATGAATTTTAGATGATGCTTTGATGTTAGATTTTTAGACAAAAAGGGAGATATCCAGTAGTGTGGTGCTAGCGAAAGAGCCTGATTTGACAGAACCAAAGAATAAAGTCTCCTCTTGAGCTGCTCTGTAGATACATCCGGATTGTAAAACAGGCACAGCGGCTGTGAGAGTTTCCTTCCACAGTTCTGCCAGTGGAGCTCCAGCTTGAAATCGAAGGACCACCTCCAAGGGTGAGACAGGAATTAATTCTTCATAGCCCATTCAACATTTGGCCTTTCTACTGAGACTCTTAACAAGAGGGAGCCAATGAATGCAAATTAATTGTGGTAATGGCTTTTGTGATGTGGAACTAGGAACTGGATCAAGACCATGAAACTTATTTCACACGGGCCAGTAAACAGCCTTGAAATGGAAAGAGCTTTTCATCCTCTCATGAGCTGGATTAAATCCAGTGACCTGGAGGTGAAAGGTGTTAGAGCCCAATGTCCTGAGCCATGTAGTCCTCTTAAATTTGTATCAAAATTCTTTAGAAGTATTTTTATAAAAGACTGAAAACATCAATTCTCTCTTTGGCTCTGAGAAGAATCATAGAATTATAGAATCAACCAGGTTGGAAGAGACCTCCAAGGTCATCCAGCCCAACCTAGCACCCAGCCCTGTCCAACCAACTAGACTATGACACTAAGTGCCCCATCCAGTATTTTCTTGAACACCTCCAGGGATGGTGACTCCACCACCTCCCTGGGCAGCCCATTCCAATGCCAATCACTCTCTCTGTGAAGAACTTCCTCCTAACATCCAGCCTAGACCTCCCTTGGCACAACTTGAGACTATGTCCCCTTGTTCTGTTGCTGGTTGCCTGGCAGAAGAGACTGACCCCCATCTGGCTACAACTTCTCTTCAGGTAGTTGTAGACAGCAATGAGGTCAGCCCTGAGCCTCCTCTTCTCCAGGCTGCACAACCCCAGCTCTCTCAGCCTCTCTTCACAGGGCTGTGCTCCAGATCCCTCACCAGCTTTGTCACCCTTCTCTGGACACATTCCAGTATCTCAACATCTCTCTTGAATTGAGGAGTCCAGAACTGGACACAGGACTCAAGGTGTGTCCTGACCAGTGCTGAGTACAGGGGAAGAATAACCTCCCTTGTCCTACTGGCCACACTGTTCCTGATCCAGGCCAGGATGCCATTGGCTCTTCTGGACACACTGCTGGCTCATGTTCAGCTACTATCTACCAGTACCCCAGGGTCTCTTTCTTCCTGGCTGCTCTCCAGCCACTCTGTCCCCAGCCTGTAGCCCTCCAGCCAGTTCTTGACCCATATCAAAATGAATCTGTCCAAGCCATGAGCTGCCAACTTTGTCAGGAGCTTGTGGTAAATGGTGTCAAAAGCTTTGCTGAAGTCCAGGTAGACTACATCAACAGCCTTACCCACAACTGCAAAAACTAGCAAATTTCTTTTCCTTGCTTCAGTGCTGCTCTCTACAAAGGCTGTGTAAAATGGTGCAAGTTGTGTTATGAGACCTAAATACAACAGTTCTTTATTTACAATAGCTGAAATTTGTTGATGCCATAAAAGGACTCCTGTTCACTCCTATTTGTATCTGGTTGCTCTGTGATACTTTGCAACTGTTCAGATTTTACTTCCTTTAGCAGAGAATCAGGAAAAATCTCTCCTGACAGAGAAGGCTGAAAGATGCCTAATCCAGTGAGCCTAATAAAAAGGGGGCACAGAGGGAATATGTATGTCACTCTTGATGAATACATCAATGGGTAAGCACTAGAGAACTACTGAAGCTTATGGATGAGGCTTGCACTGAGCCAGAAGACATAAAACTGGAGATTGGATGGATTTGGGATGGAAACTAGAAGATGCCTCAGTGCCAGAAGAATGTGGCTTTCAGCAGGACTGATGGTGGCAATATCTAACCTAAGTTAAAGGAGCAGCTTAGTGCATCTATGAAAAGAATGTCCTTGTTGTCTCTGGCAGGATTATGAGATCTCTGAAGATGGCTTGAAGCAACATCTAAAGAAGTTGGAAATAACACTGTTCTCTACTGGTCTGAAGAATCTTCCTAATTGAAGTTGTTAGAAAAGTTTAAAAGCTGGTCCTTTCTTCTGAAGAAAAAGGATATCTGCTTCTTATTTTTTGTCTTATTTGTATGTGACTGAAAGTCTCATTTTTTACCCATCTATAGTTCTTGTACTTCCTCAACTTAGTAGGTCACAGTAGTATATGAAGGTTTAGAGTGTAAAAGAAATATTTATCTTCTGTCCTAATTTCATTGCAATTCTGTCTCTTAGGGACCGTGACTACCACCTAAAGACCTACAAATCAGTAATCCCTGCAAGTAAACTAGTGGATTGGCTCATTGCACAGGTAAGAAACTGTGAAGATACTGCCAAGGTGCTTAATTTACCAGTTCCAGTTGAAAATAAATAGAATACATTTATTTGGGAACATTGAAACAGAAATAAACATGCTCTGATTCTTTGCATTTATAATCTTACGCTTTCTGCTATTGTTCATTTGGTGAAAACTTGTTATTTGGCAGCATAAAGAGGAAGAAAGTACTTTGTTAGGCCTAGGAGTGGTGAACTGGCTGTTCTCAGGAATCTTTTTTGTTTCTTGTGATTTTTGGAAGCAGTGTTGATCTCATTTAACCTAATGATAGGTGTGGTACAGTTTTGATGAAAAATGAGTCTACAGTTTTATACCAACAATTGCACTGTTTTCTTTAGAATCTGTAGTTTCTCCACATTTGTCCTGTGGAGAAGAGCCTCTAACTTGGGAAATCAAACGTTTAGCTTTGATAACCTGAAGTAGTGAAGGGAGAATGTGCCTTATTGCTCACCATCATAGTCAACTGCACACTCTAGTTTTGTCTTAAGTGATGATCTGGTTCACAGTCACGTTAAGACTTACACGGCTGAAATGACATAGAGGCTGCTTTGAATGAGAATTGGGCCTCTGACAACCAGAGATGTTGTCCTTCAGAAATGTTTCCTACAATTGCATTTGACATCTTTCTACAGTAATAAGGTTTATATGATTTAGGGTTGTTCTCTGTTAAGAGCACAAAGGACAATAAGGATATTAGTCCTGAGGTTCTGATATCAGTTGCATGTGATTTAACAGGGCCTTCTTCGTGGAAAGATGGGGGGGGGGAAGTCTGCTTTGGTGAAAGAAGAGAGATGTAATTGGACTAATCTGGCCAATACAACAGTTAATCATAGAGTTGTGGGCAGTGGAAAGGCTCAGATAGCAAAGTAAAACACCAGCTCTTGGTCTGGAAAGGGCAGCTCATTTCTTTCCCCATTTTTCATCATTGTGGTAGGTTAATGTAGCTGCTAGTTCTTCTGTTTACTGAACTCTTCATTAAGATTGAACCAGGCTGTACTAAAGCCAGATGTGCAGACATGGCTGTGTAATTTGTATTGTGTCTTTGTCTGCAGACCAATCTGTGCACGTGTACAGATGTGAAGATGAGGAGAATTTCTTATGTCCTCAAAGGGGAATACCACTAAACATTTAAATCACTGTTGATCTTTGCCCACAGATACAAATAGTCATTTTCAGGAAGATTTGCTTAGAGTTTTTTCTTTCTAGATTGAACTGTTTTCTAGCAACCACTTATATTTGGGCTGTGTTAACTAACAACAGATGTTAGTGGAAACTAATGAATACTGAGCTTTTGTGCATTCATTGAACTGCATAGGTCTTTCAGAGTAACTTTAGACATCTCTTCCTGAGGGCCTTGGTGATGGCATCTGATCCGATAACTACCTGTTACACAAAAATGCTGGGATATTTTTGTCTGATCCTGACAATTATTTTGCATTGTGATTTCAGTTTAGAAATGGTGCACAAAACCCATGAGGCCTATAGTTTCTGTTAGGTTTAATGACATAGGGATAGTTGTCCTGAAGGGGTAGTCTCTTGTTTCTGTTTGCAGTTTAGATTATAAATGCTGATGGGAGCTGTCGCTAATAAGAAAGCAGTTTTTAGTGTCCTTGACCTGTACAAGTTCATAAGGCTGAACAGAGAAAAAGAGTAAGAACTTTTGTAATAAACAAAGAAATTGTCAACTGTATTTTGCACTCTGATCCTCCTACCTGGAAATTTATGGCTATTGTACGCCTGACAGAGATAAATTTGGTCCTCAGTGAGGCTTAATCTTGTGTACATTTGAACACTTGTATTCTAATGTGATATTTGTGATTATCCTCTATGTGTTGTATGCACTTAGTCTGGGACAGGATAGGCATTAAGAGCTCTGTTATTAGATGTGCAGTGCGTTTTGGCTCTGTAGACATCATGGGTCTGGAGGACTATCATCAAGGACTATGTCTAACTACCAAGTTTATTAGTAAGTGCCCTGTGATATACTAGCAGAAATTTTTCACTATGAGGGAGTTCTTGCACTTAGGAGAGGGTGATCAAGGGATGAGTTGGGGATTTTGTTTAAATTGCATTATGTCTTTTTGTTGTTTATAGCTCTTCACAATAGCTGGACCCTATTGCAGTTACCCTCTTAGTATGTCTTCAGCAAATTATGCATGAGACACTAAGATAAAGCATTAAGTATGATGGTGGAGAGAAACACAGGATCTTCAGTGCTCTTTAGAGCTGGAAGTGTTTATACCTTCTCTGGAGGCACAAAATCAAATCCTGGAAAACATAATGCTGTATTAGTTCTCTGTAGGCATTACTTCAGTGACCCTTTGAATGTAACAGAGAAATGGGTTCAGCAGTCAGAGCCTGAAAGGAGAAATCACTGATCTCTACCCATGAATTTAGATGGAAAATGTCTGTGGATTATATTATGGTCCCTGTATACATTTACAAGAGAGAGTAAAGGGACAAATGCAAAGCATAAGCCTGCTGGTGAGATTCTTTGGGTCTTTTGCTCTGTTGGATCTGTTACCTACTGCTATCCATCCATGGCAGTAGGTAACATGTTGCAGTGTATATTGCACCTCTGTGAATTGCATTACCTTGAGCTTTCTTCCCACTTGGAAGGAGCATTTATAATCTTGAAACTTTCCTCTTCCATGATATCAACAAAATATTTATAGTGGTTTGGTTGCTGTTCTTACCTGTGCTCATATGCTTTCTTCTCTCCTGCATGTGGGCTGTAAGCCGTCTAAGTTGAGACTGACTTAATTGCTGGGCTTATACATCTTTGAACAGTCATGGACCATGATTAGGGCTTTAGACATCGTATTATTACCACAACTAGACAACAACAATAATAATTGTAATGGTGACAGCAGTCATAGTAGTAATGATAATGGTGTGCTCTGGACAGGATTCTTCACTATGGTACTGTCTGTAAACTGTTCCTATACTTCTGCTCACTCAAAATGAGTGATTATGTTTAAATAAACCTAAATTATCTTGTCAAAAATAGTGTATCTACTTTTACATTCAATTTCTGTGTGAAAAAGTTATAGAAGAAATGTTTTGTCAAGGTTGTTGATTCTAAGTGCTTCTTTTTTTGGTAAGATTTTCATGACTACTGTCATTGTGTTTAGCTAAATTGTTACCCAGCATTTACAAGTACTTAGAGATGAGCTGAAATGGTCTCTGAACCTGTAACTGGAGAACATTCTTCTGCTAGGAGAGTGTTTTGAGGCTAAGTTAACATTGTCAGAAGTAGCCAAGTCTGGCTTAGAGCCTGCACAAAGATTTTGTTGCCTAAACCAAAAATGGATTCCTAAAAGTTAGGAGAGTAACATTATAAAGCATTTCTCCTCCAGTTTATTTGTAATTGAAAGAATAAATTAGATTTTTAAGTCCCAGCCTCTGTAAAATAAACCACCCATTTATCCCAAAATGTGGCATGAATGTTGAGAATTGTCACGTGACAGGATGCTGAAAATGAGGAAAGGCTTACAAAGGCTTGAAAATAGTTTATGGTAAAAGTTAAACTTCAGTTTTAATAAAGCCTTTTGCTTGGCTTTCCATATCTGATTACAAAATCATGCAGTTTCTCCACAGCTACCTTGGTCTTTTTCCTACCAAGCCAACAGTATTTAGTTCTTATTTTGTGAACATCATGTCTTTCTTGTTAAGAGACTTTCTGATAAAGGAAAAAAAAAGCCAGGAGTGCTGCTGACTGGCAAATGCTGATCCTTTTTTTCCATGTATTTAGTATCTTTATGGTATAGCAATGTTCTTTGCCAATACTGGCCTGGCACAATAGCAATAGCTATTGCTCTCCATAGCAGGGCTGAAGGTAGGACTTGTGTTCTGCTGACAAGACCAGAGGTCTTTTGGACTGCAAGATGGTTTGCTTAAAGCAAAGTCAGTACACTGCTACTCTGTAGGCTGCTAAAGGTTCAGGATATCTAAGTCTCAAGGTGGAGCAGGGAAAGAAGGTGTAAGTACTCATAGGATACAGCTTCTCGTTTAGTAGAGCTGGAAGTAAAATACTAAAATTGTTCCTCTGCCAAAGCAGCAGGTCCCTGACCTGCTGGAATGAGCTGCCCATCTGCTTTTAGTGAGCAAATCCCAAGTTCTCTTGTGCCTGTTTGGGGACTGGGAAGGAGATAATCTTACATTAAGTGACCAGTGTTAATGTTTTTCATGTTCTGGATAAGGCTAACAGTTCCTCTTGATTTTTTACCAGCATTATTTAGAACTTAGAGATCTGCCTAAAAACTACAACCACCTTGTTCAGAAAATCTTGACTTGTGGCTGCAAATTAACAGGTGCATAGAGAAAATTAGATGTGATTTCTGTTAAACTGAATTGTGGATGCTGACATTTTAGGTAAATATGTATGTTTTGCAAGTTCTCTTTGGCACCTGTTTTGAAATACTACACTCAAGGCTTCAGGTAATGACAAACTGAAGTCTTTTGTTCACAGGTCTGCTGTGTAAGCAAACAATGTCACTGCAGTTTGAACCAATCTGCCCTTTGGAGTTTGTGTACACAGGGTTCTCTCAGGTTTTTCTCCCTTTGGTTGAATATAGATAAGATCTGTCAACTTCTTTCTAAGAATGAATTTTATTATCTGTGTCTAATGGATCCTAAAGTCTGACACTATGATTGCAAATAAAATCCCATACATTGAATTATATGCTCTTGTGCTTTGCAGAATCCTAGTTCTTCTCTATTTCCTGTAGGAGGCAAGAGCTGCTATAGATAGGAATGAATGTGATTTAGGCAACAGGGTAGTAGTTTCATTTCTTGCTGTTTTTCCCTACAAAGAGCATCCTGCTATTTCAGAGACAAAAGCTCTGTGGTGAGGAAGGGGAATAATTGAGTTTAGGAAGTCATCTGAGATGTAATATTTATCCTGTTGTTTCTAGGGAGACTGTCAGACTCGGGAGGAAGCTGTTGCGCTGGGTGTTGGACTCTGCAATAATGGCTTCATGCATCATGGTAATGCATCAGTATTGCTTCTTACAGCCAACTAAAGGAGCACTTACATCAGTCAGACTAGCTGAGTGCCTGAGAAACCCTTTTATGTAGGCCATGCCATACATGCTGATGTGTACAATTGTAGGCATCCCAACATATCCCCTAAAACTGATTTTAAGCTTACACAAAATGTCTAACCTGCCACCTTTCCCTGTCAATTTTCTTGCTAATAGTTATAATGAGCCCTGAAGTGATCACAGGCCAGAAGGGGTGTGTTTCTTCACTGTCTCTTTCACAGCCATCCAAACAATGAGCAAGCCAGGTACTGTCATGAAATTACTTTGTACCTGACAATTCTTAGTGAAAAATTACCTTGTCCTTGGTGCTTGGACACCAAGCGCAATTCTCAGTGCAGTCTCTGAAGCTTCCAAGTCGTAAGTCCTGAATTGCCAAGTTAGACAGCATCCATCCTCAGTGATGCTGCTGCTAAATTGGGAGTGTAAACAAACCACATCTGTATCAGTATCAAATAACACATATAAAGTCCCAAGAGTAAAACACAGTTAATCCAGTGAAACATCCAGTTTTAGTCATAAATAACATTTGCTCTGCATATTTTGAATAGTAGTTTTGAGATCAGATTATTGTAAAGTATCAGAGATTTTGCCTAGTACTTGGTAAGAATGTAGGAATTGTTTTTCTTTAAAGAGTTTGATCTGTTAGCATTTGGCATTCATCACATTCTTTGGCAAGGACTTCCTTGGTATAAGTACTTGCTGAAGGAAGAAGCTGTTCCTCAGGTTTTGAATTTGTCACTTGGTGCTTTTGTTTGAAGCCTGCAGGTATCATATTTGAAAAATGTGGTCAAGAACTGTCACTCCCTCAGAGTTCTACAGATCCCCTTTCCTCTCAATTCGTTTTTGTTTAGTCTGTTTATCCATTTCACTTACCTTCAAACAGCCATTTCTCCCTTCTTCACTCCTTTTACAGTTGTACCATATTCATTTTGATGTGGGAAGGGAGTGCAAGGTTTTGAGTAGTAGCTTTCTTCTAAAGGGATCCTTTGCATTTTGTATGCCTTCTACATGCCAGGGAGGTCAAACATTGTATCATGATGCATTATGTGCACTGTGAGGAAAAGTATACCCCTAAAATACAGTAGTAGCATAAAAACAGAGGGCTGAAGAGCTGGCTGATAGGGATACGTCTGGTCTTTGTTCTATAAAGACAGGGGGAAACTTCAGGATTTCCTTTAACTTTCTTGATTCTGTCTTCCTTTCTCTGTGTAAATGCATATCTCTATTTCATATCTTGCTTCCAGTTCTGGAGAAAAGCGAATTCAAGGATGAATCCTTGTATTTCCGCTTTTATGCTGATGAAGAGATGGAAGGCACCAGTTCAAAGAGCAAACAATTACGTAATGATTTCAAGCTTGTGGAAAACATCCTAGGAAAGAGTCTTCTGGTAAGAACTATGTTAATGTAAACCTTGGTGTTCTTGTGAAACTGGCAGTGTTTCATACTAGAGGAGGAAAAAAAAAAGCAAATTTGGGAGAAAGTAGATTCAAAAATGGCCAGAAGTAATATTTAAAGTACTGTAGTCCCTCAGAATTATTCCTCTTTGCATCTAGTGCCAGAAACAGGGATGTCAGGTTAAAGGGATTATCCTCATGGAGGAGCATTGTTAGATCAAGCAAAACAGTTATAAGGTGATACACGGGTTTGGTTTTTTTTTGGTGGGTTTGGTTTTTTTTTTTTTTACTGTGCTTGCAAAGCACTCAGCAATGTTTGGTGTGAGTTGGTGAGAACTGCCTTTGTGCAGGTATTTTTAATTTTCCACCTTATCAAAACAAGACAGTTTGAGAAAACAGATTGACTAATATCTTTCTTCCACTTTTTCTGTCAGTTCAAGGCACTTCTGTTAAAATGCCAAAACTCAAGTGTAATATGTTAGCTGTGAAATGAGGTCTTTGAGTCTGTTTTCTGTCAATGTAATAATAATTTATTGACACTCTTCAGAGAAACAGAACAAACAGACCTTGCACATGGCCTATTTACTAGTGATTGATCGTATTTCCTAACTGGTCCTTCCAGTCACTCCATAATTTGGTAACAAATTATTTGCAGCAGGAGTAATTTCTATACTACTATTATTGTAGTTCTGAAATGCATCAGTCAGCCTCTGTCAAAAGACAGTCTCGTCTCAAAGTAAGCAACCTGAAATGAAGAGCACATGTTGAGTAACACATCTCCTTAGAGGGCACAGACTTTTGTCAGATGAGTATTAGTCATGCTGAAGTTCTGAGGTACTCTCATTTTCACAATTAAACTAGCAGTCCCTAAGTGTTTGTGAAGAAGATCCCACAAATAGCATACAGTAGATGCATTACGCTTAGCCACTAAAGAAACTGCGCTTGACTTCTACTGTTAGCAGTTAGGAGCAGCTGCAATCCTTAGGCTTTGCTGCCTGTGAAGCATCACTACCTGCTTCTTTACACTCGTGATAAGGCATTGATCCTTCCCACTCCCTGATCCCACCATAGGAGTTTCTTCAGCACTGGCTTTTGAAACATACTTTTGTACTGCTGTGAAATGCCAGCTGTTTAATGGACAGCTTCCCCACCATCTTTATCCAAGTTTGCTCTAGGACAGAAGAGCTTGGCCTTATTAAATCAGAACTCAAGAGAAATTTGGCAATCATTGGAATGCCAAGGAAATGCATGCTTTCAGTCTGAAAAACCCCAGGTCAAACAAATTTAATACTCATTTATTTGTGCAATTGCTTCTCATTGAGGGACACAAATCTTGACAAACTGAGAAAATATACAACATTCTTTGCATGGCTGGAGAGAATTTGGACTTTGGATCAATTCCAAATGTTGTGAGTTGGTTACTACAGTGTGCTGCTAACTTGTGATCAGCACCTCGACTTGTTAGCCCAAGCCAACCTTGACACGAATCAAAGCTGAGTATCAGACAAGGGTATTTGCCTGTGGTGGGGGGCTGCTGTCAGAGGTTTAGTACACACACAGTGCAGGACTCCCCAGCAGGCTCCAGCATATCACTTACCTGGTGGCTGTGATTTCTGAAGATAATGCCCAAGTACATTTTATGTGGTGTTCTCTAAACTTGTGCTGGCTTGGAGCAGGGGCCTCAGGACTGTGGCATGCTGGGTAAAAGCCAATTGTCAGAGCACAGAAGTCAGGGCTCTCTGGGTTTTAGCTTGACTTCTCACTAAACTCACTGTGTGCCCTGAGAAAGACCTTAGAGCACTCCATGCCTCAGTTTACCACCTGAGAATCAGGATACTAAGTCTCATCTATACATACAGCTTTGCTACTGCTGTTACATTTAGAATCAGTCATGAAAATGGGAGTGCCCTTGAACTTCAGCACTTCAGGTACCAAATTTTTAGCTAACAGGTAATATTATCCTTTGAATTTGTATCTTTTGCATTTCAAACCAGCTAATCAAACCAATAAATACAGCAGTCACTTTAAAATTCTTAGAAAAGTAAAAAGTGCATTTCTTCTGTTCAAATCATTAATAAATAATAGTGTTTTGTACTACTCAAAGCCATACTTGGTCCTTAATAAAAATCTCTTCCATCTTTAATTGGTACTAGGAGAACTATTTTTGTGTGCCATGCTAATATAAAATGACCTAACTCTGCAAAATTTCAGAAGAGAAAGAGCAAAAAAAGAGAGTTCCCTTTGTTCTTCATTGTACAAGCCTACCACAGTCTACTCTAGCTTGATTATTCAAATCATTGATTTGAAATATCCCAGGGATGTATCCCTGGGAGAACCACTAACAAGAGTCCATCCTCTAGGGATTTCTGATCTCCCCAGGAGATGACAGCCTGGCAAGTGAGTAACAATTCACCATCCAGGTGCATGTGTCCAGAAAAGGGCTTTGAGTGGATTTGGACAGTAGAAATAACAGTGAGTTCTGAAGTGAAAATCATCCTTCAGGCTGTAAATCTTCCACTGTTGAGAAGGAACAGTTTCATTTCAGTGCTCAGTTTCAAAGCTCTCGAACCAGAAGGAACTTAGATCCATTTTGTATATTAAACCTATTTTGATAATGTGGCAAAACATCTGTAAAGATAATAGCAGTAGAGGAAGCTGAGATTTTTCAGCTTCTCACTGGAAAAAAAAAAAGTTGTCTTCTCAAATTCTATGTTAGTGCCTCAGAGATGTTGGCTGGAAAGACTGGAATAATCTGGGAGATGAGGTGGCAGAAAAATAGATCTTTTAAAATGAATGCTGCTGAGGATCACAGAAACCTCATCAGTTTTGTGAAGCATTCAGATTTTGACATTGTCTGATAAGTCACTGCTCCTTAAGAAATTCTTAGCAAGTCAGACTGATCAAGTATGTCTTACAAAGAAGAGTTTATGCTGGAGGGCTGTGAGAGAAGGATGTAGATGGAAATAGTCATTGATCTGCAGCATTGTGCTGCTGATGTCCCCAGGAGTTTAGGTTGAGAGTTCCTGCTTCTGCATGATACAGTGTAATAGAACATCCTTTGTATAGCTTTTCATCTCCTTTCTCCCACTCCATATACACATAACCCCCTCCAAAATTCCCTTTGAATATATTGTGACTACTTTTGCCCTCTGGTTTTGATTAAATGTGCTTATTTTTCATATGGTCTCATTTTTTAATGTGGTTGTCTTTCAAGATGAAGCAGCTGCTGCCTTACATTCAAAAAACTGATTGGATTTCAGGGGCATAGAAATAATTCTTGCAGATGGCAAGTTAGTTAATTGCTTTGGACTCCTTAGGGATGAAGGTATTTGGCTGTGGAATTGCAAGGTGTTACTACTTTGTTCTAAAGGATGATCCACAGCATTCTCCAAGTGCTGCATACTGAATGTCACCCAGAGGCTGCTTTTCATGAGTGTCCCAGCACAGGAGTATCACTCTGCAGAGTGTGAGGATTTTCTCTACACTATGATGATGCACCTCGGGTTTCTGAAGAGTGTTTTAGTTCTTTACTTTCTAACAATGCAGTACTAGCAAACAGAGAAAGGTAGGCTATTAAAAATGATAGCATATAAAAGATCATCATGCATAGTAATGGTAGCTGCACTCAAGGATCATTTAATTTGCTTAGCTGTTGGCTTCCTAAATTTGGTAAATTGAAGCCACCAGATTAAGTGTCCTTTTCATATATGCTCTTAAAATCCAACAAAAGAAACTGAACAGTGCCTTGAAAGGTAAATTGAGAATTCGGGGGGTGGGAGACACACACTATCCTAGAAACTTGTTGTTTAATCCTGAATGCAAGTGATGAGAGTACTGTTGTGTTGAGCTCATTGCACTTGCAACACCAGAAATCCAAGGAGTGGTACAGCCACTTTTCTCAGCTGTTTTGTTGATAAACATGCAGAAAGAGCATTGCTTCTGAAAATCTTCTGTTAGAAATATCCAAGAATGGCAAACTTGCCTTTCAGTCTTCCTACTTTCCTGTCCATCATTTCATCTGAGCATTATCCAATGAGGATATTTTCTCTGCAGATATCCCAGCTCTCTCAGCCTCTCTTCACAGAGCTGTGCTCCAGATCCCTCACCAGCTTTGTCGCCCTGCTCTGGACACATTCCAGTATCTCAATATCTCTCTTGAATTGAGAGGCCCAGGACTGGACACAGGACTCAAGGTGTGTCCTGACCTGTGCTGAGCACAGGGGAAGAATAACCTCCCTTGTCCTGTTGACCACACTGTTCCTGATCCAGGCCAGGATGCAGGCAGTTCATGAAGCATTAGAATGAAGGAAATAATTCTCAGTATTTTTTTCCCATGGCATGCTAGCTTTATTTTTTTGCTTTAACACAGTTTTTATTTATCAGGAGTTCTTAAATGTATACTGTTGCTCAAATGCAAGATGTTTATCTGGTACAGTTTCCTCTTGTCCATTTACCAAGGGCCAGGCTTGCTTTATATTTTGAAAATGGGAAGTGAGTTCTCAGGCTTCCCCCCTGCCATTGTTAATAAAGCCCTAGAAAAGAATGAGTTAAACATTTGCCATGATTGATGTGATTTTAAAAAATATTTATAAGGCAGGTCTGTGTGACCTTAGTGCAAATAAGCAGAAGCAGAGTCTTAGTAGCAGGAACTACCAAGTCTTATGTCAACCATAAAAGCACAAGCCAAGCCATGCTGTGTCTTGTACTTTTCCCTAACACAAATCTTCTCTGACTGTTCTCCAGAGGAAGGAGCTGTACAAGTCAGAAATTTTTCTCTCACTAGTCATCCAGAATTTCACCCAGCAGACTGATGTGGATTTATGTAGTGTGTAGTATAATTGCTAACAAATAAGCCTAACATCTCCAATTTATCTGAAACTAGTAGCTAAGAAGGACTCCCAGATTGTTTGTTATTGGCTGTGCAGGATGTATTTAAAAAATAAGTGAATGATGACACTTCGATATCTTAAATCCATTCACCAATGGAAAACACTGGATGTTGATAAATCCTGTAATCTAAAAGTGGAAAATCAATTGAAGAATGTAGGGTTAGAAGTTAAAGCCAAATGTAGTTTCTAATAAAAGACTTCATTAACCATTTGAACAAACTCTGAAGGGCAGGAATAGATTCTTCACTTAAAGACTGCAGACGATAACTGGATAACTCACTGGAGATTCTGTGGTATTATTATATTAGGGTGCAATGCAGAAATAACTGGATTAAATGTTTGTGCTTATGTTATGTAGGAGATCAGACCAAATCACCTTGTAGTCCCTTTCAGCCTTAAGATACAAAAGTCTGTGTCAATCATGGCTGGGAATGAGATGATCAGTTTCTCATATTCATCCTTCAACTTCTCAGCTCGCTTCATGCTTATGAAGCATTACCTTGTGCTCTTTCTAAGATTTTACCAGAAGAGGATGACTATGGATTTGACATAGAAGAAAAGAACAAAGCAATCGTGGTGAAGTCAGTTCGAAGAGGGTCCTCTGCAGAGGTAAGATGTGACACCCATAAATATGTTGGATTTGGTACCTAGAAATGTTTCAGTGCTTTGAAAAGGTGCAAACCTGTTTTTAAAATGAAACTGACTTGAATAAAAGGATAGCCAATAGAAAATTTGCTGTCTTCTATAATTCCTGTCATAATGAACTATTACTGTAAATTGCAGAGTCTTCTGGCATCTTTGGGTGACTTGCTGAATATTTTGGATAAGTGACTAGACAGCAGTAGTATCTCTGCATGATGGTAGTATACCTCAGGTTCAGTAGTGGCTTGAATTTGAGGAGGGAGGGAAAGTAGCTTTGTTTTGGGGTAGCAAAGATATGCAATGAGAAATGGGTTTGGGTGAAAGCTGTATTTTTATGTTTATATTTTCTCCTTTAAAAGCATACACTCATTTCCCTCCTTGGTATTTGTCAAGAGTTCTACAGAACCTAATTGCTTTGTTTCTTTGAGGCACACAGATGGCCCAGATGTCATAGGATCTGAATATTTCATAATCATTTCTTTATCCATACAAAACCTTCATGTGCATAACACAACATCATTCTGCATTTGCCGAAATAAAGCAGAGGCAGCCTGAAAATCCTATTTTTAAATGCTGTTTAGATGTTATTGTAAATGTTTAGATGCTTTTTCTAGGTGTTCTGGAGATATTTGAAACTCACTTGGATGTGTTCCTGTGTGTTCTACTCCAGGTGATACTGCTCTGGCAGGGAGGGGTTGGACTATATGGTCTTTCAAGGTCCCTTCCAACCCCTAACATTCAGTGATTCTGTGAGTTTTAGCACCCATGAAGATAAATGAAGACTGGATTACTTGTCTGATATTTCACAGTACATATTGTAGCAGCACACGGATGGTACTTTTTATGAACAGCCCAAGACAACCATTACAGAATTTATTTTAATGTCCACGTTTATTTGTGGGTCCCTGCTTTTAGGCTTCACATAACTCCTGGATGACTTGCCCAGTGCAAGCAGCTGAAGTGGACATACTGATTTTAACAAGTTGAGAGTGTCAAATGGGAAGGAATTTTGAACTGAAGCTTAATAGTAGAACTAAGTGATTTCAGTATTCCTGATTCTTGTTTGATTTATGGTCACCAAAGAAACCAATCCTAGTCTGTACTTTATGCTCAAAACAACACGGGTTGGCAAAAAGTTTTATTAGTCAAAAGCTCTGCTGGAACCTGTTGCCTGACAGATAATCCTTCTGCCCTTTCTTAGGTTAGATGCTTGTGAATTGTCTGCAAATCTGGTGTATTTTAAGACAACAGGAACACAGTTTTCTAAGGAATCTTTTTCTTGATCTTCCAAGACAAACTATCTGTGACCATGAGCCTGCGTTTTCAACTTGATCTTAAAATATTGCTCCAGAAAAGAACTAAATCCGCATCTCTCTGAACTAGAGGGCTGTCAGCTCAGCCTGGGAAGACCTGAGGATCAACAAGCATGCATTTCATTACGTTCTACAGCTTTTTAAGATTACTTTATGATAGTACAAAGATTTTCAGCATGTGGTTCTGTGTGACTTAGCAGCTACAGGCCGTTGAGAGACCCTATGCCTGCTGTCACACTCCTCAGAAAAATATTAAGACATACAGTTTGGTTTTATAGTCCCCACCACAGTTCACATTCATTAGGCCTGTCAGACTTTAAGCCACAGTAAAATTCCAGGTTCACCAATTTAGCAAGAACAAATCTGTGACTTGCATAGGTTTGTTCAAGATTAGCACATTCACTCTGAGTTCAGTTCCTAGTACACTGTGAAGGTTTGGGAATTACCTGTCCACACACACAATGAATTTACCCAGACTAGACTCTGCTGGCTGGGAGTTAAGGAATGAAGCTATATTTACAGCGTAGCACAATTTACAAGCACATAGATAACACAATATACACAAATATTTACAGTTATATATAAGTTAAAAGTAATACAGAAGCACAAAATCTCTGCCAAGACCAATCAGATTGCCAGGAGGCTCCCAACCCAAACCTTCTCCCCTCTCCCCGCTCTTTCCCTCCCTTCAGAAATAACCAGCTCAATCCCCATATATCTCACATGATAAATGTGGAGAGATCTGAGGTGAGATGTCAAAAACACAACAAGAAAGTTAGGGGAAATAAAGGTTTAGGTCAGATTAGAGTTAAGGCAGAGGCAACCACAAACAGACCGCCAGAGAGGAGGAGCAGAACTAAATGAGAACTGAATGTCTAATTTATATTTTGACTAGTTGCATTTCTCAGCAGAAGAATGAGTGGCATAGGGTCCTGTTGTTTTTTTCTATCTTCTCACAACTAAGGATTTCTCTCAGTAAAATATTCCAATTAGCCTCAAACCAGCACATACACGTGGAACAAAATTGTTAGGCGCAGGTTGTGGCAATACAGAGCACTCAGCTTCGTGCATGTGCAACAAGGGTCTTTAGGGTTTTTATTCAAGATAAGAGTTGTCAAGCATTGCTCTTTGTATTATTTGTCTTTTTTTTTCTTCTCAAGATTTTACAGGAACTGCTTTTTAGATTCACCTATGCCAGAAGTGCTTTGCAAATTGTCTTCAAAAGTTGTTAATGAAAGACTTGATGGAACGTGAAATTCCCCTACTGACAGGATGCTTTAACTCTTTGCCTGATGTTCATGTGTGTTCAGCTTATCAGTTTTGGCCCTTAGTTGGAATAGTGCTGTACTGAGCACTACTCTTGCACTTTCTCTGCTGGTGCTGAAGGATGAGCAGCCCTCAACCTGAGACTCTCACCTGTAGGAATTGTCCCTCCATGCTCCTGGCAGCAGCTGTCTGTAACTTAGCACTTGCTCAGCTCACCTGAACAGTGTCACAAAAAATCATATAGTAGTGGTTCATTGATGTGGATGGTGGCACACCCATGCCTGTCCCATGTTCTTGATTCTTCAGAAGAAAATTCAGAAAGTCTCTGTCTCCTCATTTTGTACCTTATCTTCTGTTCTCAGCCAGCACACTTGTACAGCAATTGTAGCTGGGCTTATTCCCACAGGTTGTAATAATGGAGCAGGTGTAGGGATGACACTGTCAGAAGGAAGCAGCAGTGAAAAAAATGAGCCTTTTGGGAGGTGAGTTTGCTGTCTCACTCTGAACAGCCGACTGACAAGCAGATGTCTGAACAGAGCGTGTTCAGCAGGCAGCCAGTTGGCCAGTGGCCATGCAGATGAACAGCAAAGAGCAAGCTGCTGGTGTCTGGGAAAAAACAGTGGCCTGGATCCAGACAACTGCATTGAGCTGTCATAAGGAGCATCCGTTATTTAGCTCTGTGACACTGCAGGGTCATTAGACACCCTGTCTGATCTTCCTTAGCCTGCTCAGATGTATCCCTGAAGAGCAGCAGATTTTGATTGGGAAGTTGCTGGTTTGTAGGGTTTTATATGTGACTTTGTACCTCCTGCATTTGTGGATTTGCCATGATTATGTGCACAGATACGTGTCCCATATGCACAGGCCATGAATGGCTTAAACTTAAAAGCAGGTTACATTTACATACGTGACTAGGCGTAGATTGGCCTTGCATGGCCAGTGGTTCAAAACTATGCTCTTGACTCCCTGTGCCTTACACTTCTGCATCTCACTGGGTACTGCAGCCAGTCTCTTAAAATTCCCTGTTTTTTTAGTTGCCTTCCCTCTCTTTTTTTCTATTGTTATAGTCTGCTTTATAATAGCCCCTATTAAAAAAATGTACCATAAAAGCAGAAAGTATATCTGTTCAGTGGCATATTTATACAGATAGTGGTAAAATCTGGTTTGTTTTTGGTAAATGCAGGCAACTTTAAGGGTGACTGACAAATGGTTTGGTGAGCCAACACTTCATACACAGTATTCCATATGACAATAATCCTAGGAAAGTCCCTAAGTAGAGAACAGTTGAATTTTGAAGCCTGAACTTAAGAGATGCTGCCAGTGATCTGATGTTTCCTCTGGTGTTTGTTTCATTTGCAGATGGCTGGCCTGCAGACAGGAAGAAAAATCTATTCCATCAATGAGGACTTGGTTTTCCTGCGCCCATTTTCAGAAGTGGAAACGATTTTAAACCAATCCTTCTGCTCACGAAGGCCACTTAGGCTTCTGGTAGCCACCAAATCAAAAGAGTAAGTGTTAAGATGGTCAGATAGAGAAGTTTAGCTAGAAATGTCAATCGCTAAATACTTCCACAGTCTGTAGTGAAAACTCTGTAAATACTTTGCTATGCAGAAGCAGTTCAGTGGGGCAAAAATGACGTAAATGAAAGACCTGTCAGACCCCACCTGGAGTACTGTGTGCAGTTCTGGAGCCCCCAATACAAGAAGGACATGGAACTGCTGGAGCGGGTCCAAAGGAGAGCCACGAAGATGATCAGAGGGCTGGAGGACCTCTGCTATGAGGACAGGCTGAGAGAGTTGGGGCTCTTCAGCCTGGAGAGGAGAAGGCTTCGAGGAGACCTTATAGTGGCTTTCCAGTATTTGAAGGGAGCCTACAGGAAAGCTGGGGAGGGACTATTTACATGGTCTAGTAATGTTAGGACGAGGGGGAATGGGTTTAAGCTGGCAGAGGGGAGATTCCGACTGGATGTTAGGAGGAAGTTCTTTACAGTGAGGGTGGTAAGGCACTGGAACGGGTTGCCCAGGGAGATTGTGGATGCTTCCTCCCTGGAGGTGTTTAAGGCCAGGCTGGATGAGGCCTTGAGCAGCCTGCTCTAGTGGGAGGTGTCCCTGCCTATGGCAGGGGGTTGGAGCTGTATGATCCTTGAGGTCCCTTCCAGCCTAAACCATTCTATGATTCTATGACACGAGTCACAGGTTGTTCTTAGTGATGAACTTTCCGCTTCTAGAACAGATGTATTTCTGGATGTATTTTCAGTAGACTGAGTGCAGTTAAATTTTTGTCTTCCTTGTTCACAAACAGAACTGAATGACAAGGACCACCATTCTGACTCGGGGATAAAGCTTCTCAGACTCTAATAAAAGTTCAAGGGAAAGCAACTTTCCCCCCATTAAAGCTTGTCTTATTTTGGATGACTAACAAACTCCTTAGTTTTTCAGGTGTTTTTTTGTCCTCTAATGAGACTTGGCTTTGCTAATGTCTTGTGCATCATTAGGTTCTGAAATCCCAGAATTTGCCATAGAACTGAACATCTGAGTGGGCACTTGATGCTGAATTCTAGTCCAGCCTATATTTTAATCCTTTTTTTTTTAAATGGAGGAAATCTTTGGCTGGTGTAAATCAGCAATGGAAGTGAATATAAACACCATAGAATATTTCTGTCCTCTGTTAAATACATTACCGTGTCACTTAAGGATGTAATAAATTTGGAAGTGCCAGATTTTAATTATAAAGAGCATCTCCCATCTGCTCTAGAGAATGAGGATGGGGTGGGTGATTTCTTCAGGTCTGTTTATTTGTCACTTATTTGTAAGCTGTGTAGATGCTTTCTCTAATCCGAAACATGGTTACGAATGGCACGTTAGAATTGCCCAGAGCTTTGGCAGCCTAACTGAAGATGCTGCTTTCTCTTCTCCTTGATTTGCCTGCAGGATTGTTAAAATCCCAGATTGGCCTGAAGCACTTTGCTTTCAGATACGGGGAACGGCACCACCATATGTTCATGCAGTGGGAAGAGGTAAGGAAAGAGGCTGTGGTATGGCTGAACTTGGAGTGCAGCTGGACATATATATATGCGTGTATGTGTATCAGTGAAGACAGATCAAGGTTTCATTGTCAAAATTACTCTAAGCAAATTCTGACAACTTAACTTTGTTGACTACAGTGACTTGGACCCCCTGTCCTAGAGAAGAATTGCAGTCATGTATAAAACCTATAAAACCGTAGCACAACAATTTACTTCCTGCCTCCAAGTGATTAAATATATTGGTATAATGGTACTGTCATTATTAACCAAGTGTGGGGTCACTAATGCCGCCAACACAAAACAAGGAATAACTTAACTCTACAATAGAAGGAACCTGGTGATACTGCAATCCACAGTTCTGTGGAAAGACTCTTGAGAAAGCACCATCACTCACAAGCTAGAAGTGCTCTTGTCTAGGGACCCTGACCTTGTTTCTTCAGGGACTACCAAGGTACAGCTTTACAGACACAAGGGAATAAAACTTAAAACTGAGATGACTGAGGAAAAGTGGAGATGTAAACACTGACTTGAGGATTTTTGCCTGTGGTCAGCCAGTTTCCGTCACTGTAGTTCTGAATGTGCTGTGAGGTCAGCAGGTTGGTGGGATCGTGTTCCTTGGTGGACACCACAAAGACCAAAGGAAGACTGCGTCACCCTTTACATTGTCTTGTACTGCTCTAAATTACCAATATAGGATAGTGGGGAACTGATTTCTCTGGCCTTTTTAACGGGAAAAAACATGGTTTGAGATTTACTACCTTCACCACTGAAATGTGAACTGAGCTACAAATAAAGGACAGCTCTAACCTTTACTGACAGCAGATGCAAAAAAGACCACCTTTCAGACACGTACCACTTCATTCCTCCCTCTGAATACATATATCCAGATATGTGCAGATAGCCTCCAGACAACAGGCAGCACTCAAATGTAACAATGTTCTCAAGGAGGCTTTTATTGCACTGCCATAACAGCACCTCAAAGCCACTTTTAAACAGTCTGAAGAGTGCGAACTGGAAGCAGCAGCCAGAAAGATTCTCATTTTCCAGGGTTTTGTTAGTGAAAGACAAATTTCCTTTGGAATAAAACTATGCATTGTAAATAATGGTGCCTTGGAGAAGGTAATCACCTTAGCTGTAAGTTTGTAGGAATTGGTTTTGGGTCTGAGTCTTGTTCACATGAACCTGGGATAAACCCAGTGAAACCAGTTATTGCACTCTAGACTTAATGTAGTTCATGTTCAACCACAGTTATTATCTTAGAAGATGGTAAATTGCATGACCTGCAAGTGTTCTGTGTCTGTCAAGTGCAACAAGCTGAAAAAAAATGTAACTGTTTACATTTAAGCAAGACCTCTATTAATGTGAACATAAAGCTAGAAATGCTGTATAAGAATCCTAAATGATTTCCCACAGGAATTTCATTTTCTGTCACAGTCTAGGAGGTCTTTTTTAGCTCAGCACTACTGGAAATATGTTTTCCTTACACAGCAGAGCTCTCAGAATAAGTGCTTAGTAGCAAAAGCATGACAGCATTCAACTCAGCTCTTCTCTTCTTAACCAGAAGACTTTTCAGATCTGTCTTCTGAAGTCAGATGACTTTGCCTAACTCTTCTCCTGTTGATTTTTCAGGTTCTGAGGCTGCAGCTGTAGGCCTTCATCCAGGGCAGTGCATTTTGAAAGTTAATGGGAATAATGCAACACATGGAAATTACCTGGATGTTTTGGAGCACTTTACAGCCTACAGAGCCAGGCAACAAGAAGCACTGGTAGGAATACAAATCCACAAAGGAAGTACAATCATTCTAGCTTTTCTTCATTTTTCCCTCCTTTGCTTCTCTGTTGTCTAAGTAGTCACAAAACCAGTGTATACATGTCTCTCTTGCTGTATTTACTGCTGTGCCAAAGCCCTAGTATAACTGAAAGGGCTGATTGTAGCTGTAAGGAATCTACAAATAATGTGCCAATTCATACACTGCATACAGTACTATTATTAACTAATAATGACATTAACTATTATTACAGTATTATTAACTATTGCTAAACCAAGAAGTTCACGCAGATACTGATCTAGATTTTTGTATTCCCTGAAATTCAGAGGGAAAGTTGATATTTCAGCCAATTTAGAAGGTAAAAAATTGATAGGTAGATTTACCTTTGTACTCTAAATGTATCAAGTCTGGGCATTTTTACTGAGGTCGTGGCTGAAGCCTGTATCTTTTGAAAGGGATTGTACCAGTGGGTGTACAGAACACATGAAGATGCTGAAGAGGACAGAGCTCAGCAAGCAGCATCCACTGCATATCTGAATGGCAGTCACCCAGGCTCCAGCAAAGAAGACTCTTCACTAGAAGGAGGTGCAGAATTGGATCCCCTTCAAAACAATCAGCAGGAATCAGGTAAAGATGCTCCTGGGGAAAGGAAACCTAGGGGCAATTCAAGGGCTTCCAGCAGGAAAAGTGCAGTTGAAATATAAAGTGTAATTATATTGGGAAATACCTCTTCTTAGTGGAGGTTTGTAGTAGATCAAGGTCTACTAGAGGAAGTATTCTTATGCTGCTGTTTATTCATGAGAAGAAAAAGTAAACATACAGGTGGAAATCACACTCCCGTGAGTGATCTTTACAAGAGCCAGTTTCTGAAATGAAAAAGCTTAGCATTTTCAGAACCATTTGGTAGCCCCTGCAAACCAGGAACTTGTGGACAGAAGTAGCTGGAGAAGAAGAATCTGCAAGTAACTCCTCAAAGAATAATCTGTTTTCTGTGATTTAAGATTAATGATGAAGATTTGACATTACTTTGATCCAGAGCAAGTTTTCAGAGTGTGTTGGCACTGTGGTGTACTTCCTCCAGCTAAGAAAAGTGTAACTCAAAACCCCACTGCTTTGTCTTCACATTGAGAGCTCATTCAGAAGAGCAGATGTTAGGGGAAATACTGACGCAGATTCAATCTGAAGGACTGAGCCTGTATTCTGTGGATGCCATTGATGACTTCTCCAGCATCAGATGCATATCTGTCACTAGCAGTGGCCAACAGCAAATGTTTTCCTCAGAATAGTCTGCCAGTCTCTAGCAGTAGAGACTCTTTGAGTCAAAGATTGTATCGTAGTCTCTTTGCATGTAATGATACCTCTGCACAGGTTTCTCTTCCCTGTGCATGCTTATACTCATGTATGTTGCCATACATCTCTGACAACTTATTTTGGTTCCAGCCCAGACACCACAGACCATCAGCTCTCCACTAGTCATCACTGAAGAAACTCCTCTCGTTAGCCTGACTGTGGATAACACCCACCTGGAGCATGGCGTGGTGTACGAATACGTCAGCAGTGCAGGAATCAAATCCTTTGTCCTGGAGAAAATTGTGGAACCAAAAGGTTGCTTCAATCTCACTGCAAAGGTACCTGAAAACATAGAATCCTAGAATCGTCCATGACCAGCTTCATTCCTGAACAAGACAGGGAAGCCAATAATACAGGCACAGCTTGGCTCTTCATTTGAAGTACCACAAAGTCTTCTCAGCCCTGCTTGGGGTTTTCTGCAGTAGAACACCGAGTTAGAGCAGCTTATTTAGTATGAGCAAGTCAGCAAATGCTGCCAGGATTTCAGCTGAGGTAGAGGGAGAGAAGCCCTCAGCTGTGGAATTCTTGCTCTTATCTCTGGTAACATACTCTTCGCTGGTACTCAAGATTAATGTTTTTAGGCAAGAATTTTCTTTATCATGGAAGAAAATCAAACAGCTTTTCCCCATCTGGTAGGCTGCATGGGTCATTTAAGGGAATTGAGTAGAACCTCTGCTATTGGGAAGCAGCAGCGCACTTAGTATTTCGGTCATCTGTGACAAAAATGAGCTAATAGCAAACGTTTCTGTCACATCCCAGTAAGATTATTGTTATGCCCCATGCAAGGACACCAGAGCACGGTGCATATTTTAATTCACTTGAATTATTCTAAACATTTTTGAGGAATGTTTTATGACTCTGGGGATTAGACACGATAGTGGTTCTCAGCTGGTAATAAAGGCAGCTTGTTCTGAAGGCAGCTTTATTCAACCATGACAGCATGAGGGCTTTGTCACTTAGTGGAAGAAAACTCTATTTTCTCTCACTGTCAAGTGTCAGATCATTGACATTCTGTCTTTTTGTTTAGATTTTAGAGGCCTTTGCTGCAGAGGACAATCACTTTGTGAGGAACTGCAGAAGACTTATATCCCTAAGCAGTGCTGTGGCCACCATGCCTCAGTATGAATTCCGGCAAATCTGTGACACTAAGCTGGAAGGCATTAGCAGAAGGCTCACAAACTACCAAGAGGTATGACACTGCTAGTTATTGGTGGAGCCTCAAGACAATACTTCTTTGTGATTACTGGGCCTTAGTATTCTTTATTAATGAATCCACACTGATTTAGAGGTGGGTGTCCTAGAGGTGTGAAAGAGCTCTGCAAATTACTGAAATGGCAGGTGTTGAGGAAAAAAGGTCTTATCTGTGAGTCACTTCTTTCAACTTTTCAGAGCTTAGTTATGTTATTGCAGGTTTATTTCCACCATATTAGTGACTAAAGGACGACAGAATGATCAGTGTCTGATTTAACATGAACTTAAGTACAAAGTGTCATAGTGTAGACAAACTGTGTGTGCTTTTCCTGCAGTTAGCTGACCTGTTTGAAGCTCAGGTGTAGTTAATTGTTTTCAGTTGTTGTTTTATGAGCTTTCTTCCCTAATGTGTTACTCCAGCTGCAGCAGAAATCATGATTCTTGAACAGGAGGCAGGAAAAGGATTGTATTGCATCATCATTTTTTTCCAAGGGAAGTAGCACATGCTTGCTTTATTTTTCCCAGTTTGCAGATGAATTGAAAACAAAGGTGAGCCCAGCCTTCAAACAAGCCATCATGGAACCACATTCCCTGAACAGCATGGATTTCTGCCCCACCAACTGCCATATTAACCTCATGGAGGTGTCATACCCCAAAAACACTACCTCAGCAGGGAGGTCGTTCAGCATTCGCATTGGACGGAAACCCTCTATTATTGGTCTTGATCCAGAACAAGGTGATAATTAGCTTTCAGATCATACTGATGTTATCTGCATCTGTCTTTCCACTGCTCAGCAAGGTCAAAGGAAGTTTCAAGCAAACACAGTCTTGCCAGTACTTTTTATCTCCTTAAAATCAGAGTAAATCAGACTGTAGTGCTGTTTCCTTTTGTCGTTACTAAATAAATTCTGTGTGCTGGAGCTGAACGTCTCTACTCTGTCAAGGAAATCTATTTTCTGATAAATAGCTACTACACAGCATTTGTCCTGCAACCTGATTGCTTGAGTTCCAATATCTCTTAATCATGATCTGACTTAATATGCTTCTGATTCATTGTCTTATGAAGATCAGAGTGTAAGTGTTTAGAGGAGTGTTTAGAGGAGACACAGAGAAGTGTGTAGTAACCAGTCTTCTGAAGAAGGGCATTGACCATTCAAAATGAGGTTGATGAGGAAGCCCTGCTCGCCTGAGGATACTGAAATTCTGTAGTGTTTTTGCTGCAAGCTAAGGTGGTTAGCAAAATACCCAAACTGTCAGCATTTTTAAATGAAGAGAAAATTTATTTATCTTCTGTTAGGACATTATCCTGTTTTTCTGGGTGTGAATGTTTGTAAAGCTAGACCAACAACAAACCGGCTCCTGAGAACTTGAATTCGTTCACATTTCAACAAGTGCTTTTAGATGCTATCCATGTTACCTGTATGGATATATCAGTGGATGGTTGTTGTCTTCAGTTCCATAATTTAACCTGTTTCTAGCTGCAATAAATGTAGAACATCTAGTTGGTATGCCAGAAGAAAGACTCTATATTTGAAAAAAATAATGTTTTGGTCATAGAATCTAATATTACTAAATAATGCTATGAAGTATTGTGGGGTTTTTTTTCCTTGTTAAAATTCTACTTATCCTAAAATACCATTACTGAGATGGAATGGGGAAAGTCACAAGACCCATGCTAACCAGACCCTTCAATGTTTAGTAGGTACCTTAAATCCAGTCTCATATACTCAACATTGCATCACCACTATGGCTGCACCATCCTGGAGATGTCTGACCCCAGAAGATGGAGATCTTGACAGTAGCTATGGCCAGCAGAATGGAGGAACAATTCAGGAAGAAAGGGGACTCAGTTTTCTGCTGAAACAGGAAGATCGGGAGATACAGGACTCATACTTGCATCTCTTCAACAAGCTCGACATAGCAGTGAAGGAAATGAAGCAATACGTCATTCAGATAAATAAGTGAGTACAGAATCCTCTATGCACTGCAGAGAGCAATTCTGACTAATGGGCAGGAGACCTGAACCTCAGAAATAGCAGTGGGTCCTTGTATTGTGCGTAACTGGCAGAGGCTTGTTTCTCCTCTTTAGTGGGCTGGGGTTCATGCATTTCTGTGAGCCCCTGTCAGTGCTCGCTGCAGGCTGTGTAAAATGCTGCAAGATTGCTTTTGATTTCACAGAGATGAATTCCAGCCTTGGTCATTATAACTTGTTTGTGAAAATGCTCACCCGTCCCTGAGATCTGTATTCTACTTTTGCAGACTTCTGTCCACCATAACAGAACCTACAGAAGGTGGTGCCTGTGAGCCACCATCTACTGAGGAGACACCTCCACCTTCTCTGGGAGCAGAAGAGAGCGATCCTGACAAAGCTGAACATGGTGGAATCAAGAAGGTCTGTTTCAAAGTTTCTGAGGAGGACCAGGAAGACTCTGGACATGACACAATGAGCTTCAGAGACTCGTACAGGTTAGTCTGAAGACTGTACCACTTACGTTTGGAAGTTCTAATCCAAGTATGGGTTTGGCAGGCAGATTATTTTCCAGGCAGTCAATCATTGTGCATTCACCTAACTGTAGTTATTTTGTTACAGTTACTATCATGGAGACCTACACAGCAAAACCTTTCCTCATGACAATGCTAAATTACTGATGTTTCTAGGTAATTGAATAAAATGAAATTAATAGGTCTGGTGTGACTTTCCCTTTCTGTATCAGAGCTGGAATGTACAGAAGCTCAGCAGAGTTTGCAGACTGCTTGGTCCTATGGTAGCCACTTCTGTAAAGGGATGTTCCCATTCAAGGTTTTCCTAAAAGTCAAAGACACTGAGAAACCAAAATGGACCTTGAGTTCCTTATTTTTGATGAGCCTTTGAAACCACAAATGCAAGTGTTTATTCAGGTGTCTGAAAGTCTTGAGTTTAGGATATGACTTCTGCTTCTCCAGGAATATTTGCTACTGGAGGAGATAACTCTCTTTCTTGGGAGGAAACATATGGAAACTTGTCTTCAGGAGAAATGGAATGACAGGTTGCAGTCATGTCTGACCATTGCAACTTCATATCCATAAGAGGCCATTTTTATATTTATAGTAAGGCTAGAGGGCCTTGCCTGTATGTAGGAGTGCAGACACTGCACAGACAGTTGGGAGGATTACGAATGATGTGGCTTTGCAACCTCCAGGCTACAGGCCTGAGTCTTTCCTTGCTGTGGAGTTCGTGCTAGTACGCACAGTCATCTACAGTCTTGCACAAATGTAGCAGAAGTGATAGGGTCAGAACAATCTGCACTGGGAGGAGTGGCTGGAGCCCATGTGGTCCAATCTCTTGCTCAGAAAAGGTCCAACGAGATCGGTTGCTCAGGACCTTGTCCAGTTGAATACTGAACATCTCAAAGGACAGTAGAGGAACAGAACCAGCTCTTACAATGCTGGGATCTGTACCTTCTGTTTATTGTGTTAGGTGCAGTCTGCATGTGCTCCACAGCTCTTTGGCTGAAATGTGCTGCATTTCCTTCATTGCTGATAGGAATCCCATTTATGAAAACTCTCTAGTTTAGAAGGTACCTATAATTGAGGCTAATCTATTCTGGGTAACAGAGTGACATTAGAAACAGTCTCTATGGGTCTGTCACTTGTTCCAAAATTCTGCACATCAGTGTATGATAAGCAAGATAATTTTCTGTTATCTTTATTAGACAGAGGCAGAGAATTAAGCAAATATATTACAGATAAGTTACTCAAGGGAAAAGAAATTATTTTGATGGGTTTTGATCTGTAGCTACTGAGGAGCTATAAAAATGAGAAAAATATTGATAAGAAAATGTCTTGCTTGCATTGGCCATGCTTTTTCTGGGATCATTTGGAGGCTTAATTCAAATTTCATAAGGGGTTGTACTGCAGAGTAGTTGCCAGAAGTATTCATCATCTTTGGAAAAAAATAGATTTCTTTGCAAACGAGTTTAACAGAAGACAGACAAGAACCCTGACGAGGGTTCTTTCAGTTGACCTTAGATTTTCATTTCATCTCAGTCTAAAATAAAAACTCTTTGCAAACGAGTTTAACGGAAGACAGACAAGAACCCTGACGAGGGTTCTTTCAGTTGACCTTAGATTTTCATTTCATCTCAGTCTAAAATAAAAACAGAGACAATGCGGAGAATATTGTAGTCTTTGTACATGGCTTGTACCATGAAAACTGATGGCACTTAATTGGAGTGGGACACTCCTTGAGATACGAACCTTTGTGATTACCTTTTTTGAGTTAAAGTTAGTGCAAAGTGCACTTCAAACAGGATATTCACAGTAGAGTTTTCCAGGTGTTCAAGAGCCAGCATTGGTGTGAAGCCAGCTGTAGTGACTCCTCTTCCTCCTCAGAGTTTCAGGATCTGCAGTGCCTGGTTCTCCAGTAGTATGGATTGTAAATTTCCGTTCCCATCTCCAATATCTGTGCTGCTACAGCTTTAATATGTGCTGGAGCTGGATGCTGTAATATCCTGAGAACTGCTAACAAATGTTGAGTTCATTGGAGATTCTATCTCATAATTTTAGTTATTGCAATAATTAATGCTCTTAGAGCATGTGTAATGATGTGACCCAGATGAGGTCTGTGGCGGGAGGTCCATGTTCACTGTTTACAGGATCCAGGAGATATATTCAGCACTGAGTGGTCACTACAAATGGAAGAAAACACCCTCTGCCAGTGCTTGATGGTTGTTCTGCATATAATGGGGTTTTCTTTTGTATAAGTCTAACTTTGGGAGGGTTGTGGTGTTACTAAAGAGAAGGATAATACATCAGAAGGTGGCTGTAAGGACAGCCCGTGTTCATCACCCTCTTGGCTTCTCGTTCTAGTGAATGTAACAGTAACCGGGACTCGGTGCTGTCATACACCAGCGTGCGGAGCAACAGCTCTTACCTGGGCAGTGATGAGATGGGGTCAGGTGAGTACATCCAGAGGTTACCTGCATGCTTCTCATACCAGATGCCTCAGCAGAGCTGATAAACCCTTGCTGGTTATAACCCACTCCCATGTGAAGGTGTGCTTGTGTCATCTGTGGCCTCATCACAGATCAGATTTGTAAGACAGTGATAAGCTTTTCATCTATCTTTATTAGGAGACGAGCTTCCCAATGATATGAGAATTCCTTTAGACAAACAAGACAAACTTCATGGCTGTCTGGAACATCTTTTTAACCAGGTGTGTAAAGCATTACTCTTGCACAGAATTTCTTATCAGTCAGCATCATTGCAAGAAATTATTTAATGAAAGCATATTTTGAGGGAAGACAAACTATCAAGATCTTGGGTACAGTGTAAGCAAGTGGTAGACTTGGCTGATACAGCTGAAGGCTTTGTGGCCATCGAGCGAGACCTGGACAGACTGGAATGCTGGCCACAGAGGAACCAAATGAGGTTCAACAAGGACAAGTGCAGAGTCCTGCACCTGGGAAGGAATAATAAACTGCACCACTACAGGTTGGGAGGTGATCTGCTGGAGAGCAGCCCTGTGGAGAGGGATGTGGGAGTGCTGATGGATAATATCCGTGGGACAGCAATGTGCCCTTGTGGCCACGAAGGCCAATGGGATCTTGGGGTGTATTAAGAAAAGTGTGTCCAGCAGATCAAGGGAAGTTCTCCTTCCCCTCTACTCTGGTGAGACCTCATCTTGGATACTGCATTCAGTTTTGGGCTTCCCAGTTTAAGAGAGACAGGGATCTACTGGAGAGGGTCCAGCAGAGGTCTATGAGGATTATTAGGGGACTGAAGTGTTGCCTGATGAGGAGAGGCTGAGGGGCCTGTGACTTTCTAGTCTGGAGAAGAGAAGACTGAGAAGGGATTTAATAAATGTTTATAAACGTCTGAGGGCTGGTCAGGATTGAGAGGGCAGACTCTTCTCACTTGCTCCCTGTGATAGGACACGGAGCAACGAGTGTAAGTTGCAGCACAAGAGGTTCCACCTAAACACAAAGGGGAACTTCTTTACTGTTAAGAGTCACAGAGCACTGGCACAGGCTCCCCAGAGAGGTTGTGGAGTCTCCTCCTCTGGAGACTTTCACAGCCTGTCTGGTTGTGTTCCTCTGTGATCTGTGCTAGATTGTGTGGTCCTGCTCTGGCAGGAGTTGTTGGACTTAATGATCTCCTTGGGTCCCTTCCAATCCCTAATATCCTGTGATCCTGTGTAAGACAGAGGAATCATTTTTTTTAACATGCAGGTAACTGTGTGTGATTCTCTGCAAGGGTGACCTGCCTTATCAGGTGTTAGACTAAGGGGAAAAAAACTCTTCAGGAAAAAGTGAACAAAATTCTAACGTATCACTTTTACAGATCTCAGGAGAGCCTCCAAGTCTTAGCCAACAGATCTCTTTGTGGTTGTATAGCTCCAGAAAATTGTTGAGTGTTATCTCTTATCTCATCAGCCTGTAGATCATCATTGTGCAAAGTTTTGTATTCAGAGTGAGACTCTTGAAGCCCGTCTGTGGCTAGAAGAAATAATTCAAAATACAAATAGTGAAATGGTTTTTGCCTCTTCCCAAGTGACTTCTGTTCAGATTTCCCTCTGGAAGTCTTACTAACATTGAAAACATTCCCATTGTAGGTTGATGCAATCAATGCACTTCTAAAAGGACCAGTAATAACTAAGGCCTTTGAAGAAACCAAGCACTTTCCAATGGACCACAGTTTGCAAGGTAAAGAAAAAGGTTGATAGTATTTAATGGATTTGCTAGGGTTTAGGAGCCTAGCATGAATGCATGTGTGCTGTATGGTCACGCAGCCGCAAAGTCTACGACTCATGCATTAAAGGCAGGTTACTCTGCCTGCCCATTGAAATTTTGCAGCCTTAGAAGGTCATTTTCACGTGAATTGTTTCTGAAACACACACAACACCCCTGTTGTGTGTGGCTGAGTCCTCGGAGCTCTTTCACAGGTCTCCAAATCTATCCTTTGATTAAAACACAGATATGTATCTTAGAAGGTAGAAGGTAGAGATAGGCCAGACACAAGGTAAATGAACACTGATAAGCTGATGAGGGGCTGCTGACCACTGTAGATCTGAGGCACCAAAAGGTTCTGCCTGAGTTTGCTTAATGACTTACTCTGCTTTTCTCTAGATGGGTAATTGCCAGAGTAAACTCATCTTCACATGACACGTATTTTGAAAACTGATTCCCATCGAGAGCAAACAAATGATGCTGTGTTTTCTTTCCTCAGGGAGCAGGAGCAGACTTTGCTCTTAATGCTTTTGGGGCCCAAGATGTAGTTCCTTCTCTCACTGAAATACACAGGACTTCATTTTCTGAACATTTGCTGCATTTCCTTTGCCACCTGAAGTCTGAAATGTTTCCTACTATTCCTACTACACTTCAGGTGCTGCAGTCATGCCCCTGCTCCAGCCTTTGGCAAGCTCTCTATTTAAGTTACAGTGGCAAACTCAAGAAGAGGACTTTTTCTGCTTTTTCTTTCTTGACTCCAGAAGTAACTCCTATGGAGTTCTGTTACATGAACTCATCTCTCCAAAGAGAGTCACATTTGTGTAGAATATCTGTTAGTCTTTCCATTCATTGTTTGAATGAAGTCAAGAAACAACAGCCACCCTGTGTTCACTGCCTTTATTTTATTTGCTTAAACACAGCCTCATTTAATAAAACTAGATTAATTACAGTGAGAGTCTTTTAGTTAACTGGAGCTCCTACATTCATTACACTGAGGAGCAGGCAGGCCATGCTTACACTCAGCTGTGATCTTGGACCAGGGTGCCTGTTTAATAGCTGCTGTAGACACCTTGCAGTGCTGGATATGGATTTGAATGCTGTCCCTTTCCCTTCATGGGCAGTTATTTGGCACAGTTTTCCTGTATTTTCTGTCTGCCTATGCATTTTGTCACCAACAATGGGGTATTTGGCTCAGCTACCTAGCTAAATCATGGAGAATGAATCTCCTACTCTGGAATTAAATAATTAGCTTCTATGAGGCAAAAGAAAGAGGAGTATTTCATAACATCTCACCAGTATTATGAGCTGTGACAACTGCAGCCAAAAAGCTGCACAACCAAGATTCTAGAGCTACCTGATACAGCTGCCTGCACATGAGTAAAGGCAGAGGAAGCAGAGGGAACTCTGTGCTTTGTGAGTCGTGCAGAGGTCCCTTTGCTGTGCGAATTGCCCTTGTACATCTAATCCACAGGCTTGAAAACAGCGCTCGGGGACTGCTGACCACGGGAGTCTAGGAATGGATTTTTTTTCCCTTCTGTGTTGGATCTATTGACTCACCGTTTTAATTCACAGTTGTTGCTGTAGATGCCTGTATCTCTGCTTTCTTCTGTGTACACATTGTAGCTCACCCTCAGCTGTGTAGTTTTTCCCTTAATGGCTAACAAAGTCCATTCTTTCTAGAATTCAAGCAGAAGGAAGAAACCACAGTCAGGTGCCGGAACAACATTCAAGCCAGCATTCAAGAAGATCCATGGAACCTTCCGCTGCGCATTAAGAACCTCGTTGAAATAATACAAAAACATGTGGAAGGTAAATACAGAAAAGGTTGTTATTTGCTTCAGGGAGAAAAGATCTTGATCTAGTTAAGTCATAGCAATTCATTTTATCATTTTATCTCAATTTGTAACAGGCTGTGCTGGCTGTAGAGAACAGGTAAAGCAGGTGGTTGTGTGCCAAGTCCCAGTGCTGTATAGTAAAATCTCACATGTACAGCAGTTCCACAGAACTCCCTCTTACATTTTGTTTCATCAGCCTGTTCAGACAGAGCAATACCCAACTGATCTATTTCCCTGTGCTTTTTTTAACCCTTTCAGAAAAAGGAGAGAGGTGGTTGGTGTATTCCAAAATGAAATGAATGCTAATCACCATCCAAAACCAATGCCACCTGGCCAGACAGGAACAGGAGCTGAAGCTGATGTTTACAGTGCAGTGCAAAGCACTGGGCAGAAGTCGCCTCCTCAGGGGTGTACCTACATGTGCCATTTGTTTCCAATAACTCATGGTAGTTAATAGAGCCTTCAGCCTGTAACACAGTTTTTGATTTACACCTTGTTGATTTTTCAGTCATTAACATGTCTGTGTGAGTAGCTAGAATAAATAGAAGCACCAACACATAGGCCAGGGATTGCAGGGCATTGAGGAGACTGCAGTCAAAGTTGCCTTGGTATCACATTGACTAGAGCATTCCTTTTCTTCGCTGTTTCAGATGGGAAGAATCAGCTGCTTTTGGCCTTGTTAAAGTGCACAGGTAAGAGGATCTGATTTGTTGCAGGATGTCACATACAGTTTTATGTGCATGCATGTGCACACATATCAGAATGTTACGGTTTTCCTTACCAATCAGGTCTTTCTGCTCTTCAGTTTACAGTACTGCAATTCGCTGTAGGCTACTTGTGTTACCTGGCTGGCTGCTGCTGTTTCACAACCACTGTTTTTCTTTTTACTGTCTTCATTTTTTCCTTTGTGCAACCCTCCTTCCCAGATGGCCTTTACTGTTTCCTGCTGTGGTGAGAACATGCAGTAAAAATGAGACCTATTGCACAACTTTCTGTGAGACCATGGACTCTGTCCCAAACACGGCAGGCATGTTAGGAACTAGGGTTGTGTATACTGAAATTACAGCCAGTTGCAGACTAAGAACCTAAAATGTGCAGGCAGCAGCTAAATACACTCTGGACATCGTTAATGAGTTGCCATGCACAAAACATTGTGTTCACAGACCAAGGGATAGGCCTTTCCCTGCAGTGAATGTGCAGGCTTTTTGTGATTAGAACCCCACCTTGGTGTACTTTAAATAACTGGAACAACCTGTCAGTATTTCTGTGTGCCAGGCTTGATTCTAAGATCTTCACAGAGTGAAGATGAAGATCTGTGTGGCTAAGTCACCTCTCAGCTCCTGTCAGGGCTGGTCCTTGAGTCTGTCCCAACCAGCCTGTGATGTCAGTCCATATGGCTGTCTTTAATGATAACAGACATAATGACTGCCTAAGCCTCTACCTGTGCCCTGTCTCCTGCAGCATTTCTGTGACCATCCCCAAAAAAATGAAAGAGCAGATGGCACTGAATTTGCTATGGCAGCTTCATGGCACCAAGGATTCCTATACCTTGAGGGCAGTCCTTACTCCAGCAGTACAGAGGTGTACTGCTAGGATTGGTTGCCCTTAGCTTGAGAGTATGGCCCAGAGCCTGCAGTGTATTAGTCACTCTATTGTGTTCAGTGCTCTATAAAAATAATCCAGATCTTCAGAGCCTCTGGGTGGTGTCTTCAGGTTCTTTCTCTGGGGAGCACTGCCTTGCCCATGAGAGACTGCTGTGCTGCAGTGCCTGCTGGTGGAGCCCAGGGTGCCTAGGAAGCAGCTCGTCACTTATTCATGTGCCATTTTGGCCTGCAATCCTCTTAAGTGTGACTGGGTTGATGTGACCAGCATGTGGCTGCCTGGCAGGCAGGCTGGAAGCAAAGTTAACATAGAGGAGATTCTCCCAGGAAACATAAACCAGTCAGTATCTTATGGGCAGGCCCAGTTAATGCATTAAGCATATGGAACGCCCACAAAATACAGCTGGAGAGGGCGAAGATGAATCTCTAATAGCCCAGGAGAGAACTAACAGTGGAGACCTTTCAGGAATTCTCTTGCTTCTGTAAACATAAAAAGAAGTGAATCAGTCCAGCCATGGCACCAAGGAGTTACAGCTCTTCTCAGGCAGAAGAAGGAGCAGGCAGATGGCAGAGGTAGCAATAAACAGTCAAGTGGACTAGAAGATTTTCAGACATACTCCAGTCATGTGTTTTTATCTGTACAGCTGGGTCAGACAGCAGGAAGAGGTTATCTGTTAAGTCTGTGCACAGCTACAGCATGTGTCATGTGCATACACACAAACTGGTCTTTGGCAGTGAGATTAAAGGCAAATGTGCTCACCACTTCTTCATGCTTCTCTCCCTTCTCTGGCAGATACGGAACTACAGCTGAGACGCGATTCCATCTTTTGTCAGTCTCTCGTGGCTGCTATTTGCACCTTTTCAGAGCAGTTATTGGCTGCCCTCAACTATCGATATAACAACAATGGGGAGTATGAAGAGAGCAGCAGAGATGCCAGCAGAAAATGGCTGGAGCAGATAGCAGCCACTGGTGTTTTACTCAACTACCAGTCTCTCCTCTCCCCCACTGTGGTAAGATGACAAGTTGTGGCACCCTTGGGTCTGCTCACACTTGCCTTTGTGCTCCTCTGCCACTCACAGCATGGCCAGAGCCCTTCATTCTAGCAGCAAATTTAAACTTTCACTTCAGCAGCCTCTGGGCATTCCTGCTGCTGACAGCCATGTGCCACTATTCCACATCCCATCATTTTCATTTCCTCACATACACTGGACCCACTGTCCCAGTAGAACACTGTGGGAATCTGTCTGCCTTCATGCTTGCAGTAATGGTGCCACATTTAGGTTTTGCTGCTCGTATGTTGGTGGCGTATGTGTGGCCTGCCATCTGCTGGTGGAAACGCACATTGCAACTAAGAGGTGACAAAGTTCTGACTCTTTTTGAAAGAGTTCTGACACAGAAGTCTAGGCTTGTGCTCATACACTGGACACTTGGGGACTAGGTAGACTGCTATTTGAGGCACCGTGTGTAAGGAGGAGAGGAGCTGGTCTTGCATAGTTCACCTGCACTCAGTGAACAGATAAGCCGCAGCTGCAAAAATGTAAAGAAAAAAAGACAGGTTAGCTCTGACACTACAGAGAAGCAACATTTGGTTCTCACTTTATGAACTGGTTAGTTAATGAAATAACTAAAAGCTGATGGCAAGCTCCACATGCTGCTCTAGGTATCCTGAACCAAAGCATGTCCCTAACAGCTACCTTCCTGCCAATGATGTTTCTGTCAGATTATAACCCACTCATACCTGGTTTTTCACTCTACAGAAGGAGGAGCGCACCATGCTGGAGGACATCCAAGTCACTCTGACTGAACTGGACAAAGTTGCCTTCTATTTCAAGCAGCTGGATGAAAGTCTTGTAGCAAGTGAGTATTCTCTGTTTCTTCAAAGCTCTTTTTTCTTGTTAGTTTTCTGGGTTGATATCCTCTCAGATTATAAATCTAACAGATCATGTCAGACCTGAAAATCACTGAACAGTTTTTCTACATTCCCTCAGCTTTCACTGCAAACACACAGCATAAGCAGCAGGAGTGACACAGTGCTGGTGGCACGTTCCATGATTTGTAACTGTGGTGTGTGCCAACATACCCAGCTTGTGTGAGCTCACACACAGGGAGACAGGACAGATGATGAGCAGTGTCTGACAGATGTTTGTGGTGCACCACACAACCTAAGATGGAGTCCGTCTCTCCCTATCCCCCCTGCAGATCTCTGTCCATGTCTACTGACCGAGGTGGCATGAAACAAGATGGGATTTTAATTATTAACAACATTTATTGGATTAGCATCAGACATGATGCTAGGTCATGCTAACTGTATATCTGCTGAAGTCCGCATTTCAGAGCCTGCATTCTGTCAACAAAAGCTCTCCTGTATTCATCTAATGGTGGCGATGGGAAACGTCATTAGGTAATCTGGCACACGCAGAAAGCTAGGGTAAAGCAGCAGGTGTTTTGTCTTTATTTCCCCAGATACTCATGTCTCCTACCACATTGAAGGAAGTCGTCAGGCCTTGAAGGTTATCTTTTATCTTGACAGCTACTACTTCTCCAAACTGCCTTCTCGATTTCAGAATGGGGGAAGCTTGAAGCTGCACACGGTACTCTTTACAAAAGGTGTCTATCCACTGCTTACTTGAGAAAAACAAGCTAATTGGTGATGTTGAAAGGTTCAGAACAGTGACCATGAAGCCCTTGTGTAATGCAGCTAAGAACTACAGACATGGCTATGAAACATGTTACTATATTCTGGGAAGACCTGGGAAGTGTTAGATTTTAGAGTAAGACAGTCACAAGAATAAGATGTTTCTGTTTGGGGCTTTTTTCTGCCTTCCTATAAAGGCCACGAGACATTTTGTTGGACTACAGGGACAGTCTGAGCTAGTACAGCATCAGGAGATGTTCCCAGGCTAGGAAGGTTACTTTAGAAGAATACACCATGACAGAATCACCTGGGCTGGAATTTAGCTTGATAAGCAAATACTCCAAGATACAATACAGGAAATTTCCTTCAAGGAGATACTAATGGGGAGTGATTGTTGTTAGAGCTGCTTTCTGTGAAGCTCACCTTTATGTTAATACACTGTATTCCCACACTGGGAAATAGATCCAGTTTAAGTGGTAACAGAATCACTCTTGCTAGTCATTTGTTGAGCTGTGAGAGGATACAGAGAAATAGAAATGAATGAATACAAAGAAAACTAGTAACATAGGTTTAGTAAAATGTTTTCTTCTTCAGCTCTGGAGAGCATGGAGGGGCAATCACAACCAACTGGCTCATCTCTAGAAGAACTTCCCCAGCAAATTAATGGTGTTTCACTGGAAAAAGTGCAGCAGTACTACCGTAAACTCAGGTAACTCATGCTTCTCTTTTGCCTTAAAAGACATGGGAAAGAGCACTTCTTGCTAAGGACCTTAAATGTAGTGAAAAAGATATTCCACTCCTGATGGTCTCTTGTACAAATACAATTTTTGGAGATACTCATTGCATGGGAAACTTGTTAATTTCCTTGCCGTAGTTAAGCTCATCCTGAAGTAGTGCACTCAACAGGATGAAATTCCCATCAAATTTAATGTCAGAGCTAGAATTACTTAAAGATTGGAACTTGAAATATTTTAATACACTCTGTAAATTGCTGCAGTCAAAATGCTTCAATAAGAAAAGTAGGTCTTGAAATACAAAGCCTTCTCAGATGTTTTATGCAGGATAGTATGTACATATACGTGCTTGCTGTGAGATACACCAGCTAATGCAACCCTTGCTGGCCTTTTTGCAGGACGTTTTACCTAGAGAGATCAAACTTGCCCACTGATTCCAACACTACTGCAGTGAAGATCGACCAGGTATTGCTGTTGTGTTTATTTGTACAGTCAATTTCTCATAGAACTATTATTTCTATACCTCTAAAACCCTAGTCCTAGAATACCCATACAGACCTGTACAAACCCAAACATCATTTAAAGAGTATTCCCTGCCCTGGAGAACTGCAGGTTGGCTACAGTTCTTTTGAAGAAAACATGCAAACCTGCACACCCCTTATCTTTGGCATTAACTAACAAGACTGCCCCTGTTAAATTTGACTTCTGATGTTGGACAAATTCCTTTTCCTCTCCCA
The DNA here is from genome assembly GCA_013400475.1 of Tricholaema leucomelas. Taxonomy (NCBI): domain Eukaryota; kingdom Metazoa; phylum Chordata; class Aves; order Piciformes; family Lybiidae; genus Tricholaema lacrymosa; species Tricholaema leucomelas. The sequence continues at coordinate 491,278 of WAAF01003466.1, read as the reverse complement.
CAGATGTGTGAAAATGAGCAGGTATAGAATTTGTAAGTCATGCTTTGTTCACAGCTATAGAAGGAAACGATAAGGAAATAGCAGCTCCCAGTAGCCCATGTGAAGGCTGGCCGGCCAGCTGCGGCAGGCGATGTGAATGGAACACACTAAATACTACTAGAAGAAAGGCAAAATCAGAGACTCTGTGCAGTTGTGCTGTGCACTGTAAACCAGCTCTGTGATTTGTGATGATTGAAAAAAACCTGCCCCAAACTGAAGTATTTTTCTACTTCTGAAGTTTATGTATATTGGCAATAGTTGTTACTGTGAAGATTATTGTGCATAGGCATAGGATAAAGAACTGTAAATGTCTTCATAGCTTGAAGGTGTTAAGTATGTCATTAACGTTTCTTTTTTATGGCTTTGTTTAGCTTATTCGCCCCATTAATGCAATGGATGAGCTTTGCCGGCTGATGAAGTCTTTCATTCACACAAAACCATCCCAGTCAGGCTACTCCAGCAGTAGCACATCAGGGGCTGGCCTGCTACCTATATCCTCTGAGCTGTGTTATCGCCTTGGAGCCTGCCAGATCACTATGTGTGGCACAGGGATGCAAAGGTGAGAGCTCAGAAACCTTCCTCTTCCTGGTGTGGTGAGAACTTTTGCCCTGTCTAGAGATTTGAGCGATATAGTGGGTTCTGTTCAAAGCAATAGAAAGATGGGTGGGAAGGGAATATAAGAATGACCTAAATCAATTGCCGTCTTGATTTTAGGGTAGGTTGTGGCTTGTAATGCTTTTGTTAATATTGACAAACTTTGTAATGCTTCAGTGCATCAGCCAGTGCACCTGAGTTATCTCATCGTATATAGCTTAGAGTCAGTGTTTTCTTCAATCACACACTGAAAGTGTAGGCAATTGCTTAACAATAGCTTTAGAATCTTGGTGTGTGCAAACACATCACTGCTCTTCCAGTATCTCAAAACCACTGAGTAGACTTACATGTAAGTAACTTTCCGTAACACAGTGTAGAAGAGCAGTGAAACAAAGTCTTGCAGTGTGTAGGTAGGAGGAGGCTGGAATTGCAGGGCTAAGGTCTCCAAGTTAAAAACCTTAAACAAAGGAGCTCAAGGAAGACTTAGCTGATGGAAGTCACACCTAAGGGCTCATTGACACATTTTAAATATGATCTGTGATCTCTCCCGGTGCTGTGTCCAGAAGTACTTTGAGTGTGTCTCTGGAGCAAGCTGCCATACTGGCTCGGAGTCACGGCCTCCTGCCCAAGTGCATCATGCAAGCCACAGACATCATGCGAAAGCAGGTAGGGGTTTGTATGTGTCTGCTGTATGCCTCTGCTTGGTTCCAGTAACAGCAGTGCACAAACACCAATCAGCCTCCATGTGCTGCTGAGGTTTGTGTGCTACAGACCCAAAGCTGATGTCTGAGTAGCTGCACATGTCTGACAGGAACAAATTCACACCTGCCTGTACAGCCTTTGCAGCCGTTCAGACTAGAGCCTCAGTGGATGTTATTTAAAGGGTCTGCCTTGATGGGTAGGAAGTAGAAACTATCCAGTATATTTAAGACAATTTCAGTGCATAAAAACCTCAAGTCTCAACCACAGTGTTAAAGAGCAGGAATTCCCTGGTGTTAGGCAGCACTGCTGCTAAAGTGCTGTGGGACTAATTCCATCTTTTAAGTAAACACAGATGACTAATGTATCTACCCAATGGATTCCAAGTCTTCTGAAAGTAGTTAATGGATTCTCAAATAGAAGCCATACTCCCATTATAATATTTTCCCCTAAGGATCAGATGCTTTATCGATACTGTCAGTGCCATAAATTCTCTGTTTCCTTAGGGACCAAGAGTTGAAATCTCTGCCAAGAATCTGAAAGTGATGGACCAAATGCCACAGTGTGCTCCTCGGTAGGTGATTGTGTATTGTGTGTTTCAATTTGAGTGCTGGCTTTGTGTTTCTGTGACAGTTTGTTATAACCAAAGAGCTCTTAGCAGCAGTAGGAAAAAGGATATAAAAAACTCCTATTCTTCTTTCTCTCTGTCCTAAACTAAGTGCACTGTCAATTGCTGCTTGGCATTTGCAGATTGTTAACTTAGTCTCAGTATTTCCTGAAAGCCCCCCATCTCTGATCAGTGAGAAGGGTCAGGTCTGGACAGCTGCTATGAGCTGGTGAAGCCAGTGATTGACAGCCATTTGTGTGATGCTTAGAAAGGAAAAATCCTGACTGATGAATGTGACAGCAGGTCTGCAGGGATAATTCACAGGCTTGTTTAACAGAGCTTGACTGTGCAGTTGTGGCAGAAGATGTTTAAGAGTAAGCACTTCAAGTCAAAGTAACCATAGCGTAATGCAGCTCTTAGGAAGGTCAGCTGCCTAGGGTTATAGACGGTTTTGACTAGAAGATGGCTTTGGAAAGCAATTTGTACAGATATCAGAAACTTCTGATGTTATTCCATTAATACCATTGATTACAGGAAGGCAAAACAGTTCTGGCTTGCAAGAATCAGCATCAGTAAAGATCCAGTAAAAGCTGTGCCATCCCTTCAGCCAGAGGGAGTCTATTTACTAGTGTTAGAGTTCTCCAAAGAATACTGGCAGAAGGCTTCCTTAAAACATTGCTGTCCTGTTCACCCATTAGGGATTCTGGATGAATCTAAACAAGTGCTGCCACTTCTTTTTCTATCTGCTCCTCAAAATGGTTTTAGGACATTATTTCAGAAGCTGTGGTGATGCTTACTGTAACAGCCTAGCCTGGGTTTATTTTCTGAGAGACCTTAAAGAGCACAGTATTTGGCATTTAGAGCCCTACTCTGCTGTTGGAGTGCAAGCACTATTTCAAAAGGAATAAAACAATAGCCGGTGTTGGCTCCTGCATTGTGTCCCTAGTGTCATACATCAGCATTTTAGCAGCATGATTATTTTGCCTTATTAATGGCTGTACATTACTGCAGTTCCATTTTTATGACCATAACAGCATGCTATGCTCAAGAAGAAACAGCTCTACAAACAAGTCCTAAGTGAGGCATTTCTCTTCTTTTGTATACACTTTAAATCACAATGACAAATTCCAGGACTATTTACTTGGATTATTTCAGGGCAATAAAGCTCAGATCTGTGTGTTCCTGCTGGCTTCCATCATCGTAATGTGAAACAAAACTGAACAAAGTTAAAAGGAGATCTGCTGAATTAATGTTAATTCTTAGGATTATGTCTTCTAGCAGTGAGGTTTTTCAAACTCTGTAGTACCAGTCTTGAAAGTTATAAAGAACTTAGAATTTGTTCAAATGTAGGAGTAGAAAAGCCAAGAAAAAGCTTCCACAGACAATCACAATGTACTTAGATTTAACCACTGGCCTCAGTTTGCTAATCTTTTCATTTAAAACATTTCTCTGTATACACAAATTACTGATTTTACAGCTTGTTCAACTGTGTCAACAAGCAAATATGTTCTTTTATCTGTGTGGGGTCCCAGTCTGTATGAGGGGTGAATTCTCTCATTGGAGAGCATGCTAAACAAGAGTTTAAAACAAGAGAAATTGAGAGGGGATTGTTGGAGACCCAAATTGGGCTAAAATTGAAATGGAGTGATGTAAAGTCTCAACTAGTATTTAGACAATGATTTCAGATACTTCAGCATCCAACTCACGAGTGGCACTAGTGAGTGATTTGCAATTGTTCAGACTAACAATAGCACTGTTCTTGATACCAGATTACTGGCAAAGCTTCCAGAGTGCCAAAAGAGAAGTGATCTCTGTAACTGTTATCATCCTGATGATGTTTACTAATAACCCTTCTCTTCATCTGCCTTGAAGACTCTATAGGTTGTGCCAGCCGCCTACAGATGGGGATCTGTAACCACAGAGGCATCTACCTTGCAGCATGCTTGCAGCGTTTGGCTCTGAGCAGCCCTGTTCGCAGACCCATGCTGACAGACACGGATGGTGCAGAATCCAGAGAGAGGAGATACTGCTCTGCTTTGGTGGGAGATGAACCTGCTGGACCCAAGAATCTGCTTTCGAACTCCTGTAGCACATGCAGGTATTCTTGTATTGACCTCTTGAGGAAATCCTTGAAACCAGCACCAGAGAGCCAAGGTGGATTTCACAGCCACTGTGAGTTGCCTGGAAAAGGACAAGTGGGCCAATTGTCTGTCAAAGCGTGGTCTTACCAAGGGCTTTTGTGCTGCCACCTGCACACTGTGGCTTGCCAGACACAGACTGGTTGAGGAGATCCTGAATGACACTTTTCTCTCTCCTTCTGCTGCATCTGGCATAGGTTTTGGTGCCAGCATAATTTTGGTCAGCATCCTTGAGCAGCACCTAAATGCCCTCTTTCTGTGAACTGACCTGCCCTTTGAACCAAGAATAGCACAATCTATGGTTTATTCACCTACGAACAAGAAGAATCTCTTCTGGAGTCATTTTTCACTTCAGCCCAGTGAGAACTGATCTCTCGATGCTGCAGAGTATACATTCCATAGTACTTAACATCACTTCACTTTACTCACTGTAGCTTTCTGGTTTTTGATTAACTCTTTTTACTAATGCCCTGCTATGTCCTCTGGAAATATAGCACTGTGTGAGAGCGGAGAGTGGGGAGCGAAGGATTTGAAAGGAAACTTTACAAAGGAAAAACACAGTCTTATAATCTGGTTATTTGAACAGATGTAGTTTTTAAAACAGGTCAGAAGAACTATACTTATTTATGTGGAGTGGAATATGTGGTTTTGATCATGTTATTATATATACAAGATTTAAATAAAATTATATTGTTTAAAATGGGACCAATATGCTGGCAATTACACAGCTACTCCCAGTTTACTGAAAAAAATCTACATTATTTAAAGTCTTTCAATATTTAAGTAGTCTTTAATACAGTTATTAAGATGTATTAGGGATGCTTTTAAGTTAAAAGAAAAAAGGAGTTGTGTATATACTGTACTTTTATTTTTTCTTGTCTAAAGAATTGTTCTTCCTTCTGTCAGTATTATTCTAAGCACAGTGATTTTTTTTTTTTTTTTCCCCCACATTAGTAGCTGAAACTAATTGAACATGTCAGCAGTCTCAGGACAGAAATCAGGTTCTCTTGGAGTGAGTGCCTTAATACCACCACCCAGCCCTAAGGAATTGCAGCTGTAACAGTGTCAGTAGAGGGTCTACAGGAACTTACTCTTCCTCTCTTTCTCCACAACCTCCGATAAAACCCTGCATAAGAGAGCCAGAAGCGCTTTGCAGTGATGTATAACCTAGAAAATAAAGGTTTGGGGTTTTTATTTGTGACCTTTGTGGCTTAATTTTATTTTCTTAACATCCAAACCAACTCAGAAACTAAACCTAAGCTTTTCCCTTCGGCTTGGAAGAGTCTGCACTTCAGCACAGGGTAGCTTGTGACACATGTTGGGCTGCAGGTGTTTCTGAGCCTTGGTTCTAATGTTGTGTGGTGTTTTGTGGTTTTCTTTTTCTCCTCGCTGGCAGACCGAAATAGTTTTGGGGAATGAAGGTGTATTTTGTTTAACCTCCTGACTAGTTCTTCTGACCTACAGCACCCTGCTGCACGGAAGTAGGCTAAATCGGCCAGCAGCCAGCTGTGAGATGCAGGGGTTTGTTCCTACATGCCTATTTGTACTGCAGCCAGGGGAGCAGGTCATGATTTCAGTGCACTTCGAGTTGAGAGAGTTGCTCTTGTCCTTTGGTGTCTGAAGAAGAAATGGATATTTCTTTACCAAATTCTCAAATTAAAATGCACATTTTAATATGGGAAGTGCAGGAACACCAGAAATGAAGAGGGGCCAAGATCCTGCTTTGGCTACACAAGCTCTGTCTACAGTTCAGTGAGGATCCTGGCACACTGCAGGCATTGCAGATGCGTGGAAGAACATCTAAGGGATTTTCCACTGTGCACTGTTTTACATTGCAATGTACCTGCTACTAGCATTGAAAACGTGAAGAGGTTTTTATCACTAAAGATTGGTTTATATTCTAGAAAAAGATATGATCTTAGTTTTCTGTTCTGCCATCTAGTTCCTTACCTCTAAGTTCTGTTGAGCAGTTTCAAGTTCCAACATTTGTATGCAGTGATGAGTTGGAAGTCTGAACTGTAAGGGAAAAGTTTCTGATATCAGTTCAAACTAACAGTGTAAACTCTTCCTGTTTATACGGTGCCAGTACAAGCATGGTTTCGTTGCAGACTTCCTGATCAAGTAGAAAAGGTTTGATGCTGGAAAACTGAGAGGTTTGAATCCAGTGCTGGAAAAAACAGTTTCAATTGGAAAGGAGGCAATGTGCAAGCTAACCTGCAAGTGTTGAGAGTAAGTGAGGTCTGCAGCATCTCCCTGGCCAAAAGCTATGCAAGAATCAAGCCTGTCACAACCAAGCAATGCAGATTTCCAGATTTTCCACACTTCCAGATCTATGAAAACAGTCAAACTGGAGAAAATGGAAACTAGCAGCATGATGATGAGGTGTGTAAGCTGCTGGCTGAAGGAAATAACAGAACCCTGAAAAGAGAGGGGGGCAGCTGCAAGTGGAATTTCTTACGGCCCAGTCTGGTAACAGAATTTACTGAGGCATGGATAGTACAGGCCAGTGGTAATGCTAAGTTGGGAGGCACTAATCTAGAGAAGAATCAGGGTGCATACAAAAATGCCTGGAGGACTTTGAACCCTGGAAAGGAAGAAATGAAGAGGATGATGTTTTACAGTACAAATACTAGCTCAGATGAAGTATTCTGCTGTATTTCTTGTTAACTGATAATAAAAGGACCTTGGTCAAGGAGTTTATCACAAGGTGACTGAAGCAAGAAAGCTTGGCCTGCGCTAGGAGACAAATTTCCAGTTGGAATGAAGAAGTAGTCGAGAACCCATGCAGAAGCCAAATAATGAAGTGAAATTGCAGTAGCTAGATGTTGAGAAGAGATAAGTAATCTGGATACCATTTTGCAAGACAAGACCAAGAGGAGGTGATTTATTTAGCCCAAGACAGAACTGTAATGGATGTCTTTGTAAGAAGAGAGTAATGAGGAAAGTAAAGGCAGCTCCATCTAAACACAAATACAGCCATGAGGAGCATAAGCAGTCAGGGATGAATACTGGCTGAAAATTGCTCTCGACCCAAGAAACCTTTTCCTCCCAGTCAGGCTCTGACAAAAAGGAACAAACCTGCACAAAGAGGCTTGTGATAGCTGGAGTCACCAGAACGCCTCTGAGCAAGACAAGCTGGCCCTGTCCAGGTCCACCTGGCTGTGGAAGCTGTGTTTGGCCATGGCAGAAGAGGAACAGTCCCTGTTTTGCACATGCCATTGCAGAGGTGTGACCTGCTTCCCAAACCTAGGCCTGGGCTATCTGTTGGCCATTAGACATGCTCACATTCCAGTATTCATTTGCAGACTGAAATATTGGGATTTTTAGATGGAATAACTGCATGCTTAGACAAATACACATCCCATTTCCATTTAGAAATTACTACAAAGCAAAAAACCAATCCACCTGGACTCTGACAAGGACTTTCTTCCTCTGTCATACTTTCTTATCAGCAAATGGTCCTAATTTGGGAGTATTTTGAGCACTGATTATGGTTCTAAAGTGATTTGAGGATCTATAACACTAAGGCCTAATAATTTTGGTGTAAGAGTCATTTGGGACACAGCTTCCTTTGCTATAGTGAGCAATTCACCTTCCCTCTCTGCTACAGTTTAGGTAGGGAACTGGAGAACAAAATATTTTCTTCCCACTGGTGCTGTGAAGAGTCAAAGGAGAAAAACGAAACTGCTTTGAAGCCTGGCAGTACTTTACTTAGCTAATGTAGTTCTAATGACTTGAAAAACAGACAACTGGATGGGAAAAAAAGGGTAAATATCACAAAGATGTGTAAAAATCTCTACTTTTGGTTCCCATAAATGTATTAATTGTGAGCAGTTGGTATAAGGAAAGATGACTTAGGATATTTCTGATATACCTGCTCTGCCCCATGCCAGGATTCAGCAGCACTACACAGCAATACTGTGCATTAATACCTTAAAATAATACATTGAAGAAGTGATCTTGGCAAGAGGATACTCAATTTGGTGTTGGCAGTAGCATGTGGTACTTTGCAAAAGAATGGCAAATTCCTTGGGCCATGAGATAAAACTTTGTTGAAAGTCCTAACCCTCCACCTGGACACCCTGTGAGTCAGGCTTTGCTGCACTCTCACAGCCAAATGTGCCAGAAGGAAGAATTGTTGGTCCCTGGATTCTGATCAGTGGAGTGGGTTATGCCTTTGTACTCTGAAGCCTTCAGTTCTGAGCTAAAGCTTGAAGGATCTATTGTTTTAGAGCGTTTTATTTGCTTTTTGTAATTAACATTTCACAGATGTTTCCAGATGAGCTAAGGCCACAAGATGAAAATCACTGTACTCATGCATGGCCAGAGAATGAACCAGTAAGTCAGGGAGAAGAGCAGGAGACTTCTAAAAGGCCCTGTGTACAAATGGTAGGAATGGCTACAGTCTGGCCATGGGCTAGACCAAAGATGTAAAATGCTTTTAGAAGTTAATTGGTATTCAGCTCTAGGAGCTCAAGTAAGATTGCTGGAGCACTACTGCAGTGACAGCTCACTCTGAGATCTGTTACCCCATCTGGGCAGGGGGGCAAGTCTGGAGCGATACAAATCATATAGGATGTTGTTGCAGCAAACAACTGCTCCTGGGTTCAGGAAAATATTCCAGAGGTATTTTTCTATCTGTTTCTAGAATTGGCATTTTCAAATGTTTTGTAAAAAAGAAAAGAGCTGTACAGACTATTGGAGAGTTGTTTCCAGTAAAGTCTGAGGGACCCTTTCTGGTGTACTAACAGTGTTATATTTTTCCTCACATTTCTGTATTTTGAACTGAGCACATGTACCCTGCCTTAAGATAAAAGTGATAATATAATTGGTTCAACTTTCTGCCTTGTATCGTCTAATCCCTGTTGTCATTTTAGTCTCACTGCTCTGTGTGGTGGGTGTGCTCTGTGCCCTGTGTCTGTTGGAGCTGAAATGAACCATTCAGAAAACACAGCCAGAAAAAAAAAAAAGGGTCATAACTATGGGTCTTCTATCAGACAGGCTTCAGAGCACTCCTCTCAGGTTTGGGAGGTTGAGAGCTATCTGAACAGGGGGCATTTCTGTTTGGGCTGTTGCTCTAGGCACAACCTTCTGAACTTCAAGAAGATGGAGAAAGTAAAAATAACTATTTCATGGGCAAGTGCTTTTTTGTTTAGTGGGACAAGATAAAATTAAAAGAGTTGTTCTCTGCTGTGTGTGAACTGCTTTCTGCCTTTATAGAGCATGAACTCTGTTTTGCTTCCTCTGTAGTAAGAAAGACAGAAGTCCAGAGCCAGGAAAACGCATTGCTGCCTTTGATTCCCTGAACTGTGCATCTAAAATTTCTCTTCCTTGACCCTAAGGCTGAGGTCCTGAGTTTTCCCTCAGCTTTTCATGTTCTGACACTCAGGGTACCAGAACTGGTTACAGCATTCATTATCATCCTAGTGCATGTGTTGCATGAAGTGCACAGCCTCACAGCAGCTATGAGGAATCTCTGAACAGCCAGCCAGCCCTAATCACTTCAAACACCTCTTGCTTCAGCTTGTCATTGCTCCCAGCTGCCTTTAAAATGGGAACCCTTCATTTCCCTCTCTGTCCAGGGGCTTAAATTTGGGGACACTTTCCGTTCACTGAAAGAACCAGCTGAAGAGATTGGATCTGCACATCTGAAAGGGTCCAGCAGATTTCCAAGGAAGAAGGGAATAGTATGAATTAAATGACTTCAGTCATACTTCGTGCTCTCTTGTCTTTATAGCACATGAAAGAAACACAAAGGAAAGGTTCAAGAACACTTTTGTTTGTGGCTTCCTGTGTAGGAAAAACAAATTTCTGGTTTGTCCTACTGTTGCATGTTGAGATGTTAGGTTTTGGGTAACAGCCAAAATTACCCTGTCAAATTCCCTAAGTCCTTAAACTTTAGGAGCCCGAATGTTATACAAGGCAAGGATAAGCTTCTAGTTTTTAACACTGGTTTAATTTCCACATCACATGCAAGAGCTTAAAGAGGTGCTACTGATGCAGTAGCTCCAGAACAAGAGACCTGTTTCAGCCTTAAGAGGCTGAATCTCTGACACCAGGACAGAAGCCAAAGAGAACCAAACTAAGCCAGCACACCACAGAGAAAGCAGTAATGGGAACCTCTCCAAGCAATGCTTTCTGATGGAGAAAATGACAGAGAATAAAGCAACTGGTGCCTGTCTCCCCTCTCTCGCTAACAAGTTGTGCAGAGCTGAGTGGCTGTGCCTCAAGTTACAGGAGAGACTATTCTGGTTTTGTGTTTACTTCTACACAGGAGGAAGAAGAAAATCAGAAAAAATGAACAGGCATAAGGAATTTTAAGAAGCAGGGACCTCAGTAAGGTTTCCTCTGAGGGTAATGCAGATCATGAAAGAAACATTGAAGGCGTCTTATAGAAGGCATTAAGATCCCTGTCCAATGCTTCTTAGTCCATCAAAACCCCAACGTTTCTCACTTATTCAGCAGTGTTTTTTTATGAGGTTCCTGTCCTTTTCACTGGTGAACCAAGTGGCTATCTTTTCATCCTTCTTTCTCCTTAATCCTAATTACCTGGGTGATCAGCTAGTCACTATAATAGTTAACTGCTTGGTTGTTGGACATCAGCTAAGATGCCTGACTGGTTTTTGTTTTGCCATTCAGGCAAGATGAGGGACTGCAAGTGCCAGTTCTTTGCCTCACTAGCATGTTCAATACCTGGACTCAAGCTGTCTTGAACAAAGAACAAACAGCACCAGGAAATCTTCAAAATTTTGTACAAAAACTTGTACTCCCAGTCGTAGCCCCATCCACAGCTTACACAGCAGTGATATGAAGTCTGCTGCTTTAAACCTAAAGAGTAACCGATCCCTGCTCAGAGCAATGAGAACCATTTTTAGAAGGTCTCTGAGAACTCTTTTTCCTTGTCCCCTTACCAGTAACAGTGGTTCACCCAGGGGCAAGCTGCTGAGAGTGCCAAGGGGAAATGCTGCAGACTTGCTGACAACCTGTGTGCTCTTGTTGCAGCTCACCAGCTGCTGTCATCAGCTGCAGCTTAACCAGACCAGAGCACTCAAGAGACCATCAACTTCCAAACTTCCCCTCTAGAGAGACTTAGACTTTGAATCTGCCAGGGCAGAGACTGCCCAACTCCTGCAGGCACAAGTGTACAGAAGGAAGTTTTGGGAGGAAGAGATAGTACTGCTCCTCTTTGCCTAGTCTCCACCTGGGCACTGCATTGTGCTGTCAGGTTTTTGCTACAGCTGACATATGGCCTTTATCTTCACTGCTAGGGCCAGTTTACTGCTTCAGTTTTTTGGCCTGTGCTGATTAAAAGGCTGGAGTACTCCTCAGTGATAACAGTTCTAATCTCACAGTCAGCTTTCCATTGAAGTAAATGTCTGTCTGTCTTATATGAGTGGTTCAGTTTCACACTGACAATTTAACACACGAGTTGTGATTTCCTCCATTAAGCAGCAAGAATCAGTTACTCCAGGCTTATCCACTGGACAATTTGACCTGCTTATCTGCACAGCTTCAATAAAATGTGTTTAGTCCCCATTTCAGGTCATTGTATTTATGCAGAAAAAGGTGATGTTTGGGCAATGTGTTTGCTACACTGAACCTTTCAGTTTCTGTTTTCAGCTGTGTTCTCTTTATCCCACCATCTAATGAATGGCTGACAGCATTTTAAGGCAGTATAAAACAAGGCTTTATCTGTGGAGCAGAAAGAGCAAAGATTACCTTTTTGCTGGTTTTCCTTCTCAGTTTGAAAGATTCCTTGTTGAAAGTGTAGTTCTGTTGATTTTTCAGTTGCAAAAGCTGAGTCCAGTTCTTCTAGTGATTCAGGTGGGATTCTCTGAGGAGCAAAAAAGTGAAAAGGGTAAAATTGGTAAGTGTGAAAAAATGTAGACTGAACAGGAAACATTTCTGAAAATATCATTGATAAAATCCCTTGGGTGGCGTCTGAACACCTGAGACCTTAGAAACACATAACTTCAGTAAGCAAAATTGAGCTATAGACTTAACTGCAGGAACAAGGGGTAAAGCCCGTAGCTTACACCAGTGAGTTTGTTACACAAGGACTGTAACAGTCCCCCAGGAGCTTAAGATCTACTGTCAGGAGAATTACTGAGAGTTTAGTACTTAATGCATGATATAGGAGGACTTAGCCATCTGGTCAAACTCTGTACGGTTACATATCAAAAAGGTAAACCTTTCCCAGATGACATTTAAAACCCAAAAGTCTATCAGGTTTCTGGAAGATGTTGGCATTCCCAGTTCCTACCAAAGGGGCTAGATGGTATAGACACAGATAAAACCAGACCTTTCAAGGCCAAACTTCTCAAACTCTCCACCCATTTCCAAATTGATTGCAAGGCAAGCAATAAACCTCCCGATTCTTACACTTCTAAGCTGACCTGAACTGTTCCCTGTCCTGGTCCAGTTTGCCTTAGGACACTTTTTCTTCAGCTGACTCTCCTATTGCCAGTAATTAAAGGCAGGTAGCAGTTCCCTGGGCTGGTATGAACCTGAGTTACAACCTCTCCTTCAGTCAGCCTGGAGGAGCTGAACTGCTACTAAACAGAGCTGCTTTTGCTAAGAAATCAAAGCTGCCTTGGAGCTCTTAACAATCCCTTCTGGTGGTCATGGTTCACCCTCTGAAAAACGCTTCTCCATGCCAAAATAATGACTCATTTTGTAAAATGTCAATTAATGCCCTGCAGAGTCTGCAAAAAATAGGTCTGTTTCTAATGAATTAGGATTAAAATTAGTAATTAATGTTTGAATCAAGTGATTATTTTCTTGATCCTGCTTAAAATTAAATTTAGTTACAAGCACTTTGAAGGCAATGAGCAAGGAATCATTATTATTTAATCAGCTTTAAATTACTTACATAATTACTTGCATGAGTGACGTATTTTCATCTTGAGATAATTAAAAATAATTAGTATGGCTTTAGCACAGTTTTAATGTGCAAAAAATCAAATTCATATTATTAGTGGTGCTTGAATACTTGCTTTTTGGATGGAACTTATCTGCACATTATTGCATAAAAGTTAATGAAGCTATCAAATGAATGCTTTGCTTGGGAAGAGTGATTTGGAAAGGATACAACAGTTATCTCTGATCCCACATGAACTCAGCTCAGTTTTAGTTTTCAGGGGAGTTTATTAAAGTTTTCTGACACAATAAGCAATGTTATGGCAACTGTGTCTCGATGCAAGAAATAAACCTTGGGCCTTATTTCTATTGGTTGCTCTGGCTAAAATCAAATGTAGATTCCATTAAGTCAGTTGAATCACAGTGCCATAGAGTGCGTGTAACCCAAACCCAGCAGCCACTGGCAGCCTTGAAAATAGCACTCAAACCCAACAAACCTTTTAAACAGTGTGGACCCAACATTCACCCAATACTTGCCTCTCTGTTTCGTAAAGTATCCATCAGTTGAAATATCCAAAAGACATTGCTCGAATAAACAGGCTAGATTAGGGAAATAGGTGAATTATTTTTACCCCTTAAAATGGTCGAGCTTTGAAAGCAAATTTAGATGCCTTACTATCCATTTTAAGGGATGGAGATAAAAAGGAGGTGGCAGCATGATGTCATTAGCCAGAAGTGCTTTATGGACCAGATTTATTAATACTACTCATTAGAAAGCCATAGTAAGGTTCTGAGATGCATTCTAGACCATGGTCATGGTTTGCTCATTTTTGTAAAGAGGAGATAATGACAAAATTCTGAGTAGAAGTTTGTCAACTGTTCAAAACCTTTGGCGTTCTCACAGCTACTTCTCATAGCAAACAATCCTTATTTACCAGCATATTCCTCCAGCTTCAGGGATTGGCAGGTCCCTCAGCTGAATCTTTTGCCACCAGCTAGTCGACACAGGGCTATACTTAGTGATTTTGTATTTCATCTTCTCTCGTGTGTTCCTTTGACCAAAGATGCTGCCGTTATACCTGCCTTTGACATGTTGCTGCAGTGGAGTTAACGTTTTCCTTCCTTGCTCACTGAGGCTGTTATATGTATTAGCAGCTTCTACTCTGAGTGATTGCCAGATCAAGCAATTGCTGTATCTGCTTCTCCTCTGACTGCAGGTTGACTAGTCCGCAATAATACTGAGATGTATTTATGTCTGCAGCATCTCTGTAAAGCAGGAAGCACTGTTTCCTCGCTGCACAGACAGGAAATGAGAACAAGATCTCAGAGATTTAATTCTAGCTGAAATGATTGTATTACAATTGCTGAAAGACAAGAAATAAATGGAAGGTTTCACACAGGCTGGGTATGATCAGCACTACCCTGCTCAGACCTGCCTTAGGATCCACCAATAATTTGATAAGAAGGGTGAACAGTACTGTTAAAAAAAAATTGAATTATAAAATGTTATTTAGGATAACAAAATCCAAAGGCAATTAAAAGAGCTGCTGAAGAATGATGCAGTAATGAGTGGCTGAAGTGATTGAATGGCAACTAAAATTCAGTGTCAGTAACTGCAGAGGAATTAAATAATTAGGAACTGGACAAAGTCAGGCTTTAAATTTGATACCCAAGCTCTGGAAAATCTTTCAGAGTTTTTGTGGACCATTCCCTGGAAACATTTGTTCAGCGTTCTGTGGCAGTCACAAAGACACCATAGCAGGAAACCTCATTAGTTCCATGGTACCCCTGACTCTTAACAATTACAAAGAATCATGCTTATGGTTAGGCCTCCAAACACTTCTGAAGAACCCTGAGAATCTGCATGCAAGCAAGATAGCCAGCAAAGTTTCTCTTGCAGAAATAGCTCCATTTCATAGGTGTCCAGGCTTCCTCTCACCACTGAACCAACCCAGCAACTGTTCCTCTTGCCCATCCTCTCTGTAAATACCCTAGACAGCTTTTTATTGAGAAGCTCTGGGCTTCCCCATCTATTAAGGGAGTTTCCTTTAGTTTGGGGGCTTTTTCCCATTTAAAAAGGTCAGAAATACTTTTTAGAATCTACCTTCACTTGTTAGTTAAGACCAGACTCATCTGGTCTCAATGTGAGGAAAAAAAGCCATATGAAACCACATCTTTTTAGCTGAATTCCTCAGTATCACGTAAGTTTTATTCATGGAGACTCATAACATTGTAAACCACATTGGATCTCGTGGAAGTATCTGTATTTAGCAGTAGTAAGTAAAACCCCTCTTGGTTTCAACAATCTTTTCTGACATAAAAGAGGGGGAAAGGCTTCATGACAAGTAGCCACAACTTACAAAACCACAGCTCCATGTAGTATGTCTCTCTTTGATAAAGGCTCCAGGAAACTTCCCAATTTGCAATTACTATTGGAATTAAAGCTACAGTTTCAGCATACCTCTCCATTAGCAATCCATAACAACTACAGAGGCTGTGCATTTACTGGTTGACAAACAGTCTTATCCCTCTTTGCACACAGAGAAGGCAAATTACCATGTAGGATAGTAAAGGAAAGACTAAATTCATCTCTTCCTCAGGTTGAAACTTCATCTGCTGGGCCAAACCACCTTGCTTAAGGCTTCCAGAAAGGTGCTGGTGATTAGCACGCAGTCCATGCAGGGTTTTTCTCTCCCCCCAGTAGCCAAACACTAGCTAGTCACCACACTGGTCTCAGTGGTTCTCACATTTGAAAATATACTTCTGGATTCCTGTTCAACAAAAGCCATAAGAGGCCACATGCACCCTTCCAAATTAGTGCCATATCAGATGCAAGTCTGAAACTTGCAGTACCAGATTTTTAAAAATGGCAGAACTGAAACGAAAAACCCTGTTAAGAAGAACAGTTGCTAGTATACTGCTTTCAGTTTTGGGCTCCTCGTTTTGAGGGACAAGGATCTGTTGGAGAAAGTCCAGCGAAGGGCTACGAGGATGATTAGGGGGTTGGAGCACTGCCTGATGAAGAGAGGCCAAGGGACCTGGAGCTTTTTAGTCTGGAGAAGAGAAGACTGAGAGGGGATTTAGTAAACATTTACAAAAATCTGAGGGCTGGGGGTCAGCAGCGGGGGGATAGACAACGACAGGACAGGCTCTGCTCACTTGCTCCCTGCAATAGGATAAGAAGCAATGGATGTAAGCTGCTGCACAGGGGGTTCCACCTCAACACAAGGGGGAACTTCTTTACTGTAAGGGCACAGAGCACTGGACAGGCTCTCCAGACAGGCTGTGAAATCTCCTTCCCTGGAGACTTTCAAGGCCTGTCTGGATGTGTTCCTGTGTGATCTGTGCTAGACTGTGTGGTCCTGCTCTGGCAAGGAAGTTTGACTCTATGATCCCCTTGGGTCCCTTCCAACCCCTGACATCCTGTGATCTCATTACAATTATGCTGGCTACATCTGAAGCTGTAAGGGGAATGCATTGAGAATACTAGGCTAGGCTTTCAGTGCTGTCTAGAGTAGTCAGGTCCCCTAAAGAGAGAGAGAGAGTAAACATTCCACTGGGTTAAATTTGCTGCTTTTGTCAGTAGGACATTTCAGAAGACTAATCCCTGTAGCTATAAACACACACATAAAATAACAAGCTTTTCCAAACAGCTACATAGAGAACTGAGGTTTTCTATGTGGAAAGATTCAACAAGGCTTGTGAGGACAAAGCAGGTAAGAAGTTAGCCGTCGCTGCCTCCAACTGGTCCACCCAGTGATATTCTCTACTGCAGCTGAATGACACTCAAACAGATATGAAATTGTTTCTTACCTCTGAAAGCCAGAGGAAATCAAGGGAATCCCTCCCAGACTCTCTCCAAGTGAGTTTTCCCACTTAATAATATAAGAGCAAACATACCAGCAGCCACAGGAAACAACTATTGATACAACTCAGTGATCACTATTAAGGGTCATTATTAAAAATTCGTTTCACTGTTCATATATTTTTGCACATTGTTGCATAGTATCACACCAGTGTTATTTCTTCCCCCACCCCCACCTCCTGCTCACCTGGAGAAACCATAGATGATGGACTGCTATAGAGACTCCCCATAACTAGCATTGAAGATGTTAAGCCTCACTAGTTTTAAGCAGAGCAGCACATAAAACTCTTCAAACATACTGAGAGGTTCCATGTGTGTCCCCAAACCAATATACAGAGAAACTGCAACCTGTGCAAAACTACAAAATTCCTCAAAACAGATATAAAAGGCTCCCACTCCTTTCACATTACTGCAACAGTATGAGAATGCATTCAGAGAAGTATCACCAGTAATGGAAGTTGACACTAGTCGGTGCCAAAATGTAATGTCTTTTCCATACACTCCAATTACATTAAAGTGGCAGAGGTTTGGGACTGTCAAACTATTCAGTTATTGATTGGCCTTTAGATAGAGAGCATTTGTTTCCAGTTTCTCACTTTAACCCTGTGTTCCATTAGACTCACTGCAGTTAGCACTCAGAATAAATTGCATTTTGGAAGATTAACTAACTCAGATATAAGGCTAAGTGCACAATCTATTCTCTCTCTTATCAATCACTAACAGTTCATCAGCTCTTGCAACACAAATGATCATGACAGAAGTCTCAGAAAGAGCAGAATTTAAAGGGATGTTCTGTTTAAACCACCTGATTTATTCCTCCCCCACCCCTTTCCACAAAACGTTGAAGAGCTTGGAACTGCCAAGGGGAAGACCAAGACATTCTTTCATTTCCTGACTAAAAATACCATCAGAAATGACTGCTTCACAAAACCATGTCAGGATGTACTTTTTTTCCCATTTAAGCCAGCTTCCTCACAGGAAGAATGGTATTTTGATATTACAATTACAATCACTGTTAAAAGGATAAATAGCTAATAGTACAGATAAATCCCAGCAATGATATCTAAAAAGCCTTGGGCTTATTTTTAAAACATGTCTCCATTGAACACAGTGAGTATAATGGGAAGGAGATTTTGGTTTCCTGCCTTCAGCTCACTCTCTCTTCAGTTGTTCCAGGCCTGAAGTAAGCACTAAGCATTATTCGATATGGGATGCTGTAGAACAAAGACGAAAATATGCCAGATTATACAATAATAATTTCCTGTTTACTATTTATAGTTTCTTCACAATCTTCTATCTTATATGGAAAAGACTTTAAATAAGAAACTGCCTTTAAAGAACCACAAAACATCATCTCATTATACATACAGCAGCGAGACAGGCTGGCATCCACTCATGTGACTGGCGTATCTTGTGACACTGAAATCCTTAGCTCTAGTTTAGCCTTTCCCTAGACAAAACTTTTTAAAGAAGCCATCAGATTCCTGATCATTTCATTTAGTTGCCTGAAAATCCCTTCTTTTGATTCTAGATACCACTCAATGCAGAGTCTAGTGGGTTGGTGTCTGAAGAGTAAGAGAACACAGCGCACATGGAGAGCCACTGCTGCAGCCAAAAGGAAGAGGTCCAGCTGCATGGTTCTAGCCTCATCCTGTGCCAGGCTGGTACTCATCTGATTTTTCTGTGAGCTGATTCAACTGACTAGCTCAGCAGAAACCTATTCATTCTTTCACTGCTGTGTTTCCTGCTCAGTTAGCAAGCTGAATCAGCTCACAGCAAGGTTCATTGAACCAGTGTAAGGTGATGGGAAGAAAGCACAGTGAGGAAATGGGGCAACAGGCTGTTCTCCTTCCAGCAGGAACAAGCTGATGCTCTGCTTTCTCCCTGCTGGGTAGCTTCACTGAGGTACTTCAGTGAAGTCTGGTATTCACCTTTCTGGAAGTCTGGACACAGGCATACCTAAGAAAGTATTTCCTTGGTGGCCATTTGAGGGGTACAGCCACAGGCACCATGCCAGCAGCTAAG
The DNA here is from genome assembly GCA_013400475.1 of Tricholaema leucomelas. Taxonomy (NCBI): domain Eukaryota; kingdom Metazoa; phylum Chordata; class Aves; order Piciformes; family Lybiidae; genus Tricholaema lacrymosa; species Tricholaema leucomelas. The sequence continues at coordinate 472,452 of WAAF01003466.1, read as the reverse complement.
GGTGCCAGGGGTTTGCTGACTGCATGCCTGCTGTGTCTCGAGGCCCTGCATCTGAACAGTTCATGACAGCCCTTCTCACCTGCTTCAGTGCAGAGCTGGAGGGCTCACTTTATCCTATTGAAAGCTGCGTGGCAAACTTGGGCTGACTGCAATGTAGCACAGAGGGAGTGGATGGCCAGCCCACCTTCCTCCAATGGCAACAGCCTTCATCTTCTGCATAGTGATCATGGCTTCAGTTTTAAACCTCAGGGGAGGGAAGGCAGATGAGGAGGTTCAGCTAGGTGAAACTCTGTGATAACAGTGATTTATTTTTCTCTAGAAAGGGACGCTGTGAGGCCTACTACCCATGACGACTCTGTATTGGCTTAGAGATATAGAAAATGATGGTCTTGAGAGTAAACCTGAAGGGTGAAAACCATTAGGATGAAAACTGTTGCTGTTTTCACTGGTATCACCCTTTGACCAACAGAAAGGCAGGGAGCCATAGAAGACCACAGGAAAACAAGTGCAGTCTTTCATTGACTTCCAGCTCAGTAAGGGTGGCAAGTGGATTTTTTTTTTTTTAAGTGAGTTTAAAGACCAATTACTGGCTTAGAAGTGAAGCCTTTTGGTATTTCTAGCACTGACAAGGTCCAGTGAGGATTCCTTTGTTAGTGGCACCACATTAGATCAGAAACCAACTTCAGATGGAGTCAGTGAACCAGAAAGCAGCAAGAAGATTTCACAGGAGGGGAAGAATAATCTTAAGAGCCTCTGAAATGAGTGCCCTGCTGGTCTGCTGAATGTGGGTGAAATCCAAGATTAAATCTGCTACCCTTCCTGCTTTGCTGCCTGCTGCTGCCAGGCTTAATATCAATGACAAGTCAAAATCTTAATCTGCATTCATCTTGTATAGATACACTGAAGATATTTAAAACCAACCCAAAACTTACCAAGGCTGGGTTTGATTGCTTCTAAATGATTTCCTGGTGATGGGCTTTTAACAATTACCTGTTCTGCTGCATTTGTGCTTTCCTGCATTGTGGAGCATTTAGCAAGTATATATGCTATAAACATGTGCATCTTCAGGGCATAACAGAATGCTCTGCAATCATTTGTTTACTAGAAACTGTTAATGGGATGAACAGGGGCTTACTGAACATGAGAAAGAATGCCCCTAATTACTTTCTGTTCTTTAAGAAGAACATGAAAATCATTAAAACACAAAGTCCTTTATCCTGAAAGTCTCACAGATGACAGGGTGGGGAAGAAAAGGCTATTGCGCTTCACTGTAAACATGAAGGATGCTATGAATAATGAAAAATAAGATTAAATGTTGTTCTCAGTCTTGTTGTTGACAAGAAATGTTAACTTCTGGCTAAACTTTTCCCTGCATGCAGAGTCCATTGAGAGAGCATGGAGAGGATGTGAACAACGAATTCAAGTCGAATGCTGCGCATGGCTGCAGGACCTTAGTCCCATTTTTAAAGGATTCTATTCCTGTAAAATGTAAGCCAAAGTCAAAATAACCTAATAGTACTTTTCAGATTTGCCTCCTTACTTATTAGTCTTCTCCAGACACCACAATATACAATGTGCACTAGTGTTTAGAAGATCAACCTTCATATTCACTGGCTGGCAGATTCACTCTGAAGGGTTTTTCAATGCCCTCTGTGTGTGAGCTCCGAGGTCACAATGGAGACAAGGTAAGAAAAATTAGGGGAATGATCATACCAAACTGATATTTTGATAAATAAATATTTAAGATGGCTTACATATAAGCCAGAACTTTCTGATTAAGAAATACCACAGAAGATGTCATTGTACCAAAGACTGGATTCTCAGAGGAAACAGACCTCAGAGGAATGACCCTTCACAGTACATGAAAGCTAACAATTTTGTCCTCTTTCACATGCAGTCACAGGAATATTATTTAAACAGTAAATAAAACATAAGGCATTCAAGTGGTAGTATATGACTATTTGAGAGGATGCCATGGTTTAACCCTAGCCAGAAACTATGTAGCATGTTATTTTCATAATAAATCCAAATACAGCACTGTGGCAGCTACTAGAAGAAAATTAACCTTATCTGGCTGAAACCAGGACACCCCAAATGATTAAGCTCTTGACCAGTCTGTGCTGAAATGGTCACTAGAGGAAGCAAACCTAAAAGTACAGACACAGCTTCTATTGATCTGTAACACAAAGAGGTATTGTTGATCTGTAAGGGAGATTGTTAAAGAAGTCTAAGACACAGCCTGATGAAAGAATGCCTCAATTGTTCTCCTTTTATAGCACAGATACTGACTCATCCCAACTCACCACCATGTACTAAACTCAGAACCCGTTAGACCAGGCTGCCAAGTTACAAGGAGTTAAACGTTCCATTTTTGTCTGAATGGCTGGATAAATAACCGGGATAATGACACTGGAACGGCCTGTGTCAGATCTCTGGTGATCCCCACTGGAAGTCTCTGCTTCCAAGGGGTAGGGTGTCTGTACAGCTCCGGAGTGGGCGGAAGTATTACATTGTTTTCTGTGGCTTGACCAGGAGATGGCAGCAATCCCCTTGGCTTGAATAGGAGAGGCAGAAACGCAGGCAGGGCGCCTTAGGGGAAGGGGGGACGAATTCAGAAGAGCTAAGTGAATGAAATTACATTGCAGATAACAGCAGGAATATAGCTAAGATCTTCTCCTTATTTTCTCTGACTGTTTTTGCTATTTCTTTGGCGTCTAAAAGAAAGAAAAATTACTGGAAGATACACAGCTACCAGAGCTCTCTACCAGGTATTATTTTAGAACTAGTTGTATCTGCATATTGCAGAAAGAACAACGCATTTCTAGCTGCCGTTCGGCAGCTCTGCGTTAATGTTATTTCATAGAGAGGTTTGATTTTACTTTTTTAAGAATCATAGAATCACTTAAGTTGGAAGGGACCTCAGACATCTCTTCCAACCCACCTGCCATGGGCAGGGATGCCTCTCGACTGGACTTGTTGAAAACAAGGTTGGGCGAGGCTTTGTGCAGCCATGTCCAGGGAGGAGCGTCCACAACTACTCTAGGCAACCCATTCCAGAGTCTCACCACCCTCTTACTAAGGATCATCTTCCTAAAACCCAGTCTTTCCCTCAGCTTCAAACCATTTCCCCGTGTCCTATCACTAGGCACCCTTATGAAATGTCCTTCTCTAGCCTTTCTGCAGGCTCCCTTCAGGTATCGGAAGGCAGCTATAAGGTCCTCCCAGCATCTTCTCTTCTCCAGGCTGAACAACCCCAGCTCCCTCAGTCTATCCTCATAGCAGAGGTGCTGTACCCTTGGATCATCCTTGTGGCCTTCCTCTGGACTCATTCCAACAGTTCTATGTCCTTCTTAGGATGGGGACTGGGGACACCAGAACTGGATGTAGCATTCAAAATGGGGTCTCACAAGAGCAGAATACACTCAAAACCTTGTAAATTAGAGACAATTTAATACACAGAAGAGACCATCTTTCCCCCAGACACCTCCACAGTGAAACAGGCAACATTCTTGTGCCAGTGCTGTGACTCTAAACACGTGCCTTAGCAGCGCTCCTCCATGGTATTGCCCCTTTGTATTGTGCCTCTCTTTTCCCTTAAAAACTTTATAGATAGATCACATCAACTATCGTGCCATCCTCAGACCCTATCTTCAGTATGTTCTGTAAATCCTCTTCTGCCTCAGTCTCAGACACCTCTTTCACCCTACACAGATCACTCCTGAACCTACCTGCTTAAAGAAGCAGTAGAACTTGTGTGCCTATGTGTGGAACTCTTACTCCCTTGCCTGCAAAACGTATAAGCACAAAAACTTATCTTGAAATGGTTTATTTCCCTTATTTTGCTCAACCTCTATGAATATAGAACAGAGGGAATATGCAGGGAGGACTACTGAATGATATAGTGAATTTGGTGTAGCTATTAAAGAGTATTATGGGTAACCACACTTCAAAATGATATTTATTCTGGAAATGTAAGTTTTAAATTTATGAAATTACTGTGACAGATCCATGTGTGGTATAATTGATGCTACCCTATTAATCTCAATCCAAATAGATCTATGCTGATTTTTACCATCTGAGGATCTGGCAGAATGAGTGGAAGAACAGAACAGTCTCCCTTTGTCCATTCCAGAGAGTTAACATTTCAAAAGTAATGAACATTCCTGGCAAAGAGCTTGCAGATCTCCCATGGGAAACATTTTTTCTATCAAATATTCATTACATCATTACAAATATACACCACCAGTTAGTCAACAAGGGTAGGTCAACCTAAGAAGACACAAAGGTCTTTCTGTAAATTGTCTTGAGGATTTTAAAATACTTGTGCAGGACAGATGATGGAATTAAGGACTGTTGGAATAGGGCTTATCTCTGCTTCTTTGTCATTTACTTTCTACAGGTATGTGTGATGATTTCAGTGATCTCTCTGAGCCATGTAACTCTGTGTCATCTGCATCTCAAAGTGTTTAACCTTGCCTTGTCAGTCTGTATTCTTACTAACCATACAGAACAACCAATCTTGTTGTCTTTTCGCAGGCTGACATTAGCTCTTTATACATGACCCTATTCTCCATTCCACAGACGTACAAATTCCCGTCCCTTCAAGGTTATGGTGTCCTCCATGCTTGCACTGAAGCACTGCAGACAATACACCCTAAAGTACTGAGTTTAATGCTGGACTATACAATGTCAAGAAAGTGTTTTGCAAGCATATCTGAGCATACTCTCTGTGTGCCTCAAAAAAGCTGGCTAAACTTTTAGTCAAGAAGCTGAAAAAAAATCCCATTAGCACAGCCTGGGGCATTGTGGATTAAATTCACATCACCCAGAGGGTGGAGGACAGGTATTGCACAAGAAGTGTTGCTGGGAAGGCATCTCGAGCATGAAGCCAGTTTTAGCTAGCTGTGGATGCAACCAGTCTCCGCTTACCATCTCCCTTAATCTTAAGGGGCCATGAAGTTCTTCATGATTGTCACAGTCCAGCCCTGTCTGAAGAGATTGTCAATACCTTCAAATGAGTTAGGTAGCAAATGGGACTGAGAGGGGCTTTAAGGAATTGTTCTTTGAATTATTCCATTGCTGCAAAAAGATTACACTTGCATTTGGGTAGCTATTGCAGTCTGTCACTAAGGAGAGTGGTAACTTCTCTTGCAGCCATGACAGGTACATTAAATGTAGCCTTTAGACTTAATGGATTGAAAACGCATGTCAACAATGGGTACCTCAGCCTGTGTCACTTGGATATAAGCACGCTGTCATGGCATAAATGGAAAGGGGATTTTCCATTAGGTTTTTATCATCCTGTCTTAGAACAATCCAAAGACAGTGCTACTGTTAAACATTGCTGCACTATTTGATCAAGACAAAGACTTTTCTCCCATTAGTCAGTATTCTCTCACACAGTTTGCATTTAGCAAGGTTTTTAAAACACTTTTTATGTGCTTTGTATACTTCCCTCCTTTAGCTTCACTATCAGTATTATTTACCCAGTGCCCACTAGTGTTACGTTGTTTGTTATATAACGGATTAGATTTATACTGGAACCAACTGATGAAGTTTAAAAGATTAATTTCTTCAGTGTCAGCTTGTTTGATTTACCACATACAGTCACAAAGTCAAAACAAATACAAGGCTGTTTGCCTGAATACACTAAACAAACGCTGAGTTAACTGTTTTTAGTGAGACAATCAGTTCCAACAGACAGGTGTCACAGCACAGCTCAAGTGTGTCAGAAATAATATGACTAGCAAGCAAAATTAAAAGGTCAAAAAAGCCATTGTCCATTGTTGTCCTACTGCAAACTAATTTGCATATATATGGTATATATTACTGATGATAAGCTTGAGAAGTTGTATTTCTGTTGTATCTAATTACTATAACTGGAGTAATGCATGTCACAGTGTCAGTAAGGTTCTGTCATTTAACTTCACTCAAATATTTGATTATTACAATGAACTACTTCACAATTTAGATATTTTCCTTTTAAAGCACCTTTTCCCCCCTCTTTTGACTAATTAAAACAAACTGTGATTTAAATTGTGCTCCAGGCCTGCTATTTTCCCAGTATGTCATAATCCATTTCCTCGTTAACAAGAACAATTCTCCTTTTTCATTTATCTTTCACAAAAGCTAAGCCTTTGTTTATTTGGCCAGTTGCTGTCTACTTCTTTGATCCTAGTCAAAAAACATATTTACAGCAACTCTTAAAAGTTTGAGACAACGAAAATCAAAGTTCATGAGGGTCAGTGATTCTGTTTCAACCCTAAGTCAGGATGCACAGCCTCAAAAACTACTTGGTATGCCCTCTGATAAAACTATATCCACTTCACCTCTAAGTTTCATCTCCAAGTGTACAACAGAATATGAGGCTCCTCGCATCTGGAAATTCAAAGCATGCTCACACTCACTATCAATTTCCTTCCACCCTGTCAGCTAACACCATCCCAACCTGAACACTGCCTTCAGCAGATGTGTCCTCTCACTTAACTGTTGTAACTTTTCTGCAGCGGCCTCTAACCTTGCTGGTTGTCAAACTGTAGGGTAAAGAGTCTGTCAATAAACATCTCTTCGGCTTCCTAAGTACCTCATAATTCTCATTCCAGTCAATGTCAGAGCAATTGTAGTTTCATATGATCAATGTTCTAGCCCAAGTGCAGTCTCCCATCTGCATAAATATTTCCTGATCTGTCTTTTCACCTCGCCCTGGGATATCAGTAATTGTTTTCTATTGTAATTGTTTTACCATTTCAGTCTTTAGCCTCAAGTTCAAGGTGTCTCTGAGTTGCCATCCATGTGAATGTTACTTTGCTTTCAGCATAATGTCCTTCCTCATTTGTACTGTCATATCTCAGTCTCCTTTCTCAGTGAGAATTGCCTGTCCTTAAACTCCCTGTCTGGGTAATGTAATATTACAGCCTATTTCCTGATCTGGCCACATTTCAGTTACTCCAATTACACCAGATTTGTTTTTAAGCAGCAGATGTCCTTGCTCTTACAATCTTGTTTTCACTTCTGCCTCCTCCCCCCACGCTCCTCACCATGCCCTCCAGCACATAAAGAAAGAATTCACCTGCTAAACAGTAAATAGGAGCTGATCTGCCTCATTCAAGTATTTTTCATACCTGTCTAAATGGAAGAGGGGGTTGTTGTGCAATTATCTTCGAGGAATAGAAAGTCAAGCTCTTCTATACGATAGAGATTAACCCCAGCTTCAACAACAGGATGTGCTCAGTAAAACTCTAACAGAACAAGCAAAACCGTGTTACATGGGAAGAGCTTTCCCGTACTTGTAGCTCAGGTAAGGTTATAGAGACTCAGCTGTACCCTTCCCTGACTAGAGGAAGTCCAGTAACAGTTGTATGAGAGCATCTCTATCAGTTTCTGGCCACGAGTTGCTAAGAGGTAGAACAAACATAAATGCATGTGTGAAAATACAGAAACGAATTTCAGATATCAGTGGAGATTTTCACTTCACTTAAGTGTTTCTGGATCTTAAAGACAGACTCTTTGTCATACAGCTTACAAGGTAGGTTTTGCCATTTATATCCACAAATATGTCTGCATTAGCAAGAAAATCATTGTATGTCCTTTCTTTGCCCTGAGGCTGGAAAAAATACTGTCTGTCTGTCACTCTGCCTTTTATTTCCAAGGGAACAGGCACATAATCCTACCTTTTTTGGTTTACATCTCCAGGAACCCTAGCTGTACATCAGAGGCCTCTCCTCCTGCCCTAGGGAAATACAGCTTAACACCCAAGCTCATCAATGTTAGTTGTAAAAATGGCATAAGGTATTCCAGCTCACACACTCACTGCACACTCTATTTCATTTTTATTGTACTGCAAAACATGTATTGCATACACAGTAAGCAGGCTATGCTAGAAGCATCATTCCAGACACATATTTGACTTGACAGCCTGCTCAAGTGGAACACCAGTCTTACCCGCTACATATTGGACTGAAGTCCTACCACCACGGAGACTACCAATGAAAGCTTTCCTTCCCCTCTCTGTTGCTGTTCCCTGCCTCAGTTCTGAGCAATGCATCACCAGGTGGTACTCAAAGTATTGGTGGCCAAGATATGACAACCCAGAAAAAGGACAATTTTGTTACCCAGAATATGCAAATAGGAGTAAAATTATAGCCCATTTTCTGGATGTTCAATAAAAAAACCACCAAGTTGTCTGTATTTGCTCTCTCTAGTATTACTTTCTGGGCTATCTTGGGTTAAGCTTAAATTTCTAATTTAACTGTATTTCAATTACAGACCAATGGCATGATGAATTTGACCTCTAATTTCTTTCCTAAAGAGAGAAGCCTTTTGCTTCTTTTTTGTGTGCATTTAAAAAAATAAAAACTACACAACTGTAATATTTGGCATTCTAAGTGCCTGCAAAGGAGTTGAAATGATGCCAAAAAATAATACATGTTAGAAGGGTGATTAAACATTCTGCAACTGAGGTATCAGTGCTGTGAAGGACTTGCCAAAACAAGCATTAGAAGGTTTTCATTGTGGCAATTCTGAGGGAACAATAAAATATCTGGAGTCTGAAAAACACATAATTAAGTACATGACCACTTAGTAACTTGGAATAAAGTGCAAGTGGAAAAAGAATATTATTAGAAATAATTTTTTAATCTTCTCCTTACAAGTGTAACCAATTTCTAGGGCTAAAGAGGCAAGGTCACAGATACTGTGAATGTCTAACTCGTATAAGCTTTTTTGTGTTTTATAAATGGTAGCTAAATCATCCTCATAGTTCCCAGGCTAAACAATGAGCCCAGTTGTACAAATGGAAAGGTTTCAGCTCAACCGCCCAGTCTGACATAGGCACAGGCACTTTTTGTCCATTCAGCTACCTAAACTAAAGCAGAATCATAGAATCAACCAGGTTGGAAGAGACCTCCAAGACTATCCAGTCCAACCTAGCACCCAGCCCTATCCAATCAACTAGACCATGGCACTAAGTGCCTCATCCAGTCTTTTCTTGAACACCTCCACGGATGGTGACTCCACCACCTCCCTGGGCAGCCCATTCCAATGCAAATCACTCTTCCTGTGAAGAACTTCCTCCTAACATCCAGCCTAGGCCTTCCTTGGCACAACTTGCAACTGTGTCCCCTCGTTGTGTTGCTGGTTGCCTGGGAGAAGAGACCAACCCCCACCTGGCTATAACCTCCCTTCAGGTAGTTGTAGACAGCAGTGAAGTCACTCCTGAGCATCCTCTTCTCCAGACTGCACACTCCCAGCTCTCTCAGCCTCTCCTCACAGGGCTGTGTTCCAGGCTTCTCACCAGCTTCGTTGCCCTTCTCTGGACATGTTCCTCTATCTGAACATCTCTCTTAAATTGAGGGACCCAGAACTGGATGCAGTACTCAAGGTGTGGCCTGACCAGTGTTGAGTACAGGGCAAGAATAACCTCCCTTGTCCTACTGACCACTATTTCTGATACAGAAGATACCTTGTCTTGATGAATGTCAGGTACAAGTGATGGAAAAAAATCCAGGCCTGACATTTCCATCTTTTTGCTGTCTTATTTTCAAAAGCTGATTAAGAGATGAAAAATTTAATTTTGAGAAACATCTCATGGAGCAGTGTGCTGTGTCCCCATGTGTGATATCAATTCTTATCAGAAGTGAGCTGCACTCTTCTGTTTAGTTAGTCTATCATTATAAGGTCAGACTTACTGCAGGGACTGGGAAAGTTACAGTCCCATTGCATTGCCACCATTATAATGTTGACAAAATTATCCCAGAGCCAGCACTCTAGAGCAGTACAAGATTCATGTGAAACAAGGGCAGCTCACTACTATTATTTGTTCCACAGGTGTCAAGACCCAGATCAGAAAGACAACTCCACTGCATTCAAAGCTGGCTCAATTCCTTGGGAAACTTGTCCCATCTTCCTAGCCCACCAAGCTGTCCAAGACAATGAAGGTCTCTGCAGATTCCCTGAAAGTTAAGAGGGAATTGTGTGTCACCTGCACACACTGTGCACCCTCAGACTGCAACCAAGCCAAACAATTCTAGCCTGCCTTTATGGATTGCAATGACCCTTCTTAGTCCTAACTGACCAGAAAAAGAGGGGGCAAATGTCACTTTTTCCTCTATTTTATCTTGCTAGAACAGAGATGTGATATCCCTACTTAGTATAGGTGGTTTCCTTGGTTTCCTGGCAAGAAAAACATATATTTACAATACTAAGACTCTTATTCAAGTATATGTTGCCAAACATTCGTGTCCTAGAAGTACTGCTGTTTAGGATTAGTTATTACACCAAGTATGTATAATGCCATATGGCCTTAATAACATGCCTGTCACTTTCAGAGAGTAATTACTTCAATTTTGGCAGCATTAATCTGCAATATTTGCTGTCTCTTTGGATGACATTGTAATGGTGCAATGCAGAAGTGATCAACATCTCCCAGGCTGTGAGAAAGGCAGTGTCTGAACAGATTATGATTAAAGCCAGGCAAGGGCATTTGTATTGAAAAACAATAAATTGTTTTCACTAATGCTATTTTTAGGAATATTTGGGAAGGGAGGAAAGGACCATGGTACTCATATAGAATTGCTAAAATTCCTCAAGATTCAAAATGTGAACATAAAAAACCCAAATGAACAAACCAACCAACCCCAAGAAATTCACAACAAACCAAAGCCAGAAGAAAACCTGCCTGTTTCCAGATAGCTCCAGAAAGTAAAAAAAATACAACTGCTAAATTAGAAAAATGAATTAATCATTATATTCTGTAGGCCACAAAGCAGTTAAGGACATTGCTTCTGTTTGTAGCTTGAGTACAGATTTTAAAACCTTGTACCAATCTAATTCTGGAGGATTCTAATTTCAACTGCTGGATAAAGGAGATGCTGTTGCTTCATAACTGATTAGAGATCTTCTACAGAGTAAATGAGCTGGATGTGGCTGCCCTCTAGGTATTGCAGAACTGCTTCATAAATTTGTGAAGCATTAGTTCACACGTGACTAATCAGATATAGCAGTGTAGTCTCAAATGACTTATGACCTGATTTGGTCTCATTACCCATGTAGCGAAGTGATGTCTGCCACTATTTTAATTGCTTGCAAGTCTGAGAAGTGAAAATAGAAGTCAGAATTTGTTAGTCTGCACAAACATCAAGTAAAATTAACATGCTGAAAGCCTGGACTTATGTTCACTTCATCCTGTGCATTCACAGACTAATATCCTGTCAAGACCTACATGTGTTCTTAGCATTATTTCACTAGCATTCCTGATGTAAATGAAACTAATGTTAGCATACAAGCCTGAGTAGAACTAGGAACAAAATGACACAAGGCGAGGCAAAAAGCCCAGAGACAGTACAGGGCTGTACCATATCTTCCTTTTCACTCACCACAAGAGCCTGTGGAAAACTAATGGTATAAACCACAGCTTTCATACATAATTGTACCTAAAATGATTATCCTACGATTATGTGTAAAACATCCTCTTGTAGACTCCTCCTGGGCAGAAAGCAAGTCCACATCTCTTCTGAAACACCAGTAAAGTCCTAGCTTGACACTCCGCTGTCTTCAGATATTCAGTTCTGACTGTAAATACACACTTGTGGAAACTTCATACACTGAGTAGCCTGGATGCTTACATACCCACTCCAAGTCAATGCCCAAACACCACACTCATTTAACACACACTATGTTTGTCAGTGTATGGACCTACTCCAGATTTTACAGATCTTTTACTTGGATGAATATTTTTGCAGTTACAGCTCTACATTGAATTTGGATAGACCCATGTGTTATGCTACAGTGATGTCATAACAAGCTACACACACAGCAATAAAAATGATCCCTGCTACATTGAAAAGGAACATTATTAACAGTGTGCCCCGTGTTAACCTATCAGCTGGGCATGCATGTAGAGAAAATCTCAAGCAGGGGTACAATTAGTGCTCTTGCACAGAATCCAAATCATTATTTGTCATTACCAGAACACTGGTCATTGCTCAATACAGAACAGCACCTCTACACTGAAAGGCAGGAAATTCAGCTATGTAACAAAACCGTGGTGTTCCTAGTGAAAGAAGTCACTTCAAGGATTTTCAAGGACTCCACTTGAAGAGAGTGGCCTCTATCCTTACAGAATGAAAGAGAGACTCACAATAGAATTTGAAGAGAGTGATATCTCAGGCTTTGTCTGATTATGGAGATGACACAGGCTTATTTCTAGGCCTGGCAGTTGATTGCTATACATGTCAATTATCATTAACTATGCACAAGAACATGATGATGTACTTTTACCTCCCACCACATATTTCACTGTAAACTGGGAATACAGATGTCCCTTCAGAGTCTTCTACTGTTCACAGACTGCCATTCATTTCTGACACTGCCAGAACAGCTACGGTTTTTGTGTAGGATAAAACTGATCAGTTTCGTGAAATTACAACAGTTGGTAAGTGAAAAGGTAAAAGGTCCTTTAGTACAAACCAAAACAACACTGAAGGTTCTGAATACAGTTAAGGCTATGACCATGGCTAGCTCCAATACTAAAAAGAGGTTTCATTTTTATAGCATATACTATACCATATCAAGCAAGACAGTCTCTCTTTTTGGTGGTGTTAGCTAGTAAATTCAATGTCAAAATTTCTGTTTATTTCATAAAGAGAATCCAAACCAAAGCAGAATGCCTGCACTGCACACTCCTTCGCTGCTGCTTCACTGCTCTCCTCTGAGCTGTACAAAGGACTCAAGGACACTGAGCTGCTTTTCATATCATCAGATACAGGCGAGCAATTCGTTAACAGTATTTCTATGCCGTATGATCTAATCCTGTGTAGGTACCTTTGAGCAAGAAATCCTGCACAGCAGAAGTCACATAATCGCATTAGTGCAGCTCTCCACAGGGACTAAATAGCCTTCTTGAGAAGGACTTCACTGAGCAGGGCTTCTCAAGTCAAGCTTGGCAGCTCCCTGGTGGTAATTCAGGTATCTGCTTTGTGCTTTGCAGATGCCCCTTTGTTTTCCTGGATCACCCTCGGCTTTACTTCCGCTGTTTTTTCTCTAACCTGGCTGGTTCTAGTCTTTTATTGCAGATCAAGAAATATACTTCTGATTTATGTGTGCAGCTGCTGCCAAGATTACAAAACAGTATTAACTCCTTCATTTCAGCAGGAAGAATTGCTGCATAGCTAGGAAGTGAAAATGCTTCCAACACTCTAAACCAGCAGGAGCTCTACTTTCTTACTAGCACTTTATAGAATTTGTTGCCACCAACACCAGAGCTTCAACAGAAAGAAATGTAGCAAGTGTACCCATCAGTTTCAGGGGATGTCTGAGATTTTACTCATTAAGCCACAGTAACTCAATTGTGTATCAGATCTTCAGTGGGTCATTTAATTATGTAAACATGCTTAAATGCATAATTAACACCTCTTGCATGTTGGAACTGCACATGTAACTTTTAAGTTAATAGTCTTTGTAGCTTTCCAAGTGATAGAAAATTATAGCATATTTATGTGAGAGGCCAGATTGTATCTTAACTTTCCTCATATTTTTTCCTGTTCAAATGCAAACAATTCAAATGAGAACTCTACATGTAAGTGAAGAAATCCTGTCCCCAAATACCCTTGTGGTTCTGTACCAAATTAATTTTTCTTTCAGCAGCACTGTACAACCTTCCTGAAGATGGATGTGAGCACTGTGATTGTTTGTTTCAAGGCTGCTATTAAGAAGGAACAGAATCAATCCTGTGGGTCAGCACAGGAACCAGCAGAGGAATGCAGCACCTGGATACAGGGTGTAGTTAGCAATATTTATGCTTACCAGGCTATTCATTCTCTATGGCCTGCAGTATATAGCTGTAATTTCCCAAGACAGATCTGCTATTTCACACATCACCCAGCAAGTGCAAAGAGGAAGATTTATCAGCACACTAAGAAATGTCTTTATGAAGAAGAAACAAATATTTCCCTCAGTGAAATTAAAATTAAACATCAGTGTCACAGCTGCCAAATGTTCATGTACACTTAGACTGGTTTGCACTGAGATCAAGGATCAGACACTTCATCAACAATTTCAAATCTCCTGAGGCCAGATTCTGGAAAAGGGACTGGGAAAGGATGGATTGGCAAATAACCAGAGAACAGAATAGAATAACAGAAGGACAAAATAAATTAAAGGTTATTAGAAATCTTTTTGTTCTGCAGAAGATTTTAAGATATCAACACTACTTGCCTCGTTATCAATGACAAATAAGTACCACCAAGATTTGGTTGTCCTACCATTGTGGATACCAAGGAATTAAGCTCAGTTATATGCAATCTCAAAAATGTCTTTCTGTAGAAAAATGTGATTACAGCTAAATGGTCACAAAGACTGCCACTGTGGCATGGTATTGGATTTAACCTCAGAGTATCACTGCTTCAGAAACATGAACACTTTCTTTAAACAGTTTCCTGCAAGCTTTTTCTTAAACTAAAGCCAGGAACAAGTTAAAATTTTCATCCTTCCTAAGCTTGTACTCCAGCTAGGACAGAAGAACCACCAAGTGTTCTCATCTATTCACATAAAATACTCTCACAATAATGCAGGGTTCTATACTTTGGCCACAACAACTCCAAACAGTGCTACAAGCTAGGGACAGAGTGGCTGGAGAGCAGCTAGGAAGAAAGAGACCTTGAGGATACTGATAGGTAGTAGGCCGAACATGAGCCAGCAGTGTGCCCAGGTTGCCAGGAGAGGCAATGGCATCCTGGCCTGAATCAGAAACAGTGTGGCCGGCAGGATAAGGGAGGTTATTCTTCCCTCATACTCAGCACTGGTCAGGGCCACACCTTGAGTACTGTGTCCAGTTCTGGGCCCCTCAATTCAAGAGAGATGTTCAGATAGTGGAACGTGTCCAGAGAACGGCTATGAAGCTGGTGAGGGGTCTGGAACACAGCCCTGTGAGGAGAGATTGAGGGTGTGCAGCCTGGAGAAGAGGATGCTCAGGAGTGACTTCACTGCTGTCTACAACTACCTGAAGGGAGGTTATAGCCAGGTGGGGGTTGGTCTCTTCTCCCAGGCAACCAACAACAGAACAAGTGGACAGTATCAACTTGTGCCAGGAGAGGTAGAGCCTGGATATTAGAAGGAAGTTCTTCACAGGAAGAGTGATTGGCATTGGAATGTGCTTCTCAGGGAGGTGGAGGAGTCACCATTCCTGGAGGTGTTCATGAAAAGTCTAGATGAGGCATTTAGTGCTGTGGTCTAGTTGATTGGACAGGGCTGGGTGACAGGTTGGACTGGTTGATCTTGGAGGTCTCTTCCAACCTGCATGATTCTATGATTCTAATTAACCCTACAGATGCTACACATAGGGTCTGTGTCCCTCCAGTAAGCTACCCCCTTGGTGGTAGCTGCTTCTGTTGCAAACTGATATTGTTACACAGCTGCTGTAAAGTGAGATGGTTGTTTCAAATCCAGCAATGTACCACGGGTGCAATTTAGTTTACAAAATCCCAGCTCTCTTCACAGACATCCATAAATCTTTGCCCTTTAGACCAGAACTATCATGCATCCCAGCTTGGTCAGCCCTCCTAATTTAATGATATACATTTATTTGGAAATACTGTAGCAGAACAGCTTCAAACACATTACTTTGGCATTATTATACTGTGAGAAATTATGGTGGTTTGGGGTCTTCTAGCCTAATTAGATTCCATTTTGTTCAGTCATCCTCAAATGAAATTTCTGTTTTTGAAGGATTTTGTGAACAGTCTGCTAATGAAAGAGAATTTATAGTATTTGTGGGGCAACAGTATAAATGGAATTTAATAGCCAAGTGCCAGTAGGGAACCATCTAATCTTTATCGAATGCTGATTAAGAACCAAGGGTTTCTGGTGAGATAATGATCCCTGGACTGGCTTCTATCCAGTTTTTGACACTGGCTCCAATGTACATCTATTAATTGCTAGAGGAATACACATAATAACTGAACTTCAACTAATTAGTAGAGATTTAACCAAGTCATTAAAGTTATATCTTTGAAAGTCACAAAAATATTGAGAGTCAGATAGTCACCACAGGCATTTAACATACACCTTACTTTATCCTATGCATATAAATCAAGAGATGAGTTTCCAGAACTGGATGACTCCATACACTCACAATGTATGACAGCAGCTTCCACCAATCCAGCCTTGGGAACTAGAAATGGTCCCATGCCGAAGTAAATAAGTTCTGCACATCTCAAGTGATTTCAGGTCCTCAGATGAGGGTCTGCCTGTAATGTTAGTTATCAGGTCCTGAATTTTCAAGTGACCAAGTCAAAATTACCAAAGTCTGAGAATGTAACATCTAGATACATTTTTTTGATTTTCCTAAGAAGTTCACCACAATGAAAACTGAGAGATTTAGACACTCACTTGCACAGCCAAAACCAGAATTTCTTATGTTTCTAGAGTAAAGGCCTCAGATTTTGTTTCCATTCAGCAATCCCCAAAACATAATTTCCTAAGTGTTAACATACCTTTAAGAATTCTTGACCACTTATGTAATTGCACAAAAATTTCACTACAGATCTTAAGGTCTGTAAAAACAGCAGTGACAATGAGCAATACAAAACAAAACAAACCAAAACACCAACCAACAAATCAACCCCACCCAAAGTATGGCTCTTCCTTCTCCTGGTCCAAGAGGAACAAAGTATTTCCACAAGCATTACACTTAGGATGAGTGCCATAGATCAGAGTTCTGATTCCCCTCCCATCAGAACCTCCTGTAACTCCAAACATATCCATTCCCAAAATCTACCAGTGCACGTTCTCATCACAGCATTAGGATCCCTTGCCAGTTACATACCTGGATGATAAAGCCCAACAATGCAGTGAAGGAAGTTTGCCCCCTTTCCCATTGTACCATAAACAGCCTCTTAAATGAGCAGGAAATAGTAATAGACTGAAGGGAATTTCAAAATCCCTTATCTGACTGAATGAAATGTGAAACTAAAAGCAGGGAAAAACATACCTAAAAAGTGCACTTCCAAAATAAATGCAATTGCTGTTTTGGCTTAGAAAGGGGAAGTTGCAAAGCTAAACAACTTGCATAACATTTCAAACCTGTCGTATGAATGCAGTGACTAAATACACTTTCAATGAGTGGCTACCAGTTGTAATTACAGCTCAGCAGAAGAAACAGTTTACTTCAGATTAAACAGCGTAAAACCCCAAAGCTGCAATGATGCATGTTTGAAGTCTCTTGCCATTGCTCTCCTCTAGATAAGATAATCAGGGATTTTTTTTAACCTAATTCAAGATTGCAAAGAGCTAGTCTGTGTACAATGAGAGTCCTGAGCAGGGAGATGGAAAGAAAAGTCACAAGAGAACAGTGGCATTATCACAAGATTACCAGTGGCACGAACTGACAGCATCTGAAGTATTCCATCAGAATTGTCCATATGGAAGTCTTAAGTTTGTTAACTACACAGTACCCTGAAGAATAAACTGTGCTGAATTCACTACAGAATGGTGATAGGTCAGTGCACACACAGACAGGAACTACTGGAGGTTTGCTAATACCCTGAAGGCTTTTGTCTTCCCTTTTCCTTCTCTACCACTAATTCAGAATTAGAGAAGCAACAAACTGAATTATTACCTTTATTCAGAAAAAGGGTAAATAATTTCATTCTTATCAACATTCAAAGCAACATCACAGATTGAGGGAAAATTTACTCCAAAATTCTTTTAGAGGTTCAAAAGCTCTGCAAGATCTGTATTGATGGCATGATCTTTCATGGGCATCTCTGATAGAGGACCTTTCAACTTCGTCTCCTCTTTAAAGAGACAAAAAGAAGAAAATAAGTCTCAGAGTTCATATAGAAAAAAAATACAGAAAACAAACAAACCCAAAACACCACCAAACCAAAAAGCAAACAGAAGACCCAAACAAAGCCCAAGAAGTTGAATTTTTTTGCTATGATGACCTTTTGCATAGCTCAAAAAATAAGCTTTGCTTATGTATCTATGTATTGTAGCCTGCAGGTACATAATATTTCTAATTAATTTATTTCCCACAAGGACTACAGTGACTAGAACATGGTTCTTCACCTTCTTCCAGCTGCAAGGTAAAGCACATCAGGAGATATGCATGAACTGTGCTGCTATTCTGGACACCACAGAAGGACTGAACACCAGGGAGATGTCTGCAATGTTTACTTATTGTGTTCTTCGGAGAAAGTGTATTTGTCAGCAATTGTAACCTGTTGCCTCCAAGATCTCTTCTAATTGGAGCTTTTAAAAAACCTTCTTCTAAAACAACTTCAACAAATGGTTTTGTATGCATATAGGAGCTAAATTGTTTGGCACCAAGCAGATGAATCAGGGTAATAAAGCACTTGGCAGTTCCTCTGCAGAGTGCTGCTTTGGGAGTCTTAAAGTCTGCTGGGATGAGTCCATTATTATGGCCAGAGATAATTATTTCCTTGGATTACATTGGCCCTGCTCTCTTAAATGTAGATCCCCTGAATTATTTCTCATGGTTAGAGCATTCAGACAAAATCCACAGTAGTTATTTCCTCTTTATAATTAAGAATTAGACTTCAAGTGGGCCTGAGTATTCATCAATAACACAGGACATCTTCTGAAAGCCCTTTTAATTTATCAGTCAACATAGGGATATAAACAGAGACAAAAGGAGGGCAGCTTCAGGAGGTTTCTGTTTTGTTGGGTTTAATGACCAGTGAGAAACATCTCTAGAGTAGAAAGATATATGCATGTAAGACACTGTTTCACAGACTTTTGTCTTTTTACAAAAGCAAAAAGCCAGAGTATGTCTTGAGCGTGTGAAGAACTTGGATATGCCCATTACTGAATGCCTTCCTATTTATACCCTGTTGGATATTTGCTTAACAAGTCAGAGCTGGCAGGTTGAAAAGCTGCTGTAATGTAGCTACTGTGTGTTCAGAAGGTAATGTCAGGGATGTAAAATAAGACTAAGTATGCATTTAAAAGATTTCCAGAATAAAATGAATATCATAGTGTAACAATGTTTAAAGGCTATATGATGAATTTGTAGTGGATCTAAGGGCACATGTGAAGATAGAACCCCTCTACACTTCTAAGAAGGCTTTTTCAATTTAGGTCCAGGTTTTCAGTCAGAAATAAGAATTCTCACCCCTTCAGTCTGTCTCATTCTATCTGTATCTGGGACTTCATGTAAGTCTTTCAAAAACAGAAGCTTTATGTACAGTTTTGATTTAGATTCATTTTCCCATAGAACCTTTGCAAACCTCTTTCCCTTATGTCTAGTGCTGAGATCTAAGTGGCCTTCCTTCCCCTACAAAGTCAAATTACATGCAGCTGAAACGAATGGAGGGACTACAGAAGAGTGTTCTTTTTTTGGATGCAACTTTCTCACTTTATTTTCCATAAATGAGCATTTGAATAAATTACTATGATAACATGAAGGCAATTGTTTAACAAAATAACCTCAGTGTGGAAAGCTGAGAAGAGATGAAAAGCATATGGCACTATGTGAGTGATCTCTGTGTGTGAACTGATGCAAGAAAAGCAGATGCCAGTCATTCATTTGCTGCAGTCTTACTTTGATTTGGCTTTGCTTAATAAAAAAGTTCATTTTATTTCTAAATTGCATAAAAAGCAGCCTCATTTCAGGTCTGTCTGGCCTACAGTGAAATACACATTTTGGCACCCACCTTGGGTGGGTCTGAATATGGTTCATGCTGAGAGCAAGGGACAACTGATGCTCATTTGAATCACACTTTTGATATATTCTTTTACAGATAATCTAGACAGTCTGGAAAACACACGGTAAGAATGCTTTTCATCAGCAGTGCATGCTATTCATATGCTACCAAGTGCTGAAAGTATGCTGGAGAAATGTTGCAGAATCATCTCAAGATTTATTTCTAACTAATGGACCTCTCTAAAATAGGTATAACTTGCAAGTGTAACTATCTACAGTATCTTCAATTCCAGCATTTCTATATATTTTCTACTAGCTTAGTATTCTTCCAAAGCAGAGGGAGAATACAAAACAAAGGAAAGTCTGTCACTGGTGAACATCCATTTGGTTGGAATCATACAAAGTCACAAAACCTCCTTGGCAAACTTGGAATGCTTGTATTACACACCTTTTCTTGCCAATAGGATTTGGGTTCTGCTGGAGATCATAGTTTAGATTAGATATATCTCCAATTTCATCCAGCCTGGAATTTCTTGTATTCCATGTTCTTATTGCCTTAAGAGATTAAGGGAACTTCAGTGGACCAAAGAGAAAACAAAAAAGGGAAACTTGGGACACTTAAAATGTTGATACAATTACTGGCAGAGATAGTGGGGTTTACTTTGTTTAGAATTTTGTTACTTAAAAAGAAGTCCAGCTTTGCTGTACACTGCACAAAGGCGGCACAATCTTAAACTACTACTTCTGGCCCCTTTTTTCTGCAGTCTTTCAGGAACCTGCAGTAACAGAAATGACATTAAGATCTCATCAACATTCTTTTAATATATTTTCCTGTTTTTACTGAAGCATTTTCTTCAGAATGGAGAGACTGTCAGGACAATGGATGTCTGCTGCATTTTCTGTTCCTGCTGGAATCAGTTGCACAGCAGTATGTTATCCTATGACTATATAATCACTGATATTTCCTTGCTCTGGTGGCATATTATGACAACAAGTGCAGAAGAATAGCATTAACAGCATTCCATTTCCTTGGAACATTGAAAATACTGAATGAAAATGGAATAAAATACACATAAGGCTACTAAGGCTCGTCTGTAACATCGCTGAGTTCTCACCATCCTCTAGAGACTATATAGACATGTCTTCTGCTTTATGTTCTACCTGCTATGACTAGCTGGATAAACACTTATTCATAGCAGAACAAAATTTTGCTGCACTTTATAATTTCCAGGTCTTCCTATTACATGTAGTCACAGGAACAATATATTTCAGTAAGAGCAAGATCACATAAGAAAGATATACTAAAAATATACCAGAATTAACACTTTCAGGTGTTTCATGACTACTTTCTGAATGCTCAATTTTACTGTTAGTTTTCCAATGAGTGTGGAAGAAAACTAGTTTTGAAGAAACAGTTTTGAAGCTTGTTTATATTATGGAAGGAGCAGCTAGTGGGGAGGAGGGTGAAGACATGTCCTCAGAATATCAGAACAGATTTGTGCATTGCTTACATGTGAATATACCTTCCACTAAGTATGCCATTCAAAGATTATTGTAGTTGATATGATTGAAAGTGGTTAAAAGAATGGTCTCTCATATGCACATGCCAGACTCAACCAACATTAGATCTCTGACCCACCAGTTCAAGTTTTTACATTAAACTGGTTTCATTTGAATCTTACCACATCATTAAAAACACAACACTCTTCACAAAGAAATCAAATTGGATCTCTGCAGATGTCTTTATACTATCTGCATACAGCAGAGATGTAACCTGGTAGGTGACTTTAACGTTTATTCTCTGTATGTGTAGGATTTGTTATCACAGAATCTGGCTTGCTTAAGCTAACAAGGAGATCCAGGTAAAAGTCATTATGGTTACTCAAGGTCAAAGCTCAAATGTCAAGACAAGCTTCTTAAAACATGAATGCTTACTAGATAGCTCCATTCCTGTCTTCTCATTCCTCCAAGCTTTCTCTCCCTACAAAACCAATTTTGATAGTTTTGAAACCAGAGGGTTACATTCATTTACTGTAACTGAACACAGAAATAGAATATCGATTTGCACAGACTAATTGGACACTGTCCACCCATCCATTTAGATGAAGAAGTGTCTAACAGGCATTTACAATTACAACAATCGTGCTTGAATATTGGGCACTCAATTCTATTCAGCCAGGCTTCTAAAGTGATGGAAACCAAGGCTTTCAACTGCAAATTTAAGTTTCTCAACAATATTTTTTTTGCCTTGCTTTATTACCATAGACAAACCATCCTTGCTTTGTTTGAAATGTTTATTGAGTAATCCAAAGACCTGACACATTTTATACTTGAGATAGGTAAGTTATATGATGAATTGAGTTCATTTTTCTTCTGTTGTTAATTTAAAGACTAGTAATGCATTGCTGTTTCAAATAAGCTGCTGTGGTCTCCGAGACCTTGCCCATCTATCCTTTCCACAGAAGTTATTTATTATTTCTATTTGCACCACCGGTGTACATAGCTTCATACAATTGCTGATTATACGATAGGAGAAAGATTTCAGTCAGTCATGATCAAGAAGAAAAATGTTATTTTTCCACCTCTGCTGATAGCTTTATTAGCATCAGGCTAAATTCATTCCTAGGTAACATCATTGATTCCAGTGGCATTGCAACAGCAAGGAATTATGTGCTCACATCCTATTTATTGATCTGCCCTTTCACAGTTAGCCACCACAACTTATCTATTCTACGCTCTGAAGATGGACAGTCTAATTTTTATGGTGCCTTATTTGAAGAATAGAAGATCTCAGTTCATTTCATTCTGTAGTGAATTACCTCAGCCTCAATAGCAATATGGCTAAAAAGCATTTTTTCTGCTCTGCATCCACTGCAAATATCTTATTTTCATCAGAAGAAACAGCTTCAAATTAACTCCTTTATTCCCAGAGTACTCCCAAAGCCTGCTGGCAGAGCTTTTTCATCCTATAAGTGGGACCTGGATTCAAGTTCCTGCTAGAAATCAGGTGGCAGAGGAGTGAGTATTTTAAGGTAGGGTCCCTAGATGTGATGAGGTGTACATTCACCAAATACTCATCTGCTTTCCCTGCAAAGCTCCAAAACAAAGCCCTGAAAACAGCTGTTAGATTGACTAACATATGGGAAAAGAACACTGGTTTGAAAACCTCATGGGGATTATTTGTGAATCATTTCTTTAGGAAGGCTGGCAGTTCCATCAGTTACAAGAACATGCTTCCTTACTTGCACCTAAGCTCTGAGAGGTTTTTGCTGCAGAGGAGCATGTAGTCTGGGATATCAGCAGTGCATCAGCATTATCCCCAGGCCTGAAAGCAGTAGGTAGATGCCTGCACAGAAATCTAGAGATGCCATTGAAGTATAAGAGCTACAGCATTTGTAGAACAGAGTCACAGAATTATTTCAACAACTTCCTACAAAGGCTTTTAGTTTCCCATTCTCAAGTAACAAGCAATTTCCTGAAATTAGCAAATAACAAATATATCTAGGAGACAAAAATCTGCTGTTCCTTTGGTCAAAAGAACAAAGGTCCCATCCTTTCATTAAGTCTAGTATCAGTTAATTTGTAGTAACTTCAGGTTAATTGCTACTTATATTGGGAATTTCATACCTGTTAAATCTTACTTGATGAACTGCTTATGACAAGCTTGGAAATGTGGGTCAGCAAGAGCAAAATTTGAAGCTCTCAGAATACCGAACATTACATCTAGTTCCGTCAGGGTTTCCCTTCTAAAGATGTCCTGTCCATCCAGCTTTTTCAGCAGGAGACTGACACCCAGCATCTTCTCTTGAACAGTGAAGTACATCACTATCTTTTTTACTTCATTTGATTAATGTAAATGATTTGCCTGCAGCAATCAGACTCTGTTTGCCAGGATAGTCATTATACAGTGACAGAGATTAGTGAGGTACTTAATCAAAAGCAGCAGTGATTGATACTCTGTCAGTTTTGGTCTTTAATCAGTGAAGCTTTCATCCTATCATCAGCCATTAAAGATACTTATTTATCTGATTACTTTTGGAGTATGGACTTAAAAAAGAAATATATAAAAGAAGCTATAGCCTTCTTGTTGCATTACCCAGACACATGACTGCTTCTTCAACTTTTTGTAGTCAGGGAAAAAATAAACCCTATCAAAAATTACTTATACAGCACCGTTTGCTCAGATGGTTGGGATGAGAATGGGGAATTTTTCATTTCAGCTATAGAGCACTATTAGAACTTAGCTTCAGGTCAACAATGTCCAAAACTCATTTTCATTTTATAGCTCTGTGGAGGCCTACTGTAAACGAGTTGATGGTCTCAGTCCAGTTCCTAGAAAGCAGCAACGTTGCTGATAAATTTGTCATTTTTCATTTCTTCTCATAATGTCTATCCCAGATTATGGGAGGGAGAAGCCAACTGAGATAGCTGGAATTTCTTTCAGAAGGTACATCTAATGTGTGACACAGCGTGAGCAAGCCAGCTCCTGGACATAACTTCCTCTCAGCTTTCTCTGCACATTAGCAGCACATCTAATCACTACAAAATAGAAGATGCGTTCCAAAGCATGTACCACAAAGCTTCATAAATCCTGAGCAATTCAAGACCTTTAAGAATGCGTCGGCTTTGATGAATTATGGTACAAACAAAATCTAAATTGGAATGTCAAGTAGTGTAGAGTTATTAAGTGGGAAGAACTTAATGCTCAATTTTGATGTATAGAGAGGTGCAAAGCTGGCTTGTGATAATTATGCAGTTGAGGCTGATCCCCTAACAGGCAGAAAGGTAAATAAAAGTCAAACCAGGAAAGCTACGAAATTCCATTTAATTCCAGTAGTCACACTGGAACGGAAAGACAAAATCCATCAATTAAATAGCTGCAAGTGTAAAAGGGATGAAAAAAGGGAAGGTACAGAGTGAACAAACTGTCCAAATCAGTCACAAAACTACAAAAATATTCTTGTTTCACTTTCTCAGAATTGTGCATTTAGTAAGACATATGCTAGTATGTGACATCAGCACAGCGGTACATGTACTCATGGCACCTCCAAGCAACAGTGATATAGGAGCATAGTGCTTTTCACAAGCAGAAATTCATGGACAGTTCTGAGACTTTAGCCAGAGAAGATGATTCCCAAAACACACATTTCCTCCTATGCACATGCTTGTTGTAGCTGTGTAATAGGAAGTGAATTCACACAGGTAGGAAAAAAAAAATCAGAGTATTCTGGAAAGCCAGGACATTCCTATTAATTACTAAACCTCACTAAATTGGAGGTACTAGAGGAATTACAACAGCTGCTTCAGCTGTATATTCAGGTCCAACAATAATTTGGCTGAGAGAACACAGTCTATTAAATATGTATCATTCTCTTACCCTTGGCTCTGTTAATCTAGAGGAGATGCATGGGTAAAAGCTTAGGGTTTGACAAACAACATATGTGTGGCAAATAAATCTAGTGGTTTGGAGATGATCAGGTTGAATATTGATATTCTACAAATTTTGGAATATATTCCTACCAGTTATATTTTTACAGCTGGACAGAAAAGATGTTTATGTTTAGAAAAGATATTTCAAATCACTACAGGCCTTCAGTAAAATTAATATAAATTGCTTACAAAAAAGATCCTAAAGTATTTTTACTTTAAACTTTATGAAGTGTATACTAACTGTGCACATTCATGATGTCTGGAATTAAAACTAAGTGTGGTGACAAGAGCAATGAGCAAATTGCAAAGGGACAGTAAGTCCACACAGTACTAATACGTTGGGCTGAATTTTAACCAAGATAATACAACCAAGTAGTGACTGAACATTGTTTTGTCCTAGACTTATGAAACAAAATTGACAGAACTCAACTCTGTTTCCCAGACATGAGATCTGGTTTGCTGCATGCCAGAGCAAACATGGAGTAACTCCAATGAATTTGGCAACACAGTTATGGTCTGAAAAAACTGGAAATCAGAATACTTGAGGACTTAATTGTAGGAGCAAAATGCTTAAGTCAATAGTTAAACTGTTTCAAACAAACTACAGACCTGTCCCAAACATTACTCATCCAGATAGAGACAAACTCCCTACTTTGCACTGGTAGGTGGCTGAAGCCTTTCTGTTTTTCTGCCTTCTCCAGATAGACTAAGGGACTTGACAGTCTTTTGTAGGCAGTACATAAGCTTACAGTTGCCAGACATCTCTTCCCAGGTAAACTTCTTACTTCCTGTGTTTCCAGACTAGCCCAAGAGCAGTGCCCTGCAAAGGACTCTATCTCCTTCAACAAACTCATTTAGTAGTCACTATTACAACTGCACTATTACTCATCAACACCTCATTTTCTTGCTAAGTCTCATACGAGTCACACTATGTGACAGGAACTAAAAATGCTGCATATGGGATGATTATACACACAGGAAACTAAAAGGCAGGGACACAGCTTTCTTTCACACAAACAAGCCCTTTGCATAATCTCAGTCTTAGACTTTCTTTCTCAACAATACCTACCAGTTGTACAGTACTTTTCATTAGCAGACCTCAAATTGCTTTACAATGGAGGTCAATGTCATTGCAGCACTGGTCAAAGCTGAATCTCAGGGGAACATACCAATTTCAAAAGGCTTCTAGTTCAGAATCATTTAGCTTTGGAACACTGCATTTGATGTTTTTATTTCAAAGAACTTTCTTTACTGCTCACACACACACACACACACACTCTTCCTGTAGATGTCCTTTATTTGCCCCCGATATTTGAGCAATTGGTACCCTCTTGTTATTTGTTATGGATAAATGAACACCACCAGGCAAGTTACCTTAAATAGGCTTTCCCTCAGTTTTAATGATCCATCATGTTCCATCACATGTCAAGCTCTGCACCTTCCTCATGCTGTTCTGAGTGCAACCTGAGCTATGCAAAACCCCAACCATGTTTATGTCAATGACACTGAATTTTCAGATTCCTCCATCACAGAAACTCTCAGCCTCCATTTCCATGTGTTACATTATAAAAGCATTCCAAGGATTGGTATGTAATGGTCCTTTTTTGCTTTGTTGTGCAGATGACTTAGCTAAAAGATTTTCTACTTTAAATCATTATATGGTTTATCATCATTATTCCTTACACTCTTCTTCGAAGACTGTTTATCACACTCTTGCTACACATGGACATAAAGAACACAAGAATTCTATGGGGACACATTCTTCTGTATTCCAATCCATGACACTCAACACTTGAAGAAAACTAAAATCTGGACAAGCTGCTTGACCTAGTAAAAGAACACTTATTTGTCACCAAGAGATGTTGTAATGTACATGGTTAAAAATAGAGCTAGCAAATTTTCCTCTCAGCCATCCAAATACACTGACATTTGTTATTATTGGCATAAAAATTAGGGTTACTTTCTTTATGACTCTCATTTACGTTTCTGTTGCTTCAGCAGAATGATTCTAAACAGTAAGAGACTCATAGCATTCAAACAACTGGTTCCTAATGTATAGACTGGATGAATCATCTGTATGGGACCTGCTCTCAGCTGAGCTGCTACAGCTTTATAAACAGTAGCAATAATCATAACAAAATAAATCCACTTCAGCAAACAATGTAACTGCATGCTCAAATGCCTTTTTACTGAGCAGCTACACAATTGGTACAAAATCTTTAGTTTGCTTTAAAACTTGAGGGTGAAACTGCCATTGATTTCCAAAATTAGGTTAGTTTGGTCTCGTTTTGAAACCCCTATTATTATACATGCCCCTGAATACAGTTATTAGAAATTTAAGGGGTGTGCTGAAGCACCTTGCTAAATGACAAAATTATAGGACAGAATCTCATACAACAGAACACTGATTTCTGTGTATCCCTGGCAGTCCTATGTTTATTTTAACAGAGGACAATAACAACATCACAGCTGAATAAATCCTATCAGCTTGCTTTTAAGTTGACATACTGTCTCCAGCTATTCTTGTTATAGAGGGAATCTGCTAGATTGTGAAAAGAGGGTGCAAAAGATAGTTTCCGATGTTACAAAATGGCATGGGAAATCACAGAATTCTAGAGTGCACTAGGTTGGAAGGGACCTCTAGAGGTCATCTAGCTTAGCATCCCCGCAGCAAGCAACAAGTGATTTTACATTTGTTTTCTTTCAGATGCCACCACATTTGTGTAGACAACATGTTTAACAACTTTGCAAATAGCCACACACTAGGTGTGTCTGCATCAGTGATAACTCCCTCAGGCAAGGGTCACATAAATGCGTTGCTAACCATACAGATGTTTACAAATTTCAGACGAGAGTTTCAGTGGACTTTGATCATCATCATCATCATCATCTTCTCCTCTCAATCTCCTTGTAATTCAGAAGCTATCTTTCTACTTTGTTTCAAAAGGATTAGTCTGAGCCTATTTTACTAGATATGAAATGTGTAGATCTCAAAGGCAGAGTAGGTTCTCTGGCATTTCTGAGAAGAGGAGAGATTTTCATCAAATGGCACATCCCTCAGGACATGATTACAAGATATATTTTAAGTGGAAGAAATAAAATACAGCATCTGCTAAGCTTCATATGACTGATTTTCTAACTTCCATGGGTCTGAAAGAAAATAAATTAAAACATACAGGGCACACAGCCTATGAGTTCAAATGCTAGCAACTCACTGCCATCATGGACAGCATGGCCTGAGATTCTGATCTTCAGTAAGGGGCTATTGTGCTTGACAGCTTCATGGGTTTGTAATAAAAGAAAGGAGAAAGGCTTTTTTATGGTTCCATATGAGTGCACAGCATCTTAGTAATCCAGTAAATTATTGTTCTTCTAGCCACAAATATGGTTTTTGATTTGAGGTTGCTCAATTCTGAAAAACAGTAATATAAATTTTCCAGAAATACCTCCTGAATCTCAGTAGAGATTTTCAGTGCTAACAAAGAATTTCCACTGTGGTCTAAAGATTAAAAAGAGGCACAAACTACCATCTCTGGCCATCACAAAACATTGCTTTATGTTACTGCCACTATAAAGTATTAACTTCACTGGGGAAATAATGTAAGTTTCTGCACAGCTGGAACTTCAGTTACAGTGATTGTTTCTCTAGATGCATTTCAAATGTAAAGGAGATTTTATTTCAGTCTAAAACGTACTGTGGAAAGCATCTCAAGATAATGTATTGGGAACTTCAAAATATACGTATAGACCTACAGTCCTTTGTGGGCTCACAGTTGTTGTCATGTGTATATTTTCCTCAATTAGTATTTATAAATAGATAGATAACAGAATTTAATGTGGCCATTATACAAAGAAGTTGCAAAGGAAGTAAGGTCAGGGTGGAATTATGCTAGTACTGAGTCAGACATGAAGCCTATTCATCGTGGAAACCAAGGGCGAGTATCTACCAGGCCTTAGATGGACTACTGTTGTGGAGGCAGGGAATTAATGTGGCCAAGTCAGGAATTCATAGAAAAACAGAGTTATTTTATTTTCCCTAAAACCCACCCCCAAAACTATATACAGAAATTAATTTAGTTTTAATTAGCAAATTCAGTTAGGTTGAGAAGATCTATAAGGATACCATAGGTAGATTTGACTATTTTGGAAGTCAGAAGTTGGGAAAGGCTTCCGAGGATCGTTAAGGACTATAAAGCCTGCATAAAGGATGCTTAAGGTGGAAGCCGTCCTAAGCAGAGACAGCCCTGTCCCTCAGCAGTTTACCTTTTAGAGCACCAGGGGCTTCTTCTGCAGAAGCTATCCAGGCAGGGGAGAACTCTAAGGTGGGAACCCCAAGGTGGGAAGTCCCCCAACGTTTATACTCTTACTAGACAAAGA
This sequence comes from Tricholaema leucomelas, assembly GCA_013400475.1. Lineage (NCBI taxonomy): Eukaryota > Metazoa > Chordata > Aves > Piciformes > Lybiidae > Tricholaema lacrymosa > Tricholaema leucomelas. The sequence continues at coordinate 442,985 of WAAF01003466.1, read as the reverse complement.
GACGAGTTACCACTGCCTAGGTGCGAAGACCACAGCCAATCCCCAGCCAGACTCCAGCGCGGGCACTGCACAGGGCAGCCCTCGTGCTAGAAGGGCCCCTTGCTCCCCCCCTTCACACCTGCAGGGTAGGGGGGGAAACAGGTCTTTTTGCGGCTTTTCCTCTCCTATTCAAACCACAGAGGGAGAGGAATTTTGGGGTATACAGGACTCCAGGACAACTACAGAGCTTAAGATATTTCTTTAAATAAAGTCTACTCCAAAGTAGTCCTTTTAAAAGAATCCAGTCACATTAGAGGGCAGAAATGAGACAGCACTAGGTAAGTATAGCATCTATTCAGAAGATTTTCAAATATGCACACAAAAGGAGCAAGATTCCATTTTCAAAGCTAATTTCAAAACTGGCAGATACAGAATAGAGGAATTAATCAGGTTGGAGAAGACCTTGGAGTTCATCCTCAAGTCCAACCTCAGCACCGTCTAATCAATTAAATCATGGTACCATGTGCCACATCCAGCCTCTTTTTAAACACTTCCAGAGACAGTGACTCCACCACAGAACCAAAGGAAAACATGCTCAAACTCAGAAAAGACACAGCACATACCACTGAAAAAGTCTTACATACAGACAGAATTTAAGAATGATCACTGTGAGTTCCTATAATTTTCATATGTTCCTACTATGAGGAACTCCAAAACTTCAATGAAGCAAAAGATACTTTAGCCTTCCTTGATTGCTGCTTGTGTGCTGCACAGTAAATACTTAGCCATTTGATGTAGCAAGGCATGCAGGAAGGGAAGGAAAACACAAAGTTCAAAATAAGGTTCCTGAGCATCCTGAGAAGGATACTCCGAGCTGTTCTATTATTCAATTGAAGAGGGACTTTGTTGAGGTTTTGAAAAGTGGTCATAAGAGCAAGAGCATGTGAATATGTGACTAAATCGATTAGAAGAAGTCAGAGTCACACATATAGTGACAGCAACAGAATTCTAATTGGACTGTCTTTTTGACTTCCACGTCAAAAATCCCGAGGAAGTGAGGCAAAGGAAGTGATGACTTGTGATGATATTGAGAAATAGACTATGGCATACCCACTGAAGGAAGCCAGAGTTTACTCTGGAATTCTCACTTTTATATTCACAGCTGATGTGTAAATAGATATGCCAGGAAAATGTGACCAATGACCACTCTTGGACATGAATCGCTGTAGGCTTGAATAAGAAGAACATTAAGTTCATAAAGGAACCAGACAAAAGCCTGGAGGAAACAATGGCTAGATTGAGAACTAGTAATAATAGTAATAATGAGCTGTAATCAAAGAATAAAAGCACTACAGAATTTCAAGATACTGCTGGCTTTAAAGGTCTTTAAAGACCAATACAACTGGTATGAATAGTTTAAAATCTAAGGGATGAGAAAAGCCCAAATGAGCCATAATATTTAGTTCACGCCACTGCAGAAGAATAATCTCCACACTGAGATAATTAACCGAAACCTCATAAAATGGAACAAGAAATTGCTGCAAACAGGAATATTTTTTCTGTCTGGACGCAACTCAGAAATGTTGGGGTTAAATTTTTGTATTTTAGCAGCAGTCTGTGGTGATAGCAGACTGAATGTTAACATAAATCTCCTTTATATTACTGTCCCCTTGTAAAAGGGAATCATATACTTTAAGTCAAAAGCACAGTGGACTAAACAGATCAACTGCAGTTACATCTCAGTGAAATGTATCTGAGCACACTGATTGGAGACTCCATTTTGAAAAGAAAGAGGAACAAAAAAAAAAAAAAAAAAAAAAAAAAAAAAAAAAGGTAAAAGTCAAGGTTAGAGGAAAAACTCTGCAAGTGTTACAAAGCAGTTTCCCCTCCCATAATTGTAAAATTGACTTTTTGGAGAAATAATTAAAGCAGACAAAGAGGGGCAAAAATCTGAGAGCCTTAGGCTCATGTATTCGACAACCAGCAACAAGCACACTAACATTAAAATAGGCTCAACTTTTATGAATGACCTTTTCAAAGACCAACCAAGCTTATGAAAGAGTTATTGGGAAGGAATAAAACATTCAACAGCAAGATGTCTGAAAGGACAACAAAATAAAGATGAAGACATATTCATAATAGGAAAGGCTAAGGTAGAAATTAAAGCATAATTACATGCTGTTTAGAAAACTACTAGGAGATTTTTTTTCCTGGCATATAAAGAATGAGATGTCAGTAAAAAAAAAACAAAACCCTGACTTTAGAGACAGTCTGAGCAATTTATTGCAAGTACAGGATGATTCTGCTTAAAGAAAAAAAAATTAATCATTTTTATCTACAACTGCAAACAATGATTTGTTGAAAACTGCCAAATAGATATCTTTCTCAAGGAGAAAAAAACCCTGAACTATCAAGACAGACAGATCCCAATACTCACATTTGCTGTAATGCATAAAGCAAAAGGCTTCATATGCCAAACAGAGGTGTACTTTGTCCTTTGCTGCCAAGAACTGATTATAGTCTCCTCCATGTAAAGACAGCATGGTGTGTGAGCAACAACATTCATAACAGCCTCCAGGAGATGTTAAGAAGTCATTACGAGAGAGTGTGAGAGTGCGGCTTGTTCTATTTGTATCTCTTCCTTCTTTCTACTTCCTTGACAGATGAAAAAAATCAATGCAATTGATTCCATATCATTCCTTCTCCTCTCATTTGCTATTTCTGCATGCCAGTGGAATTCCCAACCGGACAGGAGAAGAAAGTTCAGGCAGCTTCATCAGATTCTAGTTGTCAGTTTGTGGAATTAATAAAATTGTGCTTCCAAGTCCTAATTCTAAAGGAAGTTGCAGGGCCAGGAGGTATTGATTTTCAAGTGTTCATATATTAATCTTCATTGTTTGAGGGAGGGAAAGCAACAGCATGAAGAAATAAAAATACATCTTTGCTGATGGTGTATAACCGTTTGTGTGCTCATTTCTAGAGCCATCCAACCAAGGCAATGCAAATTTCCAGGGCTGAATAGCATTCCAGGTCTGATGAAATAATCACATCCATATCACAAAATATCTTCCCCTTTGGGTGTAGATTTGTTATATAACCAATAAGTGATGTAGGTAGCAATGCTATTTTGTACTTGTTTTTATCTAACCCTACCCATGGCAGCACCTACCTACCCTAAAGGATGTTATGAGGATTAGTTTGCCTGCATTTATAAGGCACTTTTGAAGAGAGAACACAATACCCAGTATGAATGCTGAGTTCTATTGTTCCTGCTCTATTTGAATCTTACAAAGCAACAACAAAATAATTTCAGAGGATTTTTTTTTAACCTTTAAAATGTGGGTAATATTAAACCACAAGTTGCCTTCTGTTAATTGCTTAAACTATGCATATTCATAGAAATTATATTCGCGAACAGTACATCAGTTCTGCTACAGCTCTTACACCTGACCTACACTTTTACTTATGCTGCTGGTATACAAGCCATGGCCCTAAATATTCAATTAGAAGTACAGCCATTCTATCATATTGATCTCCTTCCTTTTGGTTTAAATGATTCCAGTCTTAGATAAGACGTAATCCTGGAATAATGATCATAGCTTTAGTTCAGGTGCTGTGCAGTGTATCTTAACCCCTTACAGAAATGAAGAACTAAACCAGTCTGTAAATCTGTCATGCCTCTGGGCTATAAGAAAGAACTGAAAGGGACAGGAGAGCAATATAAACAAATCTCAATTATTTAGCACTTACTGCAATGCCTTTTAGCTATAAATAGCTTATAATCCACTTCTTCCCACCATTGTCGTGTGTTATTTCTATCTCAGTAATACCCAAGAGGCAACACAATCCCTGACCATTATTTATTAAAAATGAGGGTGGCTAAAGGGAAATTTCATCCACAACAAGGTTAGTGCACTTTTTGTTCCATCAGCAAAAGGAGGCTCCCTATTGATTTTTCAAGTGGCCTGACTACCTGCAGACCACACAGGTCCAGCCTGGATCACCACGATAAGGTCCGAGACAGAAGTAGACCAGATGCTATTCCCACACCATGCTCATTAACTGTGGGTAGCACATTAAAGCCTTTGACTTCAGCAGAATTACATCAGTGTAAACTAGAAGTGCAACAGCTCAAACAAGCCAGGCCACCAGATGGCAGATCATTAATAGTTTACAGCCTACTTTGAGGGCTGGTCATTATTTCACACTTCAATATTTGGTGAACATTAAACAATAAGGCTTCATTTAACAGAACACCACTGGCTTTGGAGAAGAGCAGACTGATTTAGACAGAAAACCTTGGATTTTTGAAAGAAATCTGAAATTACTTCCTCACTGCAATATTCTCTATGCGAAATCTATGAAATAGAATCATAGAATGGTTTAGGTTGGAAGGGACCTCAAGGATCATCCAGCTCCAACCCCCTGCCATAGGCAGGGACACCTCCCACTGGAGCAAGTTGCTCAAGGCCTCATCCAGCCTGGCCTTAAACGCCTCCAGGGAGGAAGCATCCACAACCTCCCTGGGCAACCCATTCCAATGTCTCACCACCCTCACTGTAAAGAACTTCCTCCTAACATCCAGTCTAAATCTCCCCTCTTCCAGTTTAAACCCATTCCCCCTCATCCTAACATTACTAGACCTTGTAAATAGTCCCTCCCCAGCCTTCCTGTAGGCCTCCTCCAGATACTGGAAAGCCACTATAAGGTCTAATGCATACAGATTTACAACTACCTGTAACTGCTGTCTCTTAGCCAATATTTAGCCATGCTGAAACCACAATCAAATTGAGAAGAGTCTAAGAAACAAGACCTAATTAAAAAAGCTTTGTTGAAACTTCATAGTGAAAAAAATGGCTCAGAAATACAGAGAAGTTGTGTGTAGTATTTGATATAGTGCAATTGATGGAGGTACATTCTCCCTACTGCCTGCCATTAACAAATCCACAGCTCATTCTCTTACATTTCTTTATCACCTTACTTTGATATTACAGGGTAAGATATTTAGCATGTGTAATTGGAAAAGCTTCATTTAATGTGGCTACAGCAATAAATGCAGGCCAAGGTTCCAGTCATTTGTCAGAGTACTAGCTTTCTTTTCTGTATCTTAGGGTGAGAAAAATCTCAAGAAAAAAATACTTCCCCATGGCAGCCAAGCAAACAGGAGTACCAAGAATAGGCTGTCTTTATTGCTATTGATTGGGTGAACAAGTGGACTTCGGAGCTCCTGATAAAACCTCATCTCACAGTAGCAAGAAAGTTTCTATAACCCTTGAAGGTCCTGAAGTTTAATCTGTCAGAAGGAAATCTCTTTCCTAGTCGATAGGTAAACTACTTTTTACCATTCTTGTTTCTCAGTTTCCAATAATCATATTTAGATTTTAAACAGCACAAAGAGGGTTTCAGCGTGGCATAAAAAAGATCTTACATGTATTTCAATTCATAGGGCAGGTCATGTCAGAATTTGGGATCTAAGATTCTCTTCTCAGCACTTATGAAGAAAATAGCTACTGTTTTCTAAACTACAACCATGAGTTCCGGTGAGTCACTACTCTCCAGGAACCAAGGCAGCAGCAAGGCTTACATGACATGTACACTCCCCAAGCAGTTTAACTACAGACGTTTATGCTCAGAGCATCCTCTCCTTCACTCTTAGAAGCATCAGCACTAAAATATTGTAAAGACTTCTACTTGTGTCTTTCACTAATGCATTCTTCTACTTTATTAAGAGGATGGAGTTAGTATTTCTAGGATCTAGACTTAACCTCCCTCACTGGCACATTTATTTCTTTTGCTTTGTTTTTTTTTCAATCTGTAACACAAGCAGAACACTTATGTATCTGACCGAGAACTTGGTGTTAGCAATCAGCCAAAATTCCAGACTGAGTGATAATAACACAGTTCAAAGAGTGCAGTAAAATGTATTCCTTCGACCTGCTTTGTATAGGTAGCAGCAGGACTCAACCTGTTCATCTAAAAAATTACAAAACTTTTTGAGTCCTATCAAAGCAGATGACCATGCTAGTGGAAATGAGGTGGGGAAATTAAAGAGAAAAAAATATTACTATTTCACAAGTTCTTCTGAGTTGTAGTGCAAAGCCTTCATTGTCTACCAGAGCAAGAACGTACTAGCTTCATACAAAATATGCATGAATGAAGTTGCTACACTGAGGGTTGAGTAGTCACATCCTTCTCTCAGCCAAAATTGTGTATTGAAGCTGGCACAGCTCTACCATGAAGGGGTTAAATAAAGTATGTTTTTTTTTTTCTTGGAGGATAACTGTGGTTACTTTTTCTCTCTTGAATTTCTATTTTACCAGAATGGACCATGGAACCAACCAGGTTGGAAGAGGCCTCCAAGATCAGCCAGTCCAACCTATCACCCAGCCCTATCCAGTCAACTAGATCATGGCACTGTCTCATCCAGTCTTTTCTTGAACACCTTCAGGGAAGGCAACTCCACCACTTCCCTGGGCAGCCCATTCCAATGCCAAGCACTCTCTCTGTGAAGAACTTCCTCCTAACATCCAGCCCATACCTCCCCCTGGCACAATTTGAGACTGCATCCCCTTGTTCTATTGCTGGTTGCCTGGGAGAGGAGACCAACCCCCATCTGGCTACAGCCTCCCTTCAGGTAGTTGTAGACAGCAATGAGGTCACTCCTGAACCTCTGAATCTACTTTAAGACAGCTGGAGGTGTCCTTTGTTGCTAACCACAACATATTATGCTCACACCTTGATACCTAAATAAGATTGCTCTAATTAAGAGGATTTTCATAAGCCTTCACCATGGATGATGTTCTAGGCTGTAGCTGGATGTCAGACCTTGTGACAAATACTTATAGTAGTGCATAAGAACATTGGTGATGGTTTTGCTCAAATGGTCAAACCAAAAAGACCTGTCAGCAACCTTTTGCTTTGTCCAGAAAGATCTTAAAACGTCTTTTATATAACTGCAGCCAAGCCAACCTTAGATAATTAAAGGAGTTTTGGTTTCATTTGGGGTTTTTTTAGCAGATGAACTAATCTAGATATACAATATATGTTTTATGTATCAGACACAGATTTGCAATTGTGATGGCATATTTCAAACCTTGAGATCAGAGTCCAGGAAAAACATGTTGTAAGTTACTGCAACTTAATGAAAAAGTATATTAGTATATTTTTTGCTAGATTTTTCTTTGCACTTTAACATAGCTAATTTACTAGGCTTGTTTGAAAGTTAGAATATGTTTTTTAAGCACTAACTTATACGCTCTCTGCAACTCTGGAGACAAGGATTTCAAGATTTGCTTTCCCATTCCATTTAAACACCAGGACTGAAATAGAAGCAGCGAATTTACAAAATTCTGACATGCCAAGCAATGAAGTAACTCTTTTCCTTGTTCCTTGGGGAAATCCAAGGGGATTAAAAGGAAAATAATTGACCATGCTCTTATTAGGCTGGCACGCATGAATCTCTGGAACAGGATCAGACGTTGGCTGTCAAGGCTTTAGTGAAGTTGTATAATACTCCAAAACTATGCAGCCGTCTCCAGGAAGGAGAATGCAATATGAAACTATTTTCAAAACAAAAAGCTCACAATTTAAAAATCAGGGTCTGATGTAAATCCAGGCTTCTGTCGGGTGTTACATGAAGGATAAAATTGGCCCCAACACATTAACAGTAAGTGGATTACTCATTTTAAAACAGCTATCATAATTTGGAGGGAAGAACACATGGTCCGTAGTTGGTTAACTGTAAAATAGTCAATACTGTGCCATTCATAGTAAAATCAACATCTTGATTTGGCTAATGTTTGCAGTTATGTCATTAATTATCACTCATTTCAGAACAAAACAGTTTTCAGAAAAGCAATCTCACTTCACACAAATCTAAACTGAACTTATTACTGCACAAGATTTCAGTCACATCCAGTTTTAGTCTCATTTCTAGTCAGACACAAAGAAGCAGCTTCCATGCTCTCAAAAGTGTTCTGAAATGCACAAAAACACTGAAGCAGCTTGTTAGTGAAGCAATGTAACATATTCATTATATGCCAGCCCAAGTATTGCAAGGTTTGCATCTGTTGTCATGAAGACAGATTGATACTGGATAGGATTCATTACAATTTTACATCTTTCTAGCCTGCATTGTCCCTGCTTTCAAGCTAAGTAAAGAGCTATTTCCACAACTACAGAACAATTCATTTGTATCCTTTCAGAGTACACAACATCATTACCTCTGTGCCAAAACACCCTTCTGATGGAAGGCCCATCTAAATGATAAATCACGTATTCAAGAAGTGTGGTTTAGAGGACAACAATTCTAAAACTGTTCTCTCCTAACCTGTATGTGTCGATGAGTTGATGAGTTTTGATTTCAATGATGATGTACATCCAGTAGTAAAACATGTCTGTTACATAAACACTTTCAATAACAGTGCACAGATACATTGTACAGCCAGCTGCAATCGCTAACCAGGCATGCCTATCTTCCTATATTTAGTTGTACCCACAGTCCTGGGGAATGTACATACGACAAACCCATGCTGTTCTCCATGTATTTGCTGAGTTCTAAAAAAATGTAGTCAAAATCATGCAATCTAGCATAACCAAAACGCCTAGCCAATCCTACATACAGCCACACTTACACACTGCACAAACCCTTCTGAATGCCAATTACCACAATCAAACATTCATGACACCACATGCTGCACATGCAGCTGAAGCTGGAGGAATGATGAGCACTATCTCTCTGATTAGCCATGCTGTTTCAAGCTCAGGGTTTCCTGAATACATGTGTACCCCAAGATGAATTACCAAAATCTAATATAAAATTTATAAATCCCCCACTATCTAGAGAGTCTCTACAGAACAGCAAATAGTGATAAAAATAGAGGTTCATCAACATTTCCATTAGAAATTACATTGTTCAAAACTCTAAAAGTATTTAAACCTATAAACTGTGGAATTATTTGGATTTTTACTAGTCTCTAATGTAAGAACACGATTCAGCACCCCAGGTGCCCTTGGCAGTCTTTTGAAGAAAGTAATAAAAGATAAGAATATCTAACTCTATACACTATTTTCACTCATAGAGCTCAAAGTGCTTTACAAAGACACTAAATGTCTCTATAGTCTTTAGTTGCAGCAAGTGAAAATCATGTCTGTATATGTGTATCCATATTTTGCACGTAACAGTGGTGTACTCGCCAGGTATGTTAAGATTATCATCATAGAGATAGTATGCTAAAATTATCATAGAGATAGGTCAGTTTTAAAATACACCTACTCTAGTTTATTACACTCCTTAGAGTTTGTTTTCCTGGAAGGGGTGAAACATGTTTGAATGCTAAAGGACTGTCACATATAACACATGATGCATTCACATTCCTGAAGGCTTATGAAAAAAATCAGTTAACGTTCAGATGTCTACCCATAGATTGCCATTCCTTGGTGCCAGGCAAGAAAATGACAGTACAGAAACAATAAACCTCTTTAATGGATGCACTGGTGCAAAATTGCCACACTTTTAGAGTTTGTAACTCTTGTTTCTCTACTCAGAGACCCTATGGGTGAGATTTAGGCATTAAACAAGCACTGCGTGTGATCACAACATAGTAACAGTTTGGAAACGTGACCAGATTAGTTTCATGGAAAACAAATGCTTCAAACGGGACCAGATGTTCAGTAGTTGTCAAGCAGTATTTCAGTTTTAAAGAGAAAGAGCAAATACACTTTGGGTCTTAAGCTATTTTTACTTCTCTGTATGTTTGCCTTGTCTCATTCAAATGTATACACAGTTTGAAGTGCATCTCCATCTGCTGAGAACTAAGATGTTGAAAACAATGATTTCATAATGATTGAATGACCTAAATCAGATCTTGGCTGCGGACAATCATAATTACTTAGAAAACCTAATTCCAGGTTTCTTTGACCACATGTTAGGCTTTGGTTCACTTTCATTTAGAAGATAAATTAATCACGAAATCTCATGATGAGGCTGAGGGTCACCATGTCAGCCATATTATACCACTTAGCTTGAAACACACCTGTGATTTCCTCCACAGTAACATTTTTGACAATAAATGAGCCTTTTCTTCAAATTATTAATTAGCAGCAAGCAAACGTGTCTTACAGATACTGAAAACTGCTAGTCACATGTTTCCTCCTACAGTTACCACTACTGGCATAACCAATTCCTACAGAAAGTTCCAGAGACTATCTTCCATAAAGCATACCCAGAAAGTGATGACTATCTCCTGATGTTTAACAATTGTTTTTCTTCTTAAAATCTTAAGTGGTTTTACATTCTTAGAATCTTTAGTTTCCTGTTCAAAGGCCTCAAAACACACACACATATGTGACTGCCTTCTCCAGCAAGCTATTTTTACCTCCCAGGTGTTTTTCTTCATGAATCCACTATCAGGTTTGGAGCAGCAATATTCCAGTTATTTGTTTCTACCAGAGACCTTGGCTCCATACACACACTGTGGTTGTTGTGAAGCATGTCATGCTTCCTATTTCCCTGTGTTTTAAGAAAATTACATCCTCTGCCATCTTTCAAATATCTCCCACATTCCCTTTGCTCTTCTCCCACCATATCATCACCTCCTCTTACCTTCAGACACTCAAAACCAATCTTGAAACATCCTACCATCCATTCCATACTCTTACTGTCTTTCTTGCACAATAGTGACTGCACTCCTGCAGTATCTCCCTGACAATCCCTTTTGGCTTGCCTCCTCTTTTCAATTACCTTTTTCTGCTTAGCATCCCAAAATGCAGCAAAATAATTATCATATACTAGAAGACTCCATGGGATATGCACTACCTCAAGAGGCTGTTTGCCTCATTCCAAGTTTATCATTTCCATTAAGCAGCTCTCCTGTCAAAGAGGATGCACACCTTGGCTCTTTTCACAGAATCACAGGATGTTAGGGGTTGGAAGGGACCCAAGGAGATCATCCAGTCCAACCCCCGTGCTAGAGCAAGACACAGATCACAGAGAAACACATCCAGACACGCCTTGACAGTCTCCATAGAAGGAGACCCCACAACCTCTCCAGAGAGCCTGTTTCAGTGCTCTGTGATCCTTACAGTAAAGACGTTCCCCCTTGTGTTGAGGCAGAACCTCTTTTGCTACAACTTACACCCATTGCTCCTTGTCCTATCACAGAAAGCAAGTGAGCAGAGCCTGTGCCACCCACTCCTGGCCAGCCCTCAGATATTTATAAACAGTATAAAACCCCCTCTAAGTCTTCTTTTGCCACCAGACCAATCAGCATAGGTGTATCTCAAGGTCCATACATTTAGTTACGATATTGCTGGTCAGTCCTAAGGTTAAATAGTTAGTGCAGGCTGCCTCTGATGTGTTGGTATAGCAAAGAAATTGTCCTGCAAAGCACGTCCTGTGAAAACCTGTCAGTCTCCGTCAGTAACTAGGTGATATATCAATATTTCCAGGTTTTTATACAGCCTCATCTGTGGTACTCACAACATTATTACATCGCAGCTCCCCTTCTGTCACAATCATATGTGACATACTACATTTTATTTTAAAATATGTACATGCCTGAACTTTGCATAAGAATTCTAAAAATAAGATCTTTGCTAAGCTACAGAACATATGCTTGCATCTACTAATTGATATAAACTGTTTTCCTTTATGGAGAGCTCTATTCAAAATAATTCTAAAATAATTGCATTTAAACCAGAAAAAAAAAATATTTTAAGGTGAAAACAGTGTGCTGACCTACAGCTCTGCTACAAAGGAGGGATCTAGTCATAGCAATTTTTGCTCCGTCAAGATGTGCCTATAAAATCACAATGCTTAGTTTCCCAGCCTGCAGAAATAGTAATCATAGATGTCCACCTATTCTGAAGGTTCTCCATCAGATGCTAGCACTATTTTTACAGGTGATGAAAACTATGCTTAATCCACATTTGGATGATTAAAGCATTTGCGTGTTCATACTCAAAGATCTTTTCTAATCTGAAAGATTCTCAAAGTCCAACTGTATCATCATGGATGTACTAAGTATTGACTTGAATGTGCTAGGAAGACAAGTTCACACTTACAGAAATACAGACGATAAATTGATATAAATGAAACATACTTCTGACAAAGTTCTGCAAAATTGCACTTTTTTCCCCCCTGTTGATAAACAGCTACAGAAACGGGCACAGATTCTCATAGCAGTAGTAAACCCAAGACCTGGACACCTGGACAGTAGCACAGTAAGGCAGTTGTGGGTTATTTGACCTTTGGGACTTACGTTTTTGGGGAAATCAATACAACTTTGCTTAAAAAAAAAAAAATAAAAAAAAGGAAAAGATGTTTAAATGCTTTGACAGAAGACTTATATCCTGGTTTAAATCCCATCCATTGCTATATAAGCAGACCAAGAAGTGTTGTGGCAAATCATGAACTTGAAGACGTAAACTAAGGTTCATTTTGTCCTTCTACTATGCTTTGCACTTTGGTGGAAATACATTATGTAGAACCATGCCAAGATAAAAATATCTTGAAGGAAAGCAGAAGTTCACAAGGTGATGCTCCTCCATCAGCACTTTCGCACAGTTCAGAACACACCAATGAAGCTTGATCTGGTGCAACTTTTCATTGCACACTGTGGGCACTTTACGTGAAATACCTGGTGGTATTCTTCCTACATGCTTCACTGGCTACCTTAAATTACATACTGGACTTGGGAATTAATCATTCTCTGTAACATGTCCAAGTACTGACTTACAAAATAATCAACTAGCACATAGTTCAAAGACTGGAGGACTCTGATAGTCATTGTAAAGAAAAATACCAAGGGAGAACAGATAGGTGATGGGCATCTTGTCTTTAATTTAACATTACAGATATCTGTGATGTTTTCCCAATATTATTTTATCTCAAATTGGTGTTTTGACTAAAATTAAGGACATTCTGCTCCTCAGCACTCTTACAGACGGCACACACCTGTTCTGGATTTGACTTCAGAGCAAAACCTTCGGAGCTTTCACTTCTCTGAATTCTATTTCTGAGCTGAAATACCAGTTCTACATTAAGTCTTTTACTGGATATTTCTCAGTGTACCTGCGGTGATGCTTTGTGTTACCACAGTGAGCAGACCTTTTTCTCTAAGGAAAATATTCACAATACAGTTTTCTATGCATAGAGCAGAGGGCATGGAAATGCTGACATTTTGCTTTATAAGACTCAGCTGCATGAAAACATCATCCAGAGCTGTCCAAAAAAAATCAATAGAAGCACTGTAATGCATCAAGCACATGTCAGAGTGCTTCTAATGAATCTCTGCATATACAAAGGTCTTCACTGATACACATGGAAAGCATCTGTGTACTTGACTAAGATTTCACTTTGATGATGTTTCTATGATAAACATATGTGATACTTTTATAATGACTCATGAACTCTAAGTTATAAAAGTGATTCACAGAATATCTAGTGCTACAAATACATCAAGCCAATGCAAACAGCCAACAAATACTCATTTTGAGAGGTCTTATCCCTTTGTCTTCATCCAGACAAATACTTATTGAAGTAAAAAAAAGGAGGAAACTATGAGGCATGAACATCATAATACTTTTTTACTTTTTTTTTTTTTTTAAACTGTTCAAAGGTAAAGCAGAGAAGAAAGCAAGAATACTCAGGGTAATCAATGGGTAGCTGTTATTTTATAAGGAAAATTGTATTGAAAGAAAAAAATATTTTCTGTATGATAGCTGGAAAAGAGAAAACTAAAATCTCAGCTTTATCCTGGAGTAAAGAAAACATTAAAGCATTTGCTTTTGGAAAAGAAAATCTTCAGTATTTTATTCATACAAATCTCACTTTCACCATCACAACCCTGTGTTGCAAAGAACTCTCAGTGTTTGCGTGGTTAAACCTTGGTTTGGTTTAGTTATTACTACAATAACACATCTCATTGGAATAATGACATGACAAAACTTCCTGGAAGGAGAACTCTCAAATTAACACTGAACTCAAGAAACACATAAGTAACACATGAGAGGTGAAAGAGGTAGTGGAAAAACTGACTTAAAGTTTATGTATTTCTTGAGCTTAAAATATATATATATATATCGGTTGGAGGAATTACACCCTGACTTTGGCATGCTTCCAGAATAAATAATTCAAAACACTGCTCTATACTCATGCTGCTACCAGTGTAATTTCTGCATAAGTTAGTTTTGTATTTAACTGATGGTGAAAAAAAAAGAAGCACCATTAGATAGATAAGAGTCTTATGTACCTGTGACAATTTCATTGCAATTCCTGTAAATGAGAAGATTGTCATGTTTTTGTTAAAACCAGACATTTTGTTGACAAGATCAGAAATTTGCTTTTGTAGACAGCAATCCTGACCAACAGGGGAGGAAAATCCCCTCAGTTTTTAGATTTTGTTGTTGCTGTGAGAGATGTTAAATGAACTGATTTTACTACTGGGTGTAGTCTTTACCTATAGGACAAGAAACAGAACTCTAATGCAAGATAAAATTGACATAGTGTATCTCTGTGTGTCCAATTTTTAGAGCTAAATATTTTCATTACTTAAAATGCTTTTTAGTGGTGCCAAAGCAGTAATTGTATTTTACTTGCACTAAATTACTTGAATCCATGTCTAGATTCACCAACATGGTAATGAAACATAGTATTCTTTAAGAGTGCAATGAGAAGCACCTTAAGTGCAGTGTATTTGTCATTCTGTGTACTTGGTTGCTTTGTACTTTCCTTCCTTTCACCCATACTAAATTTAATGCTATGCTATCTTTTTATGCTCTTTATAATTGAGCTTCCTTCAAAAATATTTTTTCTTGGCATATTTTCCTTTCTCTTTGAGTTATCCAGATGGAATTTACTGAGACTTTCTCTGATTTGGAAGTGTTTTTAATTAGGAGAAAACCAACTTATTATTTTCCTCATCTTATTACGTTGAATTCTTCTTTAATTAAGAACTAATTCAGGAAAAGATTAAATATATTATATTAAAATGAAGATGTATTAACCAACAGCATTAACGTTCTCATGGTCTGTAGGGTAGATGAGTGGGAAGAACCCTCTGATACAGAAAATTTAAACCAGGCACCAGGGGACACTGTATGCTCCTTGGCATTTAATTAAAAATGTCATTGGAGAGCTGCTGAGTAACTTTCCTTTTAAACAAGCCTATATAGTGATTCAGGCTTCTCTAGATCATTCCATAGTAGCTCTCAGTGCCTAGGTACAACAGGCTCATAGAGTTAATGTCAGCTGCAGAGTAATATTCATGGTATTCAGAAATACACAAGTTAAGCTATTTATCAGAAGACTGCTAAAAAGTTAATTTTGTGGAAGGCATTTAATCCAGAATTGAGACATAGTTATGTTGTTTGGCTTCAAAGAAGAAGGTACACTTAATGGAAGTGTAAAAGGGTGCTGAGGGGGGGGGGGGAGAATGAGGACAAGAGTATATTAATAAAATAACAACAGAGGTACTTAAACAGATTTGAGCTTCAATGGCTAGAGTATAAATCTGATCTCTTACCTTTAATTTTTGAATTTCAAGATTCTGACAAATAATTTTCAGAAAATATCAAATCCAAATAAGACAGGAATATGTTTGGTCTTTAATAAGGAAACCTGAAGCATTCACTGGTGCATACATGGTAAGGAAAAAAGAGCACAGCCATAACCAGTTAGCTCTGCTGGAGAAATACAGCATTATGGCAATGACTGAAGTGCTTGGCTATTTGAAAAGCATGTAACATTCCACAGCAGTTAGAAATGGGGCTTCAGCTTAGCTTTCTGTTTAAAACACTTTTATATACTCATGGAAAACATTTCTCTGAGAAGTGTCATCCTGAGGTTTTGAATTACAAGAATGCACCTCCTTGTTTTCTGTTTCTTCCTGAGACTAATGTTGTCTCTGACCAAAAAACTCCAGGGTGAAATATTTCAGAGTTAATTTTCAGGACATTTCCTGTTGTTAGAAAGGAGTTACATATAATATGCCTTGCTTAGAGAAATGAATGATTTAAATCATTCAAATAGGATATTTCATAGAGTAACAAAAACTCAAAACAAAATTCTTCCTGCATTCCCAATAAAACAACTGATACACACTCAAGGGGAACTAAATTAACTTCTACCACTCAAAAGTCCCATGGGTTACTGTGGACAGTTGAATGAAAAACCTCTGTTTGACGCAAGTATTCCATGAGAAAGATATTAAGTGTTTAGAAAAGCTTTAGGAATTGCCTGAATGATAATCCCCAAACTTATTGTCTCTGTGTCAGTAAGTACTATACTTCCATCTGGAGCTCTGTGGCCAGGTCTGGTTCCCTGGTCTGAATAAGAATATAACAAGAAAAAAAATGGTTTTGAGAAGAGTGAAGTGCTGCCTAAAGGAGTAATGAGATTCATGTGAGAACAAACAGAAGATAACAGGATTGCTTTGTTCAGAGACCTTCAAAAAAAGATGGGGAAGGAACTGCAAGAGCAATTTGAGAGCACCGTGACAACCACCTCTGGCAATCCTGTGGGTCGCTGGTATCACAGAGAGCTAAGGGCATGCAGATACTTGCCCATCATTTCTCTGTCCTCTCAAGATGAAGACAGAAACTGTTCTCCCTGTTGTTTTTCCCAGACACTCTTTCTAGCTTACATTTTTCTTTCAGCTTGTTTATTGCTGCTTTTATTTCATTGACTTTAGAGGCTTTTTTGGGTTTGACCTGGCTCCATCATATTATCCATCTGCTTAGCTTCAACTTTGCTGCCTAGAAGAACCTGAAAACCCTTGGGTCTAATAATAAATGATGTGCAGTATATGACTATAATAAATACATCAGGCTGTTTAAATGCAATTTGTCTGTGAGAAATAAGAAAAAATGAACAGATTCGCATCCAAAAATGTCCCCAAAAGGTGGTTATATCTCATTCCTTTCACTGCATCACATTCCTAGCAGGTTTAAGTATATTCAAGTCCATTTACTTAATTTATATTAATTCCCAGAACCAAAAGAGATGACTCTCTTCACATAGAAATCAAATCAGATGCAGACAGCTATAGATATTGTGCACCCCACAATCAGATTTGCATTCAACAAATGCAACTCCATACCTGTATATATTAGCTCCTGTTACACTGGAAGTTAACACATAATGTAGAAACCACAAGTTCAAAATAAATCCTCAAGGACCTTCTTTGGTTTTGCAGTATAGAGACAGAGACAGTTCTACAGGCATCAGTCTGTACCTGATAGTATTTCTACACATCAAAAAAAAAAAATCTCACCTAATTACAAGGACACATGGAATGTTACACTATGTGTAGCAATGGCAAACTGCTGTGAGAAACTGCTATCACTTTCCCAAAATGATTACTTTTCCTTATGCAATTTCCTCCTAAAATGTAGAATGGAATAGCCCCAGTTGAAAGGGACATTGCCACAATGATCATCCAGTCCAGCTTCCTGACCACTTCAGGTCTTAACCAAAAGTTAAAGCAGATTAAAAGTACTGTTCAAATAACTCTTAAAAACTGACAGGCTTGGGGCATCAACCACCTCTCTAGGAAATCTGCTGCAGTGTTTGAATCTCCTCATAAGAGAAATGTTTCCTAATACTTCTATGAAAAAGGCTTGAATTTTGCAGTGCACAGATTACAATTCTAGACCTAACTACACCTCTGTCATTACTGTTTAGGAGAGGTGGTTTGCTGTTTTCCCTGGGTTTCTCAGATAATATAGCTACATAATATCTCCTCTGCACTTTTTGTTTGTTTGATATCCAACCTTCTCATTATAATAAACAGACCACTTTAAAAATCGGATGAGAAAAAAAAAATCCCTAGCCAACAGGTAGAATACACTTAATTTGCACAATGTACCACTCTGTAAAAGACAAACCTACTCCAAAATGAAATGTAAAAAGACAAAGAACCACACAGTCTCCACTAGAACATGGGTAGTGCCTTTCTAGCTCTCATTAGCCATATTGCAACACTGACTTCAATTTAAAAAAATAAAAAGGGGGGGGAGGGAAAAAAAAATACAATGTAGACTTTCTGTGCCTGTATATGAGAGAAACTGAAAGAATCCATGCAGTTCTGGTTCCAGGTAGGATTCTGCTGCTTCACACCCCAATGTGCATTACCATTGACCTAACTCATATTTGCTGATGAGCAGCTATTAAGACTGTAGGTGAAATTCGTCCTATGGAGAAAGATTAAAGCTCCTGTAAGACTTTGATCACAAGTCATAGCTGCACTCTCCATAGCCACATAACATTAATGAATTCTGCAGAAATTGTTCTCCCAGAGAACCTGTAAACACTGGGTATGTTGGATGAGCTGTAGTTCTTCCTCCTCCTCCCACCACCCTCCCCTTTAAATCAGAAAAATAAAATGAACAAACTTAAATAAACTTAATGAGAAACATTTAAGAAGTTGGAAATTTCAAAAGGTGATTGGTGCTAATTTTGCACAGACTCTGCTCTCACATTGGGAAGCCATGAGAATCAGCTAGTCCCATCTACAAGACAGTACTGAGCTGAGCAAAAGAACAATGCAGAAGGCAAGCAAGTTGTGAAGAGCGAGTGGAGAAAACACTGAGAACAAACTAAAAGCAAAATATATCCCTGAGAATATATTTCAGGGAAGGTAATAGACTGATAACACAGATGAATTTAAGACTTGAAATCAATGTGCAGGTGGTTGAAAAGTTTTTACCTTAAAGAAAAAAATTGGTTTACTGAACCAGACTTAAGATACGCAACAAGTTTCTGTACGATTGAAAGCTGTCTTCTACTGGTTTCCTGTTTTCATTTGACCCTTTATAGAAGCCATTCAGAGTCTGTCACTGTCAAGGTAAAGAGCAGTTCTAAACACAAAGCTTTGACTATATGAGCAGATGGTGACTTTATCCCCAAGTGTTAGTTCACCAGGTCCAGTACACGAGGCTTTCATATTAAAATTTAATGGAGATGACCGTACAGATGTAGAACAAAGTGGTTCCAAACAAGCACAAAACAAACAAGGAATGTGTCTAAACTGGGCAGGTTTGAATGGCTGAAAACTAAATAGCTTTTGACTTGTTCTTAATAGTCCTGTTCAATTGTCAGAACTAAAGAAAAACTCCGTTTGGCAGTTTAATACATACAACACCAGCAATATCACATTCCCTGTTTATAGAAACATCCATTTCTTTGTATTCACTCTGGCATTCTTCAGATGATAGTTATTAAGCTGTGCATTGGTATATCATGAAAATCCCAAAGACTAGGGAATTTTCGATTTATAGCTTTTTATTTGGAACTTGTTGACAGAACAACCAGAACAAATTACAAGGAGAAAAATGGCTACTTGGCCTTGAGCTCCAGCCACTAAAGCAGACATGAGGTGACCTGGCAAGTGCACTACACACCTTATGAGATCAGACCAGCACAAGTACAGTCATTATAGCAGAGTTCTCCAAAACACATTTTGTAGGTGGTGCAGTGCTACACAGACAGCACTCCCTGCAAAATCTGCATCTTCCAAGAGACGAATTCATATCCTCCATCATATGTATCAGAACATACACACACGTTCACATATGAACGTCCTCAAAGGAGCAGGTAGAAGGCAGATCTATCTGCCTCCCTGACAATCACCAAATTCAGTAAGATGGGTATTTCAGGCAAAAGCATTGAATTCTATATGATCAACCAACAACAAGTACCTTCACATACTGACCACAGACATGATTATAATGCAAAATAATCTTGGAAAACTGGACAAGTAAGAGTAAAATAGACCATAGCTACACATGACATACAGGACACTGGGCATACAAGGAAGAGAAAGTTTATAAGGCATCTGTTTCTAAACAGAAAAGTGGGGTTTAAAGTGAAATACCAGCCAATACACAGTAAAAGTGCCATGCTTTTGTAAAAAAGTGTAACAGACTATCTAAAAACTGATGCTACCTGCAAGACAGGCAAAATAACTATTCTGGGCTGCTCAGTACTGCTAAGACTTCAGCTGGAATACAACTTCAAATTTTCCCACAAGACATCAGGAAACACATAAGCAGCCTGAGGAGAATGGAGAGGAGAAGAATGACCAAAAGGTACAACCCATAAGGACTCTTAGGAGACCAACAGGAAACATGGTAACAGCTTTTAGGTCTGGGTAGTAAATGAATGGGACTAATTTGACAGCAAGAAAAGTGAATCAATGGAACAGATCTTGAAATGAACATTGTGATGGCTGCTAAGTGCAGGTCAACCAAACAGTGCAAGGGGCAGTCATTCCCAGTCTGGAACTCAGGGAATGCTGCGATGATCTCTCAGTGTCAGTTCTAGACCTATTTGACCAAATAGAGAGTCACTAGGGCAGTTTAAATTTAGATGAACTCTCATGAATCCACTGCAACAGTAATGAAAAAACTATTACCTGCCTTACAGCATTCCAAGAAGGCATATTCATTAGCCTCAAAGCAAATTCACCATGGTATGACCTGCATCATATAACCTAATATGACAGTACTGAAGCCCTGAAATGACACTAAACCTCCAAAATTACAGTTTTAGGAATTTTCAGTCAAAAAAAGTAGTCTTTAAACTTGCAATGTCCCATAAATAAAGAGAAAAAGGATTAAGGCTGGTAGTGCTTTCAGTGACATAATTTACATATGAAAGAGCTACAGTTCGAGTTAATTATACTGCAGACACAACCCTGGATATCCAGGGTACGGACATTCATTCCTCATTAGAAAATTCTAGCTTCTCCCTCTATTTTCTTTAAAGATTCTTCGTCTCACTGATGTTCAGAGGTCTGCAGAAAAACATTCAGCTACAGTATAGCAATAGCGTTACAAATACTGATATCAAAATTGCTTTGGTATGAGTGTTTTATTCATTTGAAGACTGTTTAGCCAAACATTCTGCTTATCTCTTCTTCCACTGGATGCTTCTGTGGCTCCCCTAAGCTTTCTACCATTAATTCATAATTTATATGGAAATAACCAGGATTTCAAGAACCTTACACATATTTTGCTAAAGCAATCTTTGGTTATATCCTCTTTTCTTTAAAATTGTTTCCATATTCTTCTTCTGAATCTACTACCATCCAAGCCACAAGCAGAAGAACTGAGCTGCAACTGCGTTCAAATTCTCACACTCCGCATTAGGAAGGCTCTGTCCCTGTCACACCTTCTAGAAAGGTCATGTTTTTATAGTGAGAATTCTCTGGAACCAGCGGTTTTAAACCATCTTCTTTCTCTTCCTCTATACTGCATTACACTGGACACACAGAAAGTACTTTCATAGGCTTTTAAAAAAGCATCAGGGGGATATTAAATTGCACAAATCTATACTTGCAGGAATGTGTTTATGTGATTTTTTTTTCCCTTTAAATCTGGGAAAAAAGGAAAGATGCTGCTCCTTTTCCTTTAACTATTGCTTTCCTCTACAGCAAAAGCACTGTAAATACATCATGGCTCAGCCACCAATGGTTGTCATAGCCTGAGCACTGACACTGACACTTCAGTGCTATGAGATACCTGCTTGCAGTGAATGAAGTCTGTGAGAATCCACAAATTTTCTCCTTTCTTCCCCTGATGAATTCCAAAAGGCACATCACCAGTCAACAGAAATCTACCACTGGAAAAGTGAGGGTAAACAGTGGCAATGACATTATTAGCCTCAGATTATTTTAATAGACTCTCCTCAGCATGGTTGCATTTATCAAGAAGTAGCCACTTATGCTGAACTCCCAGAGGACAACAATATGCAGCTTTAAGGTCCTTTTTACCTTTCTGAAAAACAGTGCCAGCTTCCAACACCATCTGGAGAAGGTGAGAAACCCACACTGCCAACCACCCCATGGGCTGACAAAGTCTCCACAGAAATTCTGCTGATTTTTTTCAAACCATAAAATGCCTGCAACACCTTCATGAAATTTCTTAAGCTTTGTGGGTTTTTTTTCCTTGTAAAAACTACAATAGGGACAGACAATGGGGTTACACACTTCTCACACATCTCTACTGACCAGTTTTCCTAGTACTTAAAACTTGTTTTGATAAAGATTTGTCTACATTTTTTCCCTTGTTTTGCTCCACACATCTCATTCCTGAATTGAGATACCTGTCTGGTATTTCATGTGGACTCGAAGTATAAAACACAGCATGAATTTTTAAGAATAAATTCTCTTTGCTCATAATTTAGAAAACTAAAACTGTTAGTGTGTATTCATCAACATGCACTGGTTCTAGGCAAATCCACAACAAACCAGATTAATTCGGATGAATTTAATAGCTCTGTAAGAAGTCATGAAACAGAAATAATATTTACTAGTATATGTTTCCTATCATCATATCTGCTCCTTGTATTTATTCTTTTGCACTACTTCTGTGACAAAATTGATAAATCCATCTACTGAGAGAGCAAACTCACTTTGACAAGTTGATGGAAATCCACAGCCAAAATCTTCCAGGCTTTTCAAACCCACGTTGTATAAACTGAGATTCCCAGACTGGTACTGGGGCATTTCCCGTGGACATGCTGCATGTTCTCTGCTTTCAGTAGGGTTTTGCAAGTACTTAAACATTTTGTATGCAACTCCACAGATGGACTTCAGATCTCCCAAGTGTCAGAACACCAAGTTTCCCTATTCTTCCTTCCAGCTTAGCTTTTCCTTCTACAAAATCAAGTGCAACACTTATATTTCTTATTATAAAGCATAGAGTTTGATATGTTTCATAGCTCTGTTCTAATTATATCTGCTGTGGGATGATAGGACACATGAATGTATATTTTCCTCAACCCACATCTCTGAAGAGGAAGGACTTCTGGCACTGAAAATTATTTGAAGTGCTATTTAACCTTTTCTGGTATTGACATAATTTCCTTTGGGAGTGGAACAGAGTCTGTCATAGGTTATAGCTTTTATTTAGCAGAGTAGATCTCATCTAGTCTGGCAAAGGTTCTTCTCTGGCAATTAATTCCATGTTTTATTCATCCCAGCATTCTTTAAAGCTGCAAATCAAAATGCCACTCTGTGCACTGCTAACCACATTATGAACCACCAGTGTTGCAAATAAAGGTGCTTTTTGCATAGCAATCAGACTGCCTCTTTTCAGAGAAAATTAATTTAGCTCAGTATTTATCTCACTAATTGCATTCACAGCATTACAGACAAAGTATCACCCACCTCAGATTTACATTATGCAAAAACTAATCTCTCTAAGTTACTAAACCAAAAGTGAGCTGTACATTTCCTCCTGAGATCCAGAGAACATTTTGTTTGAACTATCAATTTATATGAATTAAGTTTATCAGGAGAAAAGTTCAGATACCCTAAATGATAAGAGAATAATCCCCTCAGAGCATGTGTGCACTATAAATTCACTGCTTAGGAGAAAATAGGACAGCTGACCAAGCACACGTTGCTAAATTTATGTTCTCAAATAATTATAAAAGCAAAGAGACAGTGTCTTACTAGAGTTCAAACCAGTTAAATTCAAGAAATAATGTAACATTGAAATGGAAGACAGTGAGTGCTCTTACAGCTACCCTTCCCAGAGGCCCCCAGGGCTCCATTAAGTTTATGGGTAAGGTTAGTCAGTTTTCTTTGTCCCACTGCAAAAATGAAAAATTAAAATCTTCCATACGGAGGTGTATAAATGTGTGTCCCAACTAGCAGGAAAAACTACATTAGACAAAGAGTTACAATTCAGGGGCCAGATCTACTCTATTATTTAGGCACAGCTCCCACTGACGTCAATGGGTTCTACGCTTGAAGCTGTTGTGAGTAAAATCTGACAGACTGAACCCCAGGTTGAAATGCTGAAGCTTAGAAAAAGTCTATAGGGTACATTATTGTAGCTAAGTATTGCCAAGGTTTTTTAAGCACTGCTTTGTACTGTAATTAGTGTTCCACCTCCTACTCTATTAGCTCTAGCAGTGTGCAAAGCACTCTTCACAAATTTCTACAACAGAACAGATTGAAAGAGTGCATTAGAGACAGTGTTTTCATGCTATGAATTCTTTCCCATTTTTCATTCTTTCTAGAGGTCCCTGTTCACAGGAGTGGCTCACAAGGTTGCTGCATTATTATTCCCCAGACTTTATGTCAAAGTGCCAGTGATTTAGACATATGAGATGAAACTATGTCACACCAGAAGCAATGCATACAGTTTGCAAGTCTAACTGCAGCTTTTTCAGAAAGACTTTGAATTAATATGTGTCTGTCTGGTCATGTTATGACATAAACATGAGAAACTGTAAGATTGTAAAATACTAAGGAGAATCTAGTGCTTTGGCTATCCATATCTATGCAAGATAAGACAGTGAAGTTGATCTTTGAACATCAAAAGAAGAGTATTAAAATTACAAACCAAAAGAAAAGATTGTGAAACCACAGGCCCAGACATCGCTGCATCCTGCGCTTGGTTGTGGTCAACAGCAAAGGTGGAGTCAAGTTTACAGAGATATCTTCTGAAAACATATTTAAACTTCCTGAGGGAGAACTCAGATCTTAACATTTAATAGCTTTCAGTGGATTTTTTTTTCAGTTTCTCCACTCATTTTTAAATTTAGTTACTTTTGCCTCCAAGTCCTCTTTCTAGTAAGGAGGACAAGCAAAGTTGTATACGCAAACCAGATGTTCTTCTCTGTAGAAATATCAGCTTCTTCCACAAAGGTTTAGAAATGTGGCATTCATTATTTGCTGCCATTGTAAACGCTGAGTGAAGTTATCACTGTTTTCTGTGGCACTCAACCAAATGGAGAGCATCACAGATGCTAATCAATTTACTTTGAACATCTGAGGTAGGAAAATATTTATTTTATATCATAGCTTACACAGACTGTATCAATGTGTCAACTGCTGTTGGTAGTGTGCACCAAACCCAAGAGCAGAATCCAGGTCATTAGCTTCCCTATCTGTTCCCTAAAGTACAAGATAAGAGAAGTGCATGAAACTACAGAAAATGATCAATACTGAAGAGCTTTTAAAAGCTTAAGAATGAATTCAGGTCTGCCCTGAGCTAATGAAGCTGGAAGGAGCTGTAGCCATTTCTCTCATTTTTCTGGTGTTTGTACTTCTGGTCTCCACAGCTACTAGCTTTGCAAGATGAAACAAATACATGGGTGGCATTCTGTGCACTTACAAAACATGTCTATTTTCCTCTGCAATGATTTCTTTCAAAATATGCCTCTCTTCTTGAGTAAACCATATTGCTTTGGGTTCATTATTGGCTAAATCAAGTTTTGGAATATTTCTGCTTATGGAATACTCTGCCTACAGAATAAGCCTTCTGGTTGGAATCCTTTGCAGATGGTTCTTTGTGGAACAGAAACGAGCCCATGCCTTCCAAAATGCAATAAACATCTTCAATAATCTGTTGCAAACTAAGAAAAAGGCACTATAAAGACATAATTCATCTCATGTGCTTTAAAAGCCAAAGGAAGAAAAATAATCTAAATTACTCTGATATGCTAATTCATGGAATTATTTATAGACATTTGGTTCTATCACCAGAGCTTCAGCTTAGGAGCAAGGAGGAACAAGAGATGACAGCATGGGGAGTGTATTCTATTTCTTTCCAGTAAAACCAGGATAGTGGAAAAAAAGAAAGATTTTCTCACTAAATCAGTTTGTGACATCCATTCTTGTCTCTTATGATCAGTTTTGAACAACTCTTTAGTGATGCTGTGCACTACCTCATTGTAAAGGAAGTGCTCTATGATCTTACAGAGCAAGGACAGAGTAGATTTTCTCCATCACACAGCAATGCAGAAACAGATATACTTAGAAGAGGGAGGAACTGCTTGTGTAGCAGTACTGAAGAGAAATTACATCAGAGTTTTTAGTTCAAGAATTGAGCTGGGCCAAGACTATACAGTTTGTACAGTTTAAGCAGGAAATAGTTTTGAATATCTGTTGGATTTCCTTCTCCTCAAGTGTAACATTTCTTTTTGGTGATGTACAGGCACCTGTCAGCTGTGAATCCTAAGGTACACTATTAAGAATTGCCACTTCATCAGCCACACCTCTATATTTTACACTGTGTATTTTGTTAGATTTTGAAACAGAACTCAGTGGGGCATTCCTACTTTTAAGCTAGTTGTTTATCAGATCACAGAGAACGATACAGCCGTCTTCATTTCTCCTCTACATAGTTTGCCACTGTTGCAGAGTACTCCAAATCCCCCGCCTCCCCAAGGGCTTGAACGGGGAGGAGAAGGTGGTGCAAAACCTGCTCCCCTCCCAGCCCTGCAGGCTTGAAGGGGGAACAGTAGGAGGCACCTTTCCGCAGGTGTGCTGACCCACGTGGGAGCCCATGCTGCAGTCGGGCTGGTGGTTGGCTGGTTTTTCGTGCCCAGTAAAAAATGGTAAATGGACACTTTGCCTAGAAAAGCATTAATAGAGCAAGGGAAGAGGCATGAGCTGGTTCCCACCTTGAAAGAGTTCGACAGGACAGGTTCCTACTGTGATAGAATTCCCATTTCGGACCATCTCTGCTTTTGGATGGCTCCTACCTTTTTACGTGGCTCTCACTTTTACATCATCCCTGCCTTTGGGTGTCTCCCCACTTCTGCACCATTCTGTGCAAACTCGCAAGCTTGGCAAATCCCGAGGTCCTTTTGAGAGAGCTGCTGGTGGCACCCAGATCCAGCCACTCTCAGACCATACATGGCCAACTTCCTGGCTGCCATTCCGGACTGGGGAGACCTTAGCAGTTTGGCTTTCCTCCGCCGCTGCTGAAGCAGTGTCGCTTCCACAAATCCCTGTCTTGTGGCAGCCATGTCTTGAGACATTTCTGAGTTTGGCAGCTTTGCCACTCACCTTGGGCTTCTGCTGTGTGGATCCAGACTATTGGATATTGTTTGCAGCGTCAGGAGGTAGCAGAGCCACAGAGAAATCCAGCAAAGGATCACTGCCAAATACCTATCTCACCTCTGTGAGTAAAGCCTGCTGTTCCATTTATTCTCTGCTCAGCCTGATTGATAGTGAGGTAAAGCTGTGTTTATAGCTTAGCCTTTTCCATTTCCCAACTTCCTAAATCTTTATGTTTGCCCATAACATCCTTTTGAAGAATTCTTTATCGAATTAGAAGCTGTAAGTAAATGTAAACTAGTTTTGCTATCACACTACTCTGTTTTGACAGCCTGATAGTCAAGTCCCTTTATTGTTGATTATACCTCTAATTCATCTTGAGCACTATAAACCTATTTTCCTAGTCATATGAAAAGCAGATATGGGCACCATGGGTCCATAAAAACACCTCAGTTTGCTACAACCTTCATATAAGTAAGCTTGCATTTAGCAGGGAATCCACATTCCACCTGCTCAGAGATGCTGTCCACCAGGAGGTCCATGTTTTCCATTTTAATCTGAGTTAAGAGGAAACCGGAAAATGTCAAATTTCTGACCCTTTTCAAGAATGCCTCGCAGCACCCCTTTTTTGAAACTGACTTTACATGACACTCTAGACAGGGTTTCTCTCAACCCTAGTGAACAAAGAGAGGTTTACAGTAAAACATAACCTGTAACTCCACATATTATCTCATCTCATTTAAAACAAAAAAATGAGGAGATAATCTTTATTGGATATCACCTGCTTTACTTCCACTGACACAGCCGAGTCCTAAACATGTCTGCTAGAGCACAGATAAAAAGCATGCAGTCTCTCCACCTCTTCACATGGGTCATTTAGATGCACATTTTGACAAAGACACCAAAAGACCTGTTCAGGGATCATCCTTGCAAAAGAAGAAATATAATACTGCAGGAAATGGTTGAGCTTATTCTCACATATTACAGATGAGACACTTCTCAACCAGTGGAGCTACAGCTTTTAATCACTCTTCTTCAACTATTCCCATAGAGAAGCATAGAGGCTAAAGAGATCTGTATTCCCTTTTCATATTTTTAGTGTCTTTTACTTCTTCAGATGTTTATATCCCCACATACAAGCACGTGACTGCCCCTTGCAACTGCCAGATGTAGACCAGAACTCCCTTCAATGCACCTGCATGACATCAAATGCCTTGGTGTTCAGCAAGTGATAAATGAGATTTCGTTTTAAAAATTCTTCCCATAACTTCCTTTTGAGTTTTATAATTTTCTGTTGCAAGAGAGAGATTAAAGATTCACTATGTAAATGAAAAGGTGCACTTTGGTGGGAAAGTCTATTGTTTTCTGTCCAGAGAAGTAAACTTGGTGTAACAAAATTGCTTTGTAAGCTGACATTACAATTTCAGTAGGGCAAACAATATGTACAATATCATGGGACCAGTAGAAGTAAACAAGAGGTATTATGCATAACCACAGCTATTAAAGAATCAATAGAGCATAATCTAGCCTGAGGGAATTAGGACCTGCAAAGAAACACCAGGTTCAGAGCTCACTTCTGTAATGGCATGTACCAGCATAACAAATCTCATGACAACCCAGAGAGGAAAAACAGATGTAGGGAGAAATACACAGATTACTACCATCCCCCAGATATACTGCTGCTGTATATTTTGTCTTCCCTGTAACTCATCCAGCACTTTTTTTTCCCCCTCCATGCCTCTCCTACCAAGTTTCTGGTTCCATTCCCTGGTGCAATACATGGT
This sequence comes from Tricholaema leucomelas, assembly GCA_013400475.1. Classification (NCBI taxonomy): domain Eukaryota; kingdom Metazoa; phylum Chordata; class Aves; order Piciformes; family Lybiidae; genus Tricholaema lacrymosa; species Tricholaema leucomelas. The sequence goes on along the minus strand of WAAF01003466.1, from coordinate 414,421 downwards.
ACCAGAAACTTATATCACAGTCTTCTGGGCAAGGTCTTCTACCATCAGAAACTAAACACATCGGAAATCACAAGGGCTGAACTCTTCCCAGTATGTCCTGAGATCCAAGACCAATCCTTCTGCTCTGCAAAATCAATGTCAGGTAATGCTATTTCTGCAGCTCAGATGGAAGACATCTATTTCATCTCTATGAGTTTTCCAGACATGAAGGCTACAGAGATTTCCTCTTTAATCTTGGGAACACACACACATATATGAACACAATTTCAAGTGACATTAATCCTATTTCAGAATCAAGCAGTGGAATATGCAATCTTAATTCTGCACCTTTGAGTCTGCATTATGAGAGCTTCTTGAATCACAACTTAATATGCTACTTACTCCATACAATTCCTTCAATTCAATGAGCAACACAGCCAAAGAACTGTATTAAGAATGCACAGATCATGAATAAATCAAACTTGACCTTCATGCATGTTGGATTTTCTGTACATATATGCACAATTTTCAATTGAAAGCACAAGCATTTCCAGCTAGCTTAATCCAGAAAAACTTGCTAGATAATATTAATTATGTGGCATGCAACAGATGAAAAATTCCCTAATGAAAGCTTGCAACATGTTTTATGTTTCTCTAATAGAGGACTAGAAAGAGTCACTGAGAAATCCATTATTTTCACTGTAAAATATTTCTGTCCAGTTTCTGATGTGTTTTTGACTTTTGAAAACACTGATAAGATCTCACTCTTGATCAACCTCTACTGTTTTACATGGCTGGGGAGAATTGGATAATTCAAAAGCATTTTACGTTGGCTCTAAGGGAAGAAGTCATACAATTAAATTTTTGCTGAAAGAGACACAAAGAATCAGAACTGCCAATTTCACAGTTCACTCACCCTTTACCTTAGGATCTGAAAAAATGCTCCTTTTGTCTAGCAAAATGGTAGGAGTGCTACTTGGGTCACCTGGCAAAGAACAGAGGGTGCATTAAGTTTCTAATTTGGAGATAAACACTACTAGTGTCAAAGCAATCCCTGACCTTGCCTGTTACATGCCTCAACAAGCAGAGAAAAATAAACAGAACAAATTCAGCGTTTAGGTTTTCCTAATCTTTCAACCTTTACATAAGTAATACAACTAAAACTACTACCTCTTAAATTTACATCTCTTCTCTAAAATCCTGTCACATAAGAGGAAGAATTGATATGCTCCAGCAATTTCAGATCAATACAGCATTTGTTTATCACTAATGGAGTAGAGCTTCTCTCAGCCTAATGACTGAGGTCAATATTTTTCTAACCAGATGTGCATTTCCTCTATAACTATGTTTCACCAAAAACAATCGTTTGGATGATAAGAGACACAACAAATTAGTCATTTTTGCCATGCCATTTTCGGTGTTAACTTAGTGACTCTGAATCCAGCCAATGCTTTGCACAGTTGACACCTATCTGGACTTGTGCAAATTTTGCATTCTTGCAGTTATAATGCAATGCCAGATGGTTCAATCAATCAGTGCCTGGCAGGTAGATCCTGCTCACAAAATTGGGAATAATGCCAGTGTTCTTGACAGCATGGCAGTTCTACCATCTCCACCTCTTGGCTTGAAGTTTATCAGAGGTGAGAGTGATCAGAATTACGTTTGAAACTGGCACGCAAGCGATTTTGGCATTACAACACAGCTACAGGAAAAACAGCCAGGCTGAAGACTTGAATTATGATCTTGCTCTTTCTGCTCCTGCCTTCCATTGCCAACTTTTTCTTAATGTCCTTTCAGAAACCTGGCATACAGAACAGAATGTAAAAAAGTGGAAAGAATGATGTTCAGGTCCCCTTGGATGTACTTCTTTGGTTGATTCCCTCCAGAGTGAACAGGCAGCCAGCAAGTTAGCCCTTTGGATTCTCAAGCAGAAAAATAGCCTCACAAAACCTTAATCCTTCTCTCTTAAAGTTCTAAAATCAGATAAAGAAAAGTTTGCACAGAAGATAAATGAATGTAACTGAGCCATCACAACATAGTCACAGTTTGGTCACAAATAAAACTTCTTTTTCCCCTCTTCTCCTTCCTTCAACCTACTTTATGATGCAATCACAGTGTCTAGAATCTGCTTCTGTTAAAGCTGAAATAAGACAAGTTTCATTAGCCATCCTGACAGAGCAGGAACAACAAAATTTATCTCAAGCACCTCAAATCCTCTAGAAGACAGAAGTAATGGATTCTACATTGATAATAAATTCATGATTTTTGAACTTACTTAGTAAAAGTGACAAGACCAGAATTCTAAATGTCTTAGTTTATTCCCATCCTTTAGAAGCATGCACAATGGGTTGAAATTAGGCACCCAGTTGAGGTATGCAAGTCAGGAAGCTGGTGTCTCTGGGATCAAGGTATAGCAAATGAAGAAAATTCAGATATATTAGAATTCAGAGAACAAATTTCCATATCCTCCAGGGAACTTTCGAAATAAACTGAGTGCAATCTAAAATTTCAGTGTAGTTTCTTTCTCTAAAATGCAGAATCTACCTCCTCAAGAGGAGTTCTATGGAAACAACTCTATTAAATACCTACACAGAAACAGTTCTTCAAATAGTAAAAGGCCTTCATACAATCAGCCCAATCACCTTCACAGGAATTTTTTTTTCTTGCAAATATGCTCCACTGTAATTACTTTCCTTACTGTCTTATACATACAAGAGAAGAACACAGAGCAAATCTTGCAATTAGATATGCTGGGGTTTTATCTGTAATAAACTATGTATGGCATGACTAAAACATTTGTTCATAATTTTCTGCAAACAGACTTTGGTATTTATGAAGCTCTTGGTTATGCATAACTTCATTCGTAAGTATTTTACAGCCTAGCAGGGTTTGAAAAACTGCTGGGTTTTAATTGACTTGGTCTATCTGGTACTTTGTAAAGCTGCTTGTGACTTACATTGTCAGTTGCTGTTTCCTCCAAACTGTAAATAAATCTTTTTCCTCTTTATTGCCTGTATGTACACAGCCTTTCCTAAGAGCCGAGATGAACAAAGGCCCCTACCCATGAGGACACAGTGAAAAATAAAAAGGAAAGAACTGTCCAAGTGTGGTCAAACCTAGCACATTTGAATGTATATCCATTCATGTAGATTGATAGCATTTACTCAGCTTCACCTTTTAGCTTGTTGGTTTTTGGTTTGTTGTTTGTTTTTTTTTTTTTCCCCCAGACACTATTGAGAGAAGTGTATGTTCCTACAGGATAACAACAGACATCGGTTCTTCTCACTTCTGAAAACTTATATCCTCCTCTCAGTTTAGACCTTCTGTTTCAGATACTGTGACCCAAAATGTCTTGATATAGCTCTAAAAGCAGAACAACAATAAGAAGCATAAATGCTTCTGCCTGCAGCAATTTGAAATGAAGCCTATGCTTGAACACTTGCTTGTGTAGTATGTTCAAGCTAGATCTCAGAAAACATACTTGCCAGCCAACCTTGCCAGGTCATTTTGTTTCCACCAAAGGGTGTGTAGGCTCTAATACATTGGGATGTTCCATCTGAAAATTATGCTTTTGGCTCGAGCTGTCCTTCAGTATAAACATATTAGCTCCCTAATGTTTATGTATCTTCCTGACAACTCTCTAGCCATCAGGGTGGAATTCTGCCAACCAAAATTTTCTGTTTCATCCTTAATGTAAACAGTTGCTTTGAACTCCTACAGGTTTATTGACTGCACAAATAGCTTGTTTATTTAAAATACTCAGGGAAAATTTCCATGACCCTTCTGTATGTAATTGCAGTTTGCCTTCAGATTCATGCACTATACCAACAGGGCTGTTTTGATACGTAGAGAGTCTCTCCTCTATTGTACAGCCTTAGGAAAATGCTTATTCTGAAATACAAAACTGAATGAGTAGGAGAAGCTGAAGAAAAGCAAGCTGACTTAAGCCAAAATGCTCAAATCTAGATACTTAAGCATCTAAAGTAATATCTGCAGACTAGTCACATAAAAAATGGTTTTGAAAGTAACCAGGCTTTGAGAGGCATCGTAAGAGGCTTATCTGACAATGACAGCACTGGCAAAACAGTTGGTCTGGCAGCATTTAATGTTGATTCCTAATAAAAAACGGATGTAAATGAAGGAAATATCAACTACACAAGAATAAATTTTACTTGTCTCTCCCCTGGGGCTGTTTTTTCCAGGACTGCTTGTCAGCCACAAATTCAAGAAATTTTTCAGCTGCAGTCACTTGTATCTCTCTCCACTCTTCTTTGAACATTATTTGCCACTCTTACACCTGATCTGCACAATGCACAACTGGTTGTTTAGGGAAGCAGATACTCAACTGTACTGTATACATGGTGCATTCACATGAGTGGGGTGGGGAGAGGATGTGGCATAACACAGGATCCAATTTACAGCTGGAGAAAATGTGCCTTCAAGAGTGTGTCTGGTCTTTACTTTAATAGTCACCAGCAGTAGATTTAATTTAAGAACTACATTGTTCAAGCTGATATCCATCCCCTTCTTTTCCTACTTATTAAAACACCATGTTTATTTTTGCTAATTGAAAGTCAGGTTTTATTTATCCTCTGCTGATTAAGATAATCTCTTTTGATGGGCAAACAGCAGAGGTATGCATCCTGTGCATGCTTCTGGAAGTTATTATTTAGCATCTAGAAGTTTTCTTCATATGGAGGAACATATGCTGAAATCAAATATGGCAAACCTACTCTGTTCTTTAAAACTGTTTTCAGTAATTCTAGATTAATCAGGTGAAACTGTATTCTTAACATATGCATGCTTCAAAAATGTTTTAAAATCAAATATTACTGGACTGTATGAAACATTTATAGAGTAAAGTCAGTGCCACTGATGTCTTAAACCCGGAGGTATGCTTGTAGAGGCCTCACCCAAAGAGCACTGCAAGTTAATCAACTTCTCTTCCTATGCATCCTGTGAAAGTAGGACTGAAAAAAATATATTTCACTTCTGCCATTAAGGCCACATTCCAGTGAGACCTGAAGTCTCTCCAAAACAGAGGAAAGAAGCCAGTGGGGAGTCTCAGAAGTAGATCTCTCCTAAGCAAAAAAGACATTGGCAAGAACATCTTTCTCCCAGCAGTCCAATACTTGTAAAATCCTACCAGAAAGCAGTATCACCTTGGGACATCGCACTTGTGATTTACACACACAGTTGTTAACATCTTCCTAACAGAAGGTAGTTTCTGGCACTTGGCATACAAGCCGCAGTATAAGGCTGTTCTACTGTTCTATAAATCTTGTATCTTAGACCACTTAAAAAACTCTCACTGACAGTCCCATACAGCTTGTAACTACCCTCACAGATGACTAGAATGCTCTATTATCCACAGTAAATACATTTATCACCTTCGGTAACAAGTGTCATGCTCATCTGTATTACATGAAGAATAAACTCAAACATTTTAGAATCCAGATTTTTAGTTAGATTTGGTTCCTGTTCTGTATTCCTCCTGTAAGAGATAGCTGAGGAACTCTCTCTGTCTGCTTACTATATAGGATTCCAAGGAGACTAGTCTCTGAGGTTTTTAAGCTAGATGCCTAACGTGAAGCTGTCTGAGAGTATTCATCTCACATGCTCACTTTCACCTTCACTAAACAAACTAGGTAAGGATTCTCCTTGCTATGTTCTGTCACCTTCACGCATCAATAGCTTGAGTTAGACATGCAATCATATCTCACCCTCTGGCCTGTTTGCTCAGTATCCAGACACCTCATTACTTATCCCCATGATGAATATAATGACAGTAGTTGCCACAAAGATGCCATTCATTCAAACCTTTCAGACAGATTTTGGGGAAGTGCTGAACACTGTTGTGATCAAAAGATGACCACATAGTCATGGAAGATTACGATCAGGAAAACAGCGTTGTGGTTCAGGGCTCACTTGCAGACTCCTACATCTAAACTAGTAGACCAGCACAAACTAAGGAGAAAACAGTAATTGATCATCTCTTAAGTTTGTCTTCCACGGAAATGCCAGAAACTGGGCAAACCTAGAGGTAGAATGTTTCTCTAGATGAATCAGAGATCTCATGTGCCATATCAAATTCAGAATCAGGTATATTATAGCATTACTAAACAATGGTTTGAACACACGTGTGTGAGCAGCTCACTTATTTCATCACTAACAGGAAAACAATTATTAAAAGACATCAGTTTTACTTTAATTTCTTAAAGCTTCATTTTTCCCCCCTTCAGTACAATTTTAATTCACTGAAATAACACATGGCTGAAGCTTACATTCTCTCATTTTATAACCTTCTATACTTGGATCATTTTAGGCGATTCCTACCGCTCGACTTCATTACTGGATTCTCTCAACAGGCCTTTTTTGCTAATCTGCATTTCTCAGAAAGATGCCACTTCTCCTCCACCAAGCCCTGTATTGAATGTATTACCCCACTCATAGCTGCAACACCAACTTCACCTGGACAGGCTGGAGAGGTGGGCCCAGGCCAACCTCATGACGTTTAACAAGGCCAAGTGTAAGGTTCTGCACTTGGGTCGGTGCAATCCCAGGCACAGATACAGGCTAGGTGATGAATGGCTGAGAGCAGCCCTGAGGAAAAGGACCTGGGGGTCTGGGTCGACAAGAAGCTCAACATGAGCTGGCAGTGTGCCCATGCAGCCCAGACAGCCAACCGTGTGCTGGGCTGCATCAAGAGAAGTGTGGCCAGCAGGGCAAGGGAGGTGATTCTCCCCTTTTACTCTGCTCTCGTCAGACCCCACCTGGAGTACTGTGTGCAGTTCTGGAGCCCCCAACACAAGAAGGACATGGAACTGCTGGAGCGGGTCCAGAGGAGAGCCACGAAGATGATCAGAGGGCTGGAGCACCTCTGCTATGAGGACAGGCTGAGAGAGTTGGGGCTCTTCAGCCTGGAGAAGAGAAGGCTTCGAGGAGACCTTATAGTGGCTTTCCAGTATCTGAAGGGAGCCTACAGGAAAGCTGGGGAGGGACTATTTACACGGTCTAGTAATGTTAGGACGAGGGGGAATGGGTTTAAGCTGGAAGAGGGGAGATTCTGACTGGATGTTAGGAGGAAGTTCTTTACAGTGAGGGTGGTAAGACACTGGAACGGGTTGCCCAGGGAGGTTGTGGATGCTTCCTCCCTGGAGGTGTTTAAAGCCAGGCTGGATGAGGCCTTGAGCAGCCTGCTCTAGTGGGAGGTGTCGCTGCCTATGGCAGGGGGTTGGAGCTGGATGATCCTTGAGGTCCCTTCCAACCTAAACCATTCTATGATTCACCTTAAGATGGTGAATTCAACTGCCTTCCCTCTCTCAAATGTAATATTTTCTGACTTTAACTTGCTCTGACTAGGTTGTAAACTAATTTTAAAAAATAATCTGAAAACCCAGTATCATTAAATAAATATTTTCCATTCATCAATCTAACCTGATCTGTTTGGACATAACTGAACCACACAGCCTTTACCCAAGCAAAGTGTTGTTTTGTTCTTCCTCTGCACAATTTCTTCCTCAAAAAATTTGGTCTTTAACAGTTTAATTGTTTTCCTTTGCCTGCATGGAGTCTGTTAGGAAGGTAAATGCATAGCCAACCTTAACACACACTTTCCCAGGAAAGAGAGTAATTTATCATTGCAAGGAGCATAGCTCATCTAGGAGACATTAATAGCTTGCCAGCCAAGTGACCTACATATGGCAAAGTAGGGCTATAATCAGCACAAGAAATCTTACATACACAAAAGAAGCATGACTCCATCTGTTTCAAGTTGCCATCTTACTTTTATCTCCTTTTGCTGAAAGTTTCGGCCAATTCCTTGACTGGGCATATTGTTATGTCAGATCCTAACAGGAGAGTAATTGTGTACACAGTAACGCAGCATTCTCACACTGTTATGATTATGTGCTGGTGGGAAGGTCTGGAAAACCACAAAGGGTGTACAAGCAGCAACAAATTAGTTCCACTTTTCTTAAGGGGCAAATGAAAATGGAATAGTGCAAGTGTGTGCCAGCCCATTCTTGAAAGAAGCAGTAAAAAAGTAAGGGTCTTTTTGGCACATCCCTTATGTCAATAGCATTTTCTTGTAATGCATGAACCACCACACAGAACTATAGGCTTCTTAGCCTGCACAAGGCCCTGTACACAACGTGTACCTCCAAGGTGCTGCTTTAGACCTCTTCCACTGAAGTCTCCATGGCACCTATCACCAGGTGGCACCATTGCACAGTCTGCCAGGTAGGTTTGTGAGCAACCCTCCATTCCTTGGAAGTCATATTGAAAATAGAACTGCTGATTATATTTTTTGTAGGTGAAATTTTGTCCTGTCAAAGGCAGGATAATTTCCTTTCTGCTTTGCTCTTTGATGAGAAGTCAGTCCTTTTCAGGCAAAATTACTCCCTGACAGTGGGATCTGTAGAAGAGGGGATCCATCTAGTCTTTGTGACTGCTGTGTTATGTTTCAGATGCACCCAGACTATGGCACTGATTTCTCCTCCACTGAGGAGTCAACCTAGAAGGACCCACACATGTTGACTACTATTCAACAAAGGAAAACCACCATTCTGAGTGAAGGGTAAGGCTTCAATTAGTCAAGCAGATTAAAATATGGCTTGGATGTAACCTGCACCACTGTGTCTATACTGAAAACCACAGAAATAAACACAGCACACAGACACTCCAAGACTCACTTTGGGGCACTAAGTTAATTTCTTTCAGTTTAGAATGAGGAAAGTGAGAACTTAGTTTGTGCAGATACAATTCTTTATATTTCATTGGCTACTGTAGGCTGCTCAAAATCACATTCTGCTAAATGCCCCTCTAGTCTATTGTATGAACTGTAAGATACTCTACTAGTTAACTTCTGAATCCAGTATGTTAAAGATGCAAGCCATATTCACCCTCACCAAGAGTTACTCATCAGAGACTGATTTAATCCAGTATATCATCATTTTGTGACCTTTTGCTATCTGATCTTGTCAATTTCTTTCCAAATACAAACTATGTAACATATACAGCAGCTGATGATCAGAGTACACAAACTGTCTGCTTATACCACTGTTTCTTTGTTTTCTTGTTTTAAAAAAGCTTTGATATGCTACATTGCTTTTACCTTTTAATTTCAAGCATGATGTAGGGTTTGTACTACTTGCTGAGATGCTATGTAACTACCAATTATACAGCATATCCTGCAACAGTATGCTCTTGCAGAGAATTAAACTGCACTAAAATCCAGTGACTGTTTCCAGCCTGGTTTTCCTACTGTGAGTAACAATATTTAATACTCATAAAAGATGCTAAAGGAGCAGTCTCCTTTTTCCCATAAAAAAGTTATGATACAGGCAGCTTAAGGTTTACACGTTCCCTGACCCTTACCAGCATGCATCACGTCTGATCTAGAGGTGCTTCCTTCAGCCTTCAGATTCCCTTTGGTCCTTGACCTCTCTGCCAAGACTGTCATCATAGGTGCCAATTAGTGGCAAAGCATTTTACTAGGGGATTTTGTGACTGACCCGAGCATGGAGGGCTCTGTATCCCATTACCTCTTCCACCAAAACCACCCTTCCCTTTTCACTTGCTCCTTGCTAACTCCACTCTGATGTGCTGCAGAGGCTTAGCTATCTTAAATGGCCTGAATTTGTGCAGTAAAATAACAGCTCTTTACCATACCATTGACCTGTTAATTTCTCTACAGGTCTAAGTAAAGCAGTGATTAACTTGATAAAAAAAAAAAAAAATTATATATATATATCACCAGACTTTTGGAGAGACTTTAGAAAAGTTCACAGTGGGCCACATGCCTCTTGACCCTGGACTCATATAATGAGTTTAAACCATCACTGATTTTAGGAAAATTACTACTTCAGCAACTATCAGTCTGTTTAGGAGAGATTCTGATTTACAGCTGCCCAGTTGTCTGTGCCTTCTCAGCCAACCACATAGTGTGTGCCAAGATTCAGAACCTGTGCTGCTTCTTGTATTAAGACCTTAGTGATAACTTCCTCAAAACCAAGGTGGTGTCAGGCTTTTTAAAGCCATATGTGGCAGGATAAGAAACAATGGGCATAAATGGAAATAAAAGAGAGGCTTTGACTGGGAGTAAATGAAGTCAAGCAATGGGATACTTTGCCTTGGAAGACTGTGTAGCTTCCACCTTTTGAGGTTTTCAAGAGCAAACTGGAGAAAGCTCTGAGGAACCTGTTCTGTTCCCATTGCTGACTGCTTTATGTAAGCAGATGCACCAGAGACTTCCTGAAACCATTTCCCTTCTGAATTATGCTGTGATGGTTCTAGGATTACATCCAGCTCAACTGCTTACAAATATCCAAAGCCAGAAACTAAACAACATTTCTGGGCAGCCTATTCCAACAATTGTTTCAATTTATGCCCTTTGTCACTTGCACTCTTGCCACACTCTTCTGGTTTGGGTCTGTCATCACCCTGTAATTATCAGAAGGTTGTTCTTAGACTGCTCTTAAGCCTTCCCCAGGTTAAACAAGCCAGGTTCCCTCAGTATCCTCTCTTAGCACATGAGTTCTACACCCTATCATTTTCATAGACCTTCACTGAACTTGCTTCAATTTATAATTTAGGTTTCTTTATACTGGGAGACCTGAACTGGATACCACGTTCTAGATGTGGTCTAATGAGTACAAGCTCTCTAGTGTAATGCGTGAATGGAATCTCCAGCTTGTCATGGGCAAAGTTTTGGGAAAGAAAGTAACAGTGAACCTCTTTTGTTTGTGTACACAGAAAGTGACTAAAGACAAGGTCTAAAGCAATTCACTTTGTCCCCCAAATACTTCCTATAATTAGGAATATTTTGAAAGAAGTGAAGATATTATTTCCTTTTAGGTTTATTTGTTAATGCTGCAGCACATCTGGGAAGTAATTAAGATTTATGAAGCAGCATCATATTTTAACATACTAAAATGTGTGTGTGCATATATATATATTTTACACACACACTCAGTATACATGTGTATGCATATAAATACACATACACACTAAGTGTTTATTTCCATGTATTTCAAGTGCATCTGGAGTACCCTTCTCCTAGACTTGCTAGATAAACAGCACAGTTATCACAAGATGCAGCAACAGTAGATTTCTACTGTGCTGTGGCTTTCAGCAATTATTTCCAACAGGCATATATCGTCTCCATCAAGTCTTTGGTCTGCTTGATGTCAAATATATTCCCTACTATTCTTCATCTGCATACTAATGCAATGACTCAGTTGCCCTCATTAGCAAGTAATCTTCCAATGAATTGGTGTGTGACCAAAACATGGGCAACTTTCAGGAAGAAAACTGGAATGTTTTTATGCCTTCATTGTCATCTTCAAAATTAAATCCATGGACCCATGCTGCTGGAGTTACATTTTTTTTACTGATATCAAATGCAATTATTCAAAATCAATCCCACTCAGTCATTTACCCTTAGTTGATCTTTACTGTGGCTGCAATACACCAGGTGCACACTTCCTTTCCAAGATACAGCCAGGAAGTAGACTATTTTAGAGACTAATGTCCTAGTTGTATTTTAGTCGAGGTAATTAAATTTACCCTATTGTCTTCTTGTGAGATCATTTACATAAGAATCTTCTTTGTTTTCTCTCCAAAATACTGCATAGACTGCTAGAAGATTATAATCTTGTATTTGAGATGGCTAGGTGCCGTTGGAAGTGTTGATAAAATGAGCACTAGTTATGATTTACACAGCCTAAAGCTTGTCTTTGAATAGTTGACTTCCGTTTACATCCATCACAAAGTGGCACTGGAAACACCCCAGTAACACCCTCTCATTTATAACCAGACATAAGGATGGCATCTTGCATCCTTATGTAGCAATTACTGATAAAAATCTACCTTTTGGAAAGTAAATACTGTGTAACACTCCAAGCAGGTGTTTAAGGAACAGTCAGCATATGATCTAATGTAACACTGCACATTCAACCACTCTGTTTGTTACACAGTGAGGCAGTGCAGCTACAGATGCTGAACTTAGTAACTCGGCTCCAGACAGTTGTTTTGTAGCTTAAGTACAGATGCCAGCACCATAACCACTACAGCTAAGAACATAGCATATGTATCACAGTATCACCAAGGTTGGAAGAGACCTCACAGATCATTTAAGTCCAACCCTTTACCACAGAGCTCAAGGCTAGTGTTTCAGGAGTATGCAAGACTGCATGCTGACTTTCCACACTGTAATTGCTCATATAAGTTTTTTTTCTCCTTAAATATATATTGCTTAACCTCTTGGATTTGTGTTGGATTTTATTGTTTTTCTTTTTGGGTTTTAGAAAGCCTAAAGCAATGATAAAGCTACATTCACAATGCCCAGCAATGATTCATTATAAAAAAGTGTACATCTTTCACATTTTACAATAAGCATGGTTGCTTCACTAATCTTAGGTGTAGAAGAGCCTTATAAAGGCCTGGAATATACAGGGAGATCAAGGAACTCCCTTTTCCGGTAAGGGTTCAACTCTAGTCTAGGTTATCCATCAGCCGTGCATAGCTATTGTCTGGCCTGTTGTTTGAGCAACAGGCAACACTGCTGCCTGACCAATGGCCCATCTGTGTTTCCATTGTATCAGGCTCAGCAAAGCTAAAGCAAATTAAAAGAGCTTGAGGGCTGCAACCTTCCAGATCCTAGCAAGACTATCAGCTCATAACTCAATGAGGATTATAGTCCTCTACCAGCAATAATCACTCTTACTAATATGAGATTTCTGCAGTTGCTAAACCCATTAAATTCATGACTAAAATATAACCATGTTTCAGGGCTATCCAACTGACACCTTTGAGCTTCAATCCATTGCTTCAGTAATAATAGTTTGTGGGGTTTTTTTTTGGTTTTTTTTTTTTGTTTTTTAAAGAGGCATTTATGGTTCTTACATGGTCACACGACTCCAGTAGCTATGTATTTAAGGGGGAAAACAAGTCTTGTAAAATTAGTAATATCACAATTAGGCAACACCAATCTCTTGCAAACTAACATCTACTGAATTGTGACACTTCAGCAAAGGCTGTTGTGGTAATTCCCTTATATTGTCATTTTATGGACTGGAGTTCCTTTCTGTCTAGATGGGTATAATGACTAGAAGAAAAACAGATTTAGGCAACAGCTAGATCTAGAGTCCAAAACTGAACTGGACTAACATCTACATATACAGTAGCTTAAAAGTGCTGCTGCAACCTACTGACTGAAGGACTTCCTGGAGGGATCCTAGGTACTAGTAGGATACATAAGGGTACCAAGTGGTGTGAAAATTCTCTTCATTACTTGCAGTCACAGTACATGAAAATGTTTCAGTGGCTAGTAAACTGCAGGTCATAGGTAAAAATCAAAGTTGTTTTTCCTGTAAGGATAGTAATTCCCAGACCAGATGCTGAACAGAAAGATGAAGTCACTGAATTCCTTGTCCAGGAGAGCAACTTCTGTTATCAAGAGCTTTTTTTTATGCCTTCATCTGTCCAGAACACTGCTGCTTATATGGAATGCTCTTTCACATCCATAACCTGTGTGCTGCCCAAGAAATGGGCTGTCACTGAAGTTCAGCACCCACACAGACATTGGGCTAGTTCACATAGAACACCTTTCTTCCCTCACTAGTAATTCAGTGAATCACCTCCAGTTTAACAAGAACACCACGTCAACTCCCACTATTCCATGGAGGACACCAAGAGTACAATGTGTCACTGTGAAGCAGAAAAAGGTAAGTAACAGCACAAACTGACCAACTAAGGCACCGCTATCTTGCACCAAGCTGCAAATCGGCTTGTAGCTGTAATCCAACCACACAGCTGCACTGCCACACTACTGGAAACAGTCAAACTCCAGCTCACACCCCATGACTGGGTGGATACTTTGAGTCTGATGCACCATGCAGTAGGAGTTAGAAACACGATCATGCTATCACAACTCAGACTAGGATAAGGCTCGAGTTCAGTGTGCTGTACTAAGACCCTAGCACAGTCTGAGACATTGCTGGTCCACTACCTCTGCCAACTCAAAACCCAAAAATACTTATGTATTTGGTGGCTGTTTCTTCCTTCTGCCTGTAACCTTACTGGAGTTAGAAATTTGGAAAGTGATATTTACTGGGCAGAAGAGTTTTGTTTGTTTCATGTTTTTTTTTTTTTTTTCCTTCTCCCAAAAAAAAGAGCTTGTTTTCAGGTTTTGAATTCACAAAAACTGTATTTTACTGTTCTGGTATTTTCTGTAAAAGCCTCTTTTAAGTAGATGTCATTTTAGAGGTTAGAAACAACATTCCTAAGTAACTTAAAGAGCCTGCAGTAGACTGCATGAAGTATAGAAATAACCATATTTAAAGCTTGTACATCCTCCAAAATCATTCATTGCAAGATGAAAAAGCAGAACTATTTCAATGAATGGTACTTAGTCTAAAACATCTCTCTCACCTCATGAACCTGTTCTAGTAAGTGCAGCTGAATGCCAACACATGGCTGCATCAGTTTAAATTCTACCTTATGGACAGGGCCCAGGTTTGTGACATCCTGGATATGAAGACTATCGGGCCACAGCCCAAGTTTTTCATTTCTCACAATGATGCCAAGTGGAAACCTTCCCAACAGAGAGATCTTAAAGAATGCTTTATGCATCATTAAGGCCCCAAACAGGGATTTAAAATAGCTTTAGGTCTATGTGTGGGTCCTCTTGTAGTGAATTACATTTCCATGTGCAGTGTATCTTCGTCCACAGCACAATGTGTTCATGAAGGGAACAATGTGTGAAGTTTAAAAATAAAACTGGAAGTCTATTTTAATGATGAATTTCACTACAAATGTAAAGATTTTACTATTGCCAGTTTAGGGCTTTGAAGTGGTGTATTTTTTATAAGAACAATCAGAATGAGTCTCTGTGTATGGCCTTGGCTTCTGGATTTCAAACAACTCAGTAGTGCAGGCCTGTATTTTATGTGTGTGTATACACATCACACATACATGTCTCTATGTCTGCTGATTAGCAGTGGTCATATGTCACTGGCAAAGAACCAGTGAAAACATTCTGGATGTTCCTGTTTTATGCAACCTGCTGACAACAGGATCCTCATGACAGTCTGTCTCGAGCCACGCATACCACTGACAAGCAAAAAACACTTAATTTGATTTCACTGCTTCTACAGTGGGGAAAACAAAAACAGCAGAAAGAAAACAAGTTATATTGCAGCCTAAGCTTGAATTACATTACAAAAATAGAACAAAGCTCCCTATTTGATCCTTTAATTCTGACTACAGCAATCTGGAGATCTGAAAAACACAGAAGAATTCCCCAAACAATAAGATACAGGTCTTATTGCAAGACAGAGATATTTGTGCAGTCAGAACGTTTTTCCATAACCACTGATGGAAATATTTTTAATCAAAATAAAGGTCTCAAGCATAGTCATTAAAAGACAATAGGTTAAAATAAAGTAATGGAAAGCAAGATACAAAAGAAGTTAATGGAACCTTGGATCTTAAATGGCTTTTATTTGCATTTTAATGTGATGAGAGTATTTCTTAATATGAGTAGATTATAGTCAGAATCACATGCTTGCCCTGGTCTCCTTGATTAGGGTGAGACTCTCAGATTTCATACTTAACTGAGTGTCATTTACAGGTATTAAACATCACACTAGCATATACTCTGAGAAGCTAGAGAAGATTTGAGATCAGTCTTAATCTAAATAACTCTAGCTGATTTTTCATACACATGGGGAAATTCTTTGGAAAGCTATCACAACACAAAGTAGAATAACAAAATACTCCCATTCAGGTATCCCTTCATTGTTTGTCTCTCAGGCAAATGCACTGATGTGCTCTTAGGAATTTGATTAATGAACTAAATGAGACTCACTGTATTGAAGATCACTGTGGAATGCTGCACTTCTTTTAACTCAGGCAAATTCTATCTCCAGACAGATTTGTGAAGTACTAACTTCAAAACAGATTCTGGTGCAGACAGAAGGGCACAGTAATACAACAAAGATTTCATCACTCATACTCTACCTAACATCAAGTACTGCCAAACCAATTGTGACACAGTCAGCAAAAGTCATCTGACATACTGGGTAAATTCCTAACAGCCACTGTGTCTAAGCAGCACTCCTACCTAGTCACTTCAAAACTGGATCCACTCCTCAAGAGCTGCAGTTATGCTTTGGTTACTGCATGGGCATACTCAACTTACTTTAGAGAGTAACATGTTCCTCAGCACAAGTAAGGAGTCTCAAGTGAAAGAGTAAGACCATTTGGGGAATAAAATGTGGAAAGATTAGTTGCTCACAATTACAGAAATGCAAGAACTAATATCACCACTTGAATACATGTGCTTTAAGATTAAGGAGATTGGGAGAATCAGTGAAGAGTGCATTAAAGCCTATAGGAATCACAACAAAGGTGCTTACACAAAATATTTTCAAGGAGAGAATGATACAGATGACAGAAAAAGTGAAAGGCAGGCAAATATGCTTCTGTGAAATTACATGAAGTAAATCTATTGAGAACAGAAAATCAAAGCAGGAAGTTTTAAACTGTAGAAAAAAGGCAATCCTCCCTTTCCATTCCTCTCACAAAGAGCAATTTTAAAATAGCAAATTTTAAACTAGGTTTAAAGGCAAACTTCTGCTAACAGTGGATTACATAATCCTAGAATAATATAGAATACAGATTTCCTGTTGTGCTTCAATGTTCTGGATAAAAAGCTGTGTCTGCTCACCTTCATAAATAGTATGAAAACGTGCTACCTGCAAAAGGACCCCTCTGAGCAGCAGGAGTTCTTTTCTTGGTTAAAAGCTTCCTCATTATGGTTAAACTACATTACACTGAGATTTTGAAGAGAGTTTGTCATTTCTCTTTTAAAAGTACAATTAATGAATAACATTTTCCTGATTTTACCATGCAAACATCAGAACAAAAGATACCAATGGAGTATATTTAATAGACCATGTCTCCAGGAACAAACTCTTAATTATAGTACCAGCTGCATCCATCTCCATCCTTTGAGTGTAATGACCAAATCAGGCATTTAAAAATCCATTTAAACATTTGGATGGAGTGAAGTGTGACTTAGAAAAAAAAAGTTTATTTTGTTAAACAATTGGCTAAAGCCTGAAAGAAATCATAAACAATTGTGCAACAGCAAACAGAACCCAACATACTCTATTAGCAGGAGAAATAGCCACATTCAAGTGAACAGTCAGTGGCAAGAGACACTAAGGACAACAAGCCAAGTTTGACCACAGGCCCGTTCGTGTCTGTGTGTTAATTTTAAAAAGAGCTACTCTCATACATCAACAGAAATAGTGCATATGGCTCTTGTTTAACCTCAAGACCTGGTTCCACTGTTGTCTGGTAACTGAGACCATAGATTGCTAGAACCAGTTAAAAAAAAAAAGTACTTTCTTTCTGTATTTAAATTTCAGCTGATTCTGTCCTTTCTCTCCTATTTTCTGATCATTTTCCCTGTATTAAGTAACAAAAAACCTCAGTAACTTTTGAAGTGCTGCACAATGCCTTGGGTCCCCCCAAAAGCCATCTTTTTCAGCAAATAGCAGCACATTCATTAGTTAATAGTCAGAAGGAAAATCAAAAGGAGCAGCACATGTTCTGAGTAGCCTGTCTTTAAGGGCAGTAATGTCCATTCCTGTGATTGCAGTAGTAATAAACCATATTCAGTGAATTTATGATCCCTGTCATCCACCAAACAGCTAAGTGCTTTTGGGTGAGTGCAATATGGAACTATGGAAGGTTTCATTTGACATCACAAATTCAAATAATTGTCAAGGTTGGAAGTGACCTCACAGATCACCCAGTTCCAAACCCCCTGCCATGGGCAGGGACCCCTCACACTAGATCAGGTTGCTCAAAGCCCCATCCAACCTGGCCTTAAAAAGTTCTAGGAATGGGGCTTCCATCACCTCCATGGGCAACCTGTTCTAGTACCTCACCAATCCCATGGTGAAGAACTCTTCCCTAACATCCAATCTGAATCTACCCAGTTCTGGATTTGCTCCACTCCCCCTAGTCCTACCACTACCTAATGTGCTAAAAAGTTCTTCTCTAACTTTCTTGTAGGCCCTTACTGGAAGTTAGTGTATGAACTATTTTACTCTGTCAAGGTACAGTAAGAGTTCATCTGCCTTTAAGATACAGCTAGATTAGAATTGCATTAGAACACTGTACTCTCACACAACCTATAGCTGAGACTCTGCATAGAAAAGTATAACCACCTGCAGCCTGACAGTGCAGAGCTCCTAACAACAGCAAGAGCTATGCTTGAAAACAAGCCCATTGTTGACAGCTGTTTCATTTTGTCCTCGTTAATTGAGCAGTCACCTGGTACCCCGCGCAACAACATTAAAAATAATCTGGGCAGGAAGACCACCTAAACCTTAACAAAATAGGTTATCTTGCCAAAGACTCAGAAAGATCTGAACCACTATAATGTCTGTTTAGACCTAAAATTCTTCTTGGCAAGTTGTGAAATCTGAGTGCGTTAGTCAGGTCTTATAAATTCTAAATATCGATTCATTCTGGGTGGCAAAGGAAAATGAAGTTAGGTGTCTGGAATCATATTTGCAATAACTTATTAACAGGTTGTATAGAAAGAGATGGTTCCAAACTACAGGAAAAAAAAATACAAGATTAACTGCTTCTTAGGGATTGACACACAAAGAATAACTTTATGCCAAGTTTTCTACTTATCTGGCTTCCATATGAGTTATGTATTAGCATAAACATTACCCTCTAATCTTAGCAATAGAAACATAACTGTCAGCAGCTCCTTCAACTCTATCAATTCAGCATATTTTGCCCCATCTGTCAGCAAACAGCAGCACAGTAAACAGACACAACAGCCTAGCTTAGCTATGAACATATAACAAAGTAAACCATCCATGTCAATTTAAGTCAAACTGCTACGGTTGCCAAAACCAGACATATTAGGCGACTGCTAGATTTAAACAAATGATCTTCCATAACAGCAGGAAAACAACATACCTTAGTCTCCGGAGTTCTGGACCTAACAGCATGACATCGTGTTAGGTATGCAAGTAACCATCTTCTTCTTGGGAACAGCAGCAGATTAAATGGCACTAACAGGGGGGGGGGGCCTCAGCTATGCAACAGGTGTTGGCAGTCTGGAAATCGCTGCTCTTGGTAACACTGTTTCAGCTGTAAGTAATTTAGGAAAAAGGGTAACTAAAAAGGAACCCACTATAGCTCTCTAGCCTGAGTAGTGAGGGGAGTGTTGCTGCAAGTTTGTATTTAGCATATAATAAAGCAGTCTGGGGCTTCTGCAACTTTTCAGTATCTGAGACTGGGGTAACCACGCTGACTTGAAGAACTGTCTTATGGGAGATAAGGTGGAATTGCTAGCCATGCTATTATTGCCTTTGGAAGGACTTCAAAAAATTGACTTTTTGGCATTTTCACATCATCTGTCTCAGGACTGTTTTCAGAACTGTGAAGCTCATTGATAAAGAGAAGATTCCCTCATGTTCAGGAAGGGTATAGAAGTTCTGATTCAAAAGCATATATAACATTTCTAGCATATCTTACTAACTAGATTTTATTAATAATTAGGCTGCTAGGCAGATGCTTAAGGCAGCCTAGCTAAAGAGATCTGAATAACCTTTTGTGCACATGAGAAAGCAAACTCTGCTTGCACTAAATACGAACCGACTCTGAAAAATAAGTTGTATAGACATAAGTAAAAGAGGTCAGGCTTATTAATGAAAGCATCCTGACTGTGAAGCTGATGGTTAGAGCAGATGCAAATCTGGACAGTTTACATCACAGACAGACTAAATTTGCATCTGTTGGCAGAAGTGTGCAGAGATACCCTGAGTACATATCCAGCTATGCTGGGCAGATGAATATCCAAGACCTTGTTGCTGCAAAGCTTGGGGTTCTAATGCTTAACATTCCTTTCTGATTTGCCCCTAGTTTCCTCATCTCCTCTGTATCCATCAGGATAGCTATCATGATATTTACTTCCTCTAGGCATAATTTTAGGTTCAATACATAGAATCATAGAATGTCATTCAACATTTCAAAGTATTTTAGGGGATTTCTTGACATTCATTCTCATTTGCCCTCTCTCTCTGTAATTAGCACTGTGCCTTTATTTGTAAAATACCGCTCTGCTTTTCTCTCCACCCTGTCTTTCCCAAAAGCACTAAAGGCAAGAGCACAACTTTCCAATCCACACTGTTTGGAGTGGTTCATAATTAGGCAAAATGTGTTCACTGACACCTCCAGCAATTGCTCGTTATGACAAAGCTGAGAAAACAAATTAAGGGGAAAGAATTAAGGAGGTCACTAACTAGAGAGCCATTCGAGACACAGAGGCATAATGAATAGTCTTCTGCAACAGAAGTATTGTGGCTACACGGACTGCCTTCTTTGGTGAACTGTGAAGACAGTTTATTTCTGTCATTAATTTTGACCAAACTCAGGTAAACTAATGACTTTCAAAAGGTGAAAATGTTTTACATGTTTCAGTTAAAAATGACTGTTTAAACAGTAAATGGGTGGCCTTGGCAGACTCTCAAGATGGGCACAGTAAGGATTTACCTCTTGCAAACCTTCCACTGACATGATTTCACTTAAGAACATATACTTTCATGTGGATTGTGTGGTTTCTTTATTTAAAGGCAGAGCCAAACTTTGGAGTGCAGAAGTTTCAAATCCTGTAATTAGGGAATCCTTTTGCTAAAGGAGCACATGGATTTTATTGGCTTTACTTTTCCAGGCAGAAAGCACTGTGAGTCTAAGTGAAAGAAAATAGAGTGGAAAACCAGTATTCAGCTCTGTACTAGAGCTACAGCAAACCTCATCATAAAAGTTTACATACAGACAACAAACAAAATCTTGCCTCAGAGCCAAGCTACTATAAAGTAATGCCGAAGTAAATGACTGGAAGAAACATGTTCCAGCATGTACCAATTAATATCAGTATTTAACAAAAAAAGGAGGTGGAGGTTGTGAAGAGTAGCAGTATCTTTGAATTCTTTTTCTTTCCAGAACAAACAACTTTATTCAAGTCTTGTATTTTGTCAGGACTCAGCCCTCCAGAATGCTGAACAACCACAGAAATCTGTGAGAAAAATTCAGGACACTTGATGGCTTTCAGAACATTGCAGAACAAATATATACCGTTGTATTGTATTTCTGAACACAAATCAATGAACCAACACAGCAATCTTTTGTGTGAGATGTAGAACATGCAGGCTGTGGAAACTGAATCTTACCCAAAGTCAGTTGAATGATTCCTATCAGTTTCCCTGGGACTGGGATTTGGTGTTTATGTTGAAAGAGGCCAGGTTGACAGCTCTGGCAACCATAATATCTGTTTATCCACACAACACACGCATAGTACAGGCAGGAGCATGTGGTCTTAACCTATAGTGAGTTCCCTGACAGGGGGCCTCAATATTTCATTGGAAAAACAACTCTAGCAGGTGAAAAGGAAATTTTCTCTGTGTAGCCCATGTACACCATGACCTCTCTGCTGAAGTTGCTAATTACAGTCAAATGTCAGCTTATTTTTCCTTCCTCAAACTATTGTCACCTCCAGTGGTTCTGATTTAATTGAAATGCTTTTTGCCTCAATTTGAAGATTGGTAATTTACTCCAGTTACAGCTGTAGCTAACCAGAATAACAGGCTTTGCAGGCTTAACTATTATGTGATCTTGCAAAATCAGACAGAAGTGTCAACAACCCTGAGAAATCCCTGACCTTGAGGAGGAGTTGGTATCTACTCCTTAAGTTTGCATTTATTTCTATGTGCATGGCAATGACAACAGCCATTGCTGACATCTTTGACTGGGATAAGAGAATAGATTCTTGTGCAAAGGGCCAGCACAGGCATCAACAAGCAGAGCAGTACCTTACAAACAATCTTGTTCATCAGCTACTTATCAAAAAGTTTCAGCCACATGATTATTTTTTTAAGGGAAATACAGAAAATAAAATAGTTCAAATATGTCATTAAAATTATCTCTGCTAATCTGCTGTATTTTTTCCATCTAGAAATTATTTTGCTTCCTGATGCATATATATCTCCTACCATGAGAACTGCAGGCAAGATTTCCATTATGGAAAAAAATCTAAACAAAGCAGGTTCTACACAAAGTTAATAAATACCTAGATGTAATTGTAGGGATGTGCACAAATTTGATGTGGAGTAGGAGCATTCTGCATTTTTTTTCCTGAAGAACAAAAGGACAACTCCATATCGAACTCTTTAAAGGAACAGTATTGTTTATCTTAATTCTAGAGGCTTTTTCTTTTCCTAAAAGGGCACTAAACCTCACATAGTTTTCTTTCAGTTCTTTCATTATCTAAGTGTTTTAAGCAACACCAATGCTGCTGAAGAACAAATACCTTTCATTTCCTAACTTATCTACCTTTAGCATGCTTCCACCTGCCCTGTCCCACATGGCTGCAAACCACCAGCTCAGAGGTGAAGAATGCAGGCCTTGTCTGTAAATCCACAATGGAGTTGACGTATCTCACCTGAGGTGTGAGAGCCATGTTCTCCAGCTCTGTGAGGGGCTTTTGGGCAACTGACATGAAGATCAACCCTACACAAGGGTGTAAATGGTTTCAAGGGAGTGTCTCTGGTAATTTTCAAGATGTCAACTAGCTCTCTAAACACTTACCTCATGCTATCCAGCCTTTTACCACCTAGCTTTGACACAATGCACACACGCACACAGAGGAAGCTCTGCAGCTCAAGAAATTATTCAGCACATACAGACGAAGTTGGTCTAAATAGTTTTCCCCTACTCTGACTCCTTACTGGAGCTGAATCATTCTATTCTTTATGAAAGCTACAGAAAGGGAAAACGTCCCTTTTGAAAGCACAGGAGGTGCCAAACTTCCAGTCTATCGTCCCCTCAGTTTAAAAAAGTCGGGCTCTTGAAAACAAAAGCCAAGGGAATTTACCAGTGTGGAAGGGCCTGGTTCAGCTCAGGATCCTTTCAGAATCTTCCCCAGGTGCCATCGCTCCCCTGTTACCAGCATTGCTACTTTTGCACTTTCCGCGCCAGCACATAGCAGAGAGGGCAGAAGAGAACTCAGCTATGTCTAAAGCAGTCTTGATGCCTGAGCATAACACTGTGTGCAAAATTGTCAGCTGGCAGTACCACATACTGTAGAGATTGCCTTGTGTCTCTCCATTCCTAAATGTTTTAATACTGCTGAAATCACACTTGCCACTTTGGGTCTTTTAACTCACGAAAGTCACCACTGCACAACCCCCAAGGGCCTTCACCGTCATTAGGTTCACCCTCAAAGGCTCTGCATGACAGGACAATCTCCATTTTACAAGAGGAGAAACATGGCCCAGAGATCTGTGCTGACCCCAGACAGAACTGCCTAAATGCCTGACTCCTGCTGAACTCAGGGACACTGAGATCAGGGGCCTCAGATTACTTTCACTAACTCTCATGGTAGGCTTGCAGCAGACTCTTAACTTCCATCCTCTTCCATCCCTTGCTTCAGCCCACATTTGCCTGCTCATTACTTAAACATCTCTTTTACAGTATGGTCCACTCATCTCTGTGGTTGTGAAAGCAAAGGGTATAATAAAATAAAATGAAATTAAAAAAAAGTTACCTGCCTCTTTTAATTCTTTACCTCCCCTGCATCCGTTTTTGTTGCCTTCCTCTAGGAGATAAACATGAGCTCTGTTCCCTGACACCTTTATGGAAAATACATAACACTAATATAACCTTTTTTATTATTACTTACTTTATAATGTGGAATGAATTTCCAAGCTGGCAAAAAAAGTAGGTCTGTAAATTCTTGCTGAAATCCAAACTTAGTTTTCTTTGCTTGTCTTCACCACTGTGAAATTGGAATTACCAGGTCACAGGAGCACCCAGCTGAAATCCAAATAGGTTCCCACTTTCCTCTCAGGATACTCAAATTTTCCAGCATCCCTGACTAATTTAAGGATTAACAGAACTTTGGGATCATGGCCTAGTGTAAGGAGGGGACCTAAGATCTAAGCCAGGCGCAGCAGGCAGCTGTGAGTCAGTGTCTAGAGCAGAAGGGAAACTCCGGCTGGCACAGCTCAGAGCTGATAGCTGCTGGCTGGAGGCCTCATGCTAAAGAGCTGTAATTGGGACCCGAGGGGCTATGGAAGGAGACCTCTAGCACCATCCCAGACTCTGCATCATTTTGACTTGAGGGAAGGGCTCCACTTCAGGGATTCTAGCTGGCTAGCTGTTCCAGGAGAAAGGCCAAAGAAAGGGAGCCAAACCCAGCACCTTCACGCTCATGGTGTCACATCATGTGCAACATGTGAAAGCCTGAGGGCAATATGCTGTGACATCTAGGTGACTGCCACATGCCTGTCATCAGGCTGACAAACCCAGGCCTTTTTGCAGTTTCATCTATCAGCATACAGAGCAGGCAAAATTTCTTCAGAAGTAACAGCTTCATATTCTCACAAAAAGCAGGGCCACCAGAGTAAGGCCCAGAAGCCGTGAGGAGGAACGGGCCTGCTCCAAGATGACAGGCCCTCAGCGCCAGCGCTTGGTCAGTAGCAGAAAGGGAAAGAAGAGATAATCCTTACAGTTCACCCTCAGTTTGATGACTGCTGGCTGAGGAAAAAAGGATGTCCTTCTGACTTAAAGAGAAGGAACAGACTGGCCAGGCCTCTCTGCGTGTGGTGAACATTTGCAGGGACTTGCTGCTGAGCTGCATTTGGCAGAATTACAGAATTCAGTGACTGTGATGGAATTGTCTAATCTCCATTCCCTGTGACTGGAGACCCTTATTAAAAGTCCTATTCTCACGTTAACTTCTTTCTACACATAATAGCCTTTTGATCACAGCACTATTTAAAAATTTGGTATATTCTACCTAATGTAATTTAAACTATTAAGGTGAAATTTCTCTGTTACCTATGTAAAGGTTAGCCCTTGGTAATTCCCACCTAAACAAGGATACACATGCAAACAAGGATATCACAGTATCACAGTCTCACAGTATCATCAGGGTTGGAAGAGACCTCACAGATCATCAAGTCCAACCTTTCACCACAGAGCTCAAGGCTAGACCATGGCACCAAGTGCCACGTCCAATCCTGCCTTGAACAGCTCCAGGGACGGCGACTCCACCACCTCCCTGGGCAGCCCATTCCAGTGTCCAATGACTCTCTCAGTGAAGAACTTTCTCCTCACCTCG
Source organism: Tricholaema leucomelas (assembly GCA_013400475.1). Taxonomy (NCBI): domain Eukaryota; kingdom Metazoa; phylum Chordata; class Aves; order Piciformes; family Lybiidae; genus Tricholaema lacrymosa; species Tricholaema leucomelas. The sequence continues at coordinate 389,223 of WAAF01003466.1, read as the reverse complement.
AGCCTAAATTTCCCCTGGCGCAGCTTGAGGCTGTGTCCTCTCGTTCTGGCGCTGGCCATCTGAGAGAAGAGAGCAACCTCCCCCTGGCCACAACCACCCCTCAGGTAGTTGTAGACAGCAATAAGGTCACCCCTGAGCCTCCTCTTCTCCAGGCTAAACAGTAGATTCCCAGTCTCTTGCTTGTCTAAACAACAGACCTATTAGAGAGTCTGAAAGTAACTGCACATTTAGCCTGGAGAACAGGAGACTCAGGGGTGACCTCATTGCTGTCTACAACTACCTGAAGGGAGGCTGTAGCCAGGTGGGGGTTGGTCTCTTCCCCCAGGCAACCAGCAACAGAACAAGGGGACACAGTCTCAAGTTGTGCCGGGGGAAGTATGGGCTGGATGTTAGGAGGAAGTTCTTGCCAGAGAGAGTGATTGGCATTGGAATGGGCTGCCCAGGGAGGTGGTGGAGTCACCATCCATGGAGGTGTTCAAGAAAAGCCTGGATGAGGCACTTAATGCCATGGTCTGGTTGACTGGATAGGGCTGGGTGCTAGGTTGGACTGGATGATCTTGGAGGTCTCTTCCAACCTGGTTGATTCTACGATTCTATGATTTTCAGACAGATCTAGAATGCCTCTAACCCTGGATTTTATCCTTCTGCTGGGTGTCATTCGGTCACTTCCTCCCCAAAGGGAAACACTCAGCTATAGCAGATGCAGGCAACACGACTGATAGTAAACTCTCAGATAGTAAACTCTTGGATGAGAAGGGAAATGGAACATAGAAGCAACCTGTTGGCTCAATGAAATCACGATTAGGTCAGACATCAGTGATAATGTAGACAAACACACCGAGGTCTGATACCTTCCACCTAACAGATGCCTCCAAATGCAAGCATGAGTCAAAATGTTGCAATGTCATGGTTGCCTTGGTGCACTAGTGAATTCCAAATAGTTCTGCATTGCCTCAGGAGACAGCTCCATTAGTACTCTGTCACTATCATTTTGGGGTTTGGCAGCTGATCTTTTTACTGACTCTTGTCTGTCACTCCTGTTCTTCAAACTATGATGAGTGCCAGTGCATATACTCTAAAAACTGCGGATGAAATCAGAAAGGCTGAAATGTATGTTTCACACCAGAATATGTATACATTTGGATTATACTTCAACCAAGATTGATGGACTAAATGATACTCTATATATGTTAATCAGCATGAGGAGAGGACAAAAGAAACAAAAAACCCTTGGATCAGAGAGTAAGTCATGCAGGATTCTGGATTGGGTGTGAGCCTTGGATTTGAACTCTTGTTTTCAAACCCTTGTTTTCATCTCCTTCACCAGCACCACTCTCTCACTTGAATCATGTCAAATGTAGTAGAAGATGTCAATAGGACTTTAATTATCTGATTTTTTTTTTTTTCAATGCAAAGACAAAATGTCTTTGAAAAAGTGGGTGTGGAGGGAATCAAAATACCTGCTTTAAGGAGAACCACCAGAACAGGCTGTATTATTTTCTTTCCTGGCAGTGTCACTGTCCTTCAGTACAATACACGACACCAAACTCTAAACACTTACTCTGCAGATCATCAGAATGGTGTTGGCTCAGGATTCTCTTGTCATTACCTCCTTGCTCTATGCAAGCCTGAGAAACTTCTATAACAGCAATTCCCAAGTTATAGTGTACAGGGAGCTGCCGTGCTCTCCTTCTTATTGCCACAGAAGCCCTTGGAAAGAAAAAAATATGCACCAGCTTAACTCTTGCAACATAATAAGATGAGGAGATCAGCCAGCTGGAAGATTCCTCCAGAGATTAAGCAAGAAATGAAAGTAAATCAAATAAGTACCAACTTGCTTCTTATTTATGGCTGGCAGCTTCAGACTTCAACAGCCTACAAGTGGAGAAAGGAAGAAGACAGCCAACTGGTCAATCATCAGGGAAAAGAACAGAAATAATAAAATGAAATAAATGGAGGACAAACAATTTATTTTCTCACTTCAGAGGTCTGATTGTATGGAAGCAATAACCCTCCACAACTGCTGCAGATATGTTCATAATGCAGGAGACAGTGGTGTCTACATCACATTTAAGAATGGCTCCCCTGAAAAATTACTGAAGTGAGCATTAGAACAAAGACTGAGAGGCTAAGTAAAGATATAGGAAGTATGAGAATGATAAAATACAACACAAATTTAGCAACAGCAGATGATGACAGACTAACCCAGTAACCTTTCCTAAGGTAACTGATGGTGTAAGAAAACAGCAGAAAAATACAGTAGACTTAATAAAAGGTAAAAGGGATCATTAATAAGAAGACTGGGGTGTCATACAGGATAACTTCCCACTAGAACAACAGAAACAGCACATTAACATGTCTCGAATATGATGTTTATTAAATCTGCCATGGGTCTTGGCACAAACAACTTTTAGAAGGTAGATGGCGAAGTCGTTTAGGTTGCAAAAGACCTTTAAGACTGACTATGTGTACTAAGCTGGTGACACATATTTGTGATGGACTGAAGCATCTTAAACTTGTAGTGTAAATCCACAAATACTCAACAGAATAGTACAAAACCTGTATGACAAATTTACATACAGGTGGAAGAAGATCCACAAAACCCCCAAAAAATTATGCTTACAATTTTGAGTCTTAAAATCTGCCACCTTCAATCTCAATGCATGCCAACATGGCACGTGTTTCAAATTCTTCAGCTATCAAAATCAGATAAATACCTCTGAAGCACCAAATTGTACCCACACAAGCCCCACAGGGTTTTCTCTGTTTTGGCTGTAGATAGTAACTCTAACTTTGCTCAGAGCACACTACTTGACTTGTGGATGAAAAATTGGACATGAGCTGGTGATGAGCAATCCCAGCCCAGAAAGCCAACTGGGCAGCATGAAAAGAAGTGTGGCCAGCATCTAAATGACTGAAAAAATATTTGGACAGATTTTCTTTTCCAGCTTCCTCAGATCCCATACAAATCAAGAAACACCTAAAGCTTTAGTTCAAGTCTTGCAATGCAATAAACAAAATGTTTGCATAAATAGAAGTCACATGATAGCACAAAAGCATGAATGATTTTACAGCACAGAGCATGCAGAACAACGTTTTGCACTTTCTTCCATGCTAAACATAAATATAGCCATTCTGAAGTTTTACACTGCAATACTGAATTCCAATAGGCCTGTACGTATTGCCCCTGTCACTGCTAGACTTATGTTCAGCTACCCCTAAAGTATGGGGAACTGCCTTGAAAATGAAGCTAGCATGAGTTGAAACCAGCTTGTGAAACATAGCTTAGGCAGCAGATCCAACAAGGCTCCAGCCCTTGAGGTACAACTGTGAAGTCCAAAATGCCATGAAGTTCAATTGCAACAGTGTGAAAAGACTTTTGAATTACAGGGGAGGATGGGGGAGTAGAAGGGTTACAGTGAACACAAGCAGATAACTCTAAGCATTGTAGGTAATGAACCCATGGGTAGGTCTTTTTTTTTTTTTTAAAGGTTACTTTGAGTTTCACCTTTTTTATGTCTGTGGAGACATCACAGAAATTGGCAGAAGAAATCATACCACCCACACAGGATTTTCATTTTGCACAGGGGCAGAAATGCCAAAATATCTTTCACAATTTTAACATCAGCTCCAGTAAGGTTTCCTTTAGTCTAGCAATGTGGTTTAAAATAACTTTTCCAGCATTACATTTAAATTTTATTTTTAACATACAAACTACCATTTAAAATCCAAGATATTATAGAACTGATAAACAATGATTTCCTATCACAATCAAAAATGTGGAGATGAAAAAAGTGTTCTATAAAACTGCTCTTCAAAGTACTATACTTGAAGAAGGCAAAAAGAAAAACAATATCCAGATGGCCTCATTCTCTTCTGTGGATCTGAGTTTAGCCCAGACTATGTTTACTACATTGCATCTGTCATCCTTCTGACAGAGCTTCCATGTGCATTCCAGGAAGCCCAGGAAATCACATCTTAGAAAACTAAGTCAAATTACAGTCACTGGTTCACAGATATGTCTGGAATATGCAATATTTAAAATCTGTGGGAGAAACCCAGTGAGAACTCAAACCTAAATTTAGGGGGCTATCGTGTGAGCTTTGACAAAAGAAGCCAAGAGTCTACATGGAAGATCAGGGTTCTCTGATCAAGCAAATAAACTATTTCCTGGCTGTTGTTGGCAGGGAAGAAGATTTCTTAATGTTGGTTTCAGATACCCTTCACAAATGTTTTCTCTGCTGAGTATTCCTCAAAGACTTAACATATGTAGTGTTTAAGGCTTTGGTTTTCTAAACACAAGAATATTGGAACTAAACTAATATTGCAACTAAACTAATGTTACAACTAAACTAATGTTGCAACTAAATTAACATTGCAACTAAACTAATGTTGCAACTAAACTAATATTGCAACTAAACTAATATTGCAACTAAACTAAAACTACAAGGAGCCCCAGAGGAGTTACATGCATTTAACAACTTCAGCATGTTACCTCTTCTTCTTGAGAAAAATTATTCATTCCCATCATGTTCTGTGAAGAGTTCTTTGAAATACATGTTTTGTTGAACACACGCCTGCTTCTGGATTCTTCCCCTACCATCTGCTCTGTTTTCTGCTCTGCACTTTCACTACGCAATGGGTCATCCAAGCCACTGTTGTTTTTGCTGTTTAGTTGAATAATTAAGCTTTTAAAACAAAAGGGGGGGTCAGGGAAGGAAAAAAAAAAGGACATTTCAAGATGTCTGGGTAGTGTTTCTGAATGGTACGCATTGTCATCCGTCCTTGGAAGGCACACTCAACCCAAAAGCTGAGAATAAAAGTTCTAGTGAAAGAAATGCTTTTATCAGAAAATTAATGTGAAGACATCACAGCATTGTTTCTCTACTTAGAGCCTAATTCTCTCTTTTTAATGTAGTTCCCCAAAGTGCTAACAGAACAGAGCTCTGCCTGTTAGATGAGGGTCTTTGAAACTAGTTCTCATTTAGGAAAGATCTTCTTTAAAAATAGCTCAAACGCATACACATGAATTAAAAACCCTCAAAGTTATTTGGCCTCACATGAGTCTCTATGCATGCTTACAGTTTGCTCTTTTGTTTCACATGATTTATTTTTTAAATGGCATCACTTTATAAGGCTATATTGAGCTCTGTGTCACTCATGAACAAATTGTGCTCTCCAGAGAAAGAGCAGAAAAGGGAAGAGGCTTCTCTCTTTCCCAGGCACTATGAGTCTCAAAACATATTCACTGAATTCTGTCCTACATGTCACATGGCCAAACCCAATTTTCTCTGAGAAGTACAGTGGTGGATTATAAAGATTCATGAAAAAAGGCAAGTGCAAAGGGATAAAAATATGATAGAAAAATATTTTCCAATTGATGTCTATGGAAACCTAGTCAGCAACCCTCCAAACAAGGAACAGAAGGAATGTCATATGCTTCCATTGCATGTCTGGAATGTTCCCAACGTGTGCTCACTGAATAAACGGTAATGATGGGTATGTTTGAGACAATGAACAAAGTGGTTGTGGGGAATTACCTGTTTCTCATCACTTAAAATGTTAATACAAGTTAGAATATTTTAAACTCTTACAGAATTCCCAGCGGAACTACAAATGTCCATCACAGCATTCAGGAGCCTTCACCAAGAGATCACACAAAGAGTCCTTTGCTGAAAAGACAAGGGGGCAAAACAGTCTCTAGAGAGTTCTGTTTGGTTTGCTTCAAATATTCTCCCTGCAATTCTCCATCTCTGGAAGACAAAGGAGGGGGAAATCATCTCCCCGATACTAGCATGAATTTAGCTTGTGTCTTTGTATCTCCATGGAGACAATGTAAACACATCTGTTTTCTTTTTACACTTGTGATAGAAGCATTCTACATAGAATTCATCATTGTGGGGAACAAAAGCACTATCTCAGGGCAGAAATGGGGAGAATTCTTTACCACGGTGACCAAAGCAGACCTGGCTTAGTTCATTTCTATCAATGACCACTGTCACCAGAGGGAAAAAAAAAAAAAAAAAAGGGAAAAAAAAACAAACCAACCAAAAAAACCCCAGAACAACCACCAAAAAAGGGTCAGTGAGTACAAAGACATAGCTTAAAGCTCAGATTCTCGAATTTAATGTTTAGTAAAATAATAGGTATTGATAATAATAGGTATCTTGCAAGGCAGGGGAGGAGAACACAAATGCAGGATATTCAAGGTCATCAGGTGAAATGCAACATTCTATAACTCCAAAACATCAGTATGATGTTCTAGTGTTGTCACAGCTGTTACACATTGTTGCCTCTTTTTGTAGCCTCTACAAATGAATAATTCTCATGACCTGACAACAGAGCTGTATTATAGAAAATGTGTGATATATCCATGCTTTTTAACTTTATTTTACATTTCCCCAAACATTTATTCATCATCAGTTAATGAAAGAGGCAAACATTGCACTGCAACTGTGTCAAAGTTATTTGTTCATCTCCTTAAACACATTTCAACTCCAGAACTGGCAAAGGAAAGCAGAAGTTCAAACCAGCTTTCATTGTTTCAATTGCTATGTGTTCATTCAGTGCCTGAGGCGCATTAAGCTGGTTTGTACTGGTCACAAGGAGTCTCATGTTCCTTGTTAATGCATGAGTGTAACGGAGTGTATCACTCTCAAACATCAGTGTCTGCAACAAGAAGAAATATGAAATCAAGACATATTACCAGAATTGTAGGGGCACTAATTAAATCAAAGCATTGTTTTAGAATATACACCACATTTACCACAGTCACAGAACCCTCATGCATTCCTAATATCCCAGCATTGTAGTCATCATTCCTCCTTGTGAAATCTTTCGCCTTCAGTACGAAGCAGTCCCAGCATGCACTAACCTATTTTGGGGCTATGACTGGAAACCTAGAAATAAGAAGTTCTTTCTGGGAAGTGCATTCTCTTAAACAGAAGTGATTACTCTTGAAAGCCACACAAAGTCTTCATAGTAGTAAGGAAACAGAAATACTGTTTTAAAGATATATTGGCAATTGCAAATACCAAACCTTTTTGTTATGGACTAATAAAATGCTAGTAGCTTGCCTTAGGGGGAAAAAAAAAAAGAGTCAATTCATATACTTTCTAAGGAAAGGATTTAGAATATTAAGAGGGAAAGTGACTAATCTGTATATCCAATAGCTTATCATTTTAAAGGCCTTTGGCAGCTTTACACAATAAGCAAGATAACATTACCCTTCTAACACTCATGACACAGTGTTCAGCGCTTCAGATTCTGACAGCTACAGCCCACCTCAGGCTTATCCAAAACACTATATGAAGATGAGATTCTTGATATCTTTCCTTCATGCTACTAAATAACAACCATTTCCCAGACGTTTGGGACTGAAAGAGATGTGTATGTGCAGCCCCTGAGTATAACAGTACATTAATTTATACATGAAAGCTTTAGGGTCTTTCATTAAAAGTAGGAGTATATTTAAATTAATCATACTAATTTGTCTTTAACTAAATACTTGCTTCTCAGATAAGCACCAACAAGTAGATCAGGCATCCATTTGTTCAGTGCAAACCTCTAAATGAATGACATTACTCAACAGTGTTTTTGCAATGTTTAACATTTTGGTTGTCATTTTCTTCCCTACTAAAGAAAACTCTAAAATTATGAAGACAGAATTATGCAGAATTACTTTTGTAGAAATAATTCCCTTATCATGGAAGTCCCTGCTTTGCAAGACATGTGGCAGAGTTAGACATGCAAAAGGGAATAAAACATTCAAAAACCCTGGAATCTTTTCCTTCACTTTCTCCACCCCAAGCTTCTTCTATTCAGATTATAATTAAGATAATAAAACTTCTGATATGAAAGAGTAGACAGGATAAGAACAATAAAGAAGTAGCAAGTTTAGTAAACAATGCTTGGGTAGATATTCTAGATTAGTTATCTAAAGTTCAAAAGCCACTTCCCTAGAGAATTTCCATCTGCAGCTTTTGAAGTTCTTGCTGTGCTCAGGGTGTGTGTATTTTTATGTTCACACAGGTTTGAAAGGTTTTCTGTGTGATGATTCATCAATGAAAGTAAATACACAGTATTTGAAGGTACAGACGTAGGAGTGGACAACAGGACAACAGAATCACAGAATTAACCAGGTTGGAAAAGACCTCTAGCATCATCGAGTCCAACCTATCACCTAACCTTTTAAATTAAGTGCCTCATCCAGGCTCCTTTTAAACACCTCCAGGGATGGTGACTCCACCACCTCCCCAGGCAGCCCATTCCAATAGGCAATCACTCTTTCAGTGTAGAACCTCTTCCTCCAGCCTTAACCTGCTCTGGTGCCCAATTTGAGACTGTGTCCTCTTGTTCTGTCCCTGAGGTGCCTGGGAGAAGAGACCAACCCCTGCCTGGCTACAACCTCCTTTCAGGTAGTTGCAGAGAGCAAGGAGGTCACCATTGAGCCTTCTCTTCTCCAGGCTGCAAACCTGCTCTGTTCCCAAGTGAAAGAAACTTACATAGGTCTGTTGACTTCAAAGGAACAATGCACTTCACATGTGCAAAGGACTAATTCTTGAAATGGATTTTTTTTGTTGTTAATATCCTGCTTTGAAAAAAAACCCCTCTAAGTATGTAAAATCTGTTCCTAAAATCTAATCAAAATCTGATGAAAAGGAAATAAACTATTCCATTAACTTGGCTGATACTGAATCAGGCTCTAACCCATTAGCACAAACACCTGCAAACCCAGTAATTAGATGTTTATTGTTCTGCATTTCAATTCTTGCACAATGGTAACTTGCTATACATGGATTACTACAATTTCTGTTTCCTCAGAGTTCTGTTCTACTGTGCACATTTCATAACGCCTGTTCTCCCTTAGTGACGGTGTTTATTAAATGATGTAGTCTGATTTATATCTATCTCAATTTCCTACTAAGCTTGTTACACCCTTCAGTCAACAATTTGTACAACCAGGTCCCTAGAAATAAACATATATTTACTTCTGAGATGTCACCTGAAGGATTTTAATGAATCTGATTAAGAAAAGAGGTAATTGCAGGTAAGACCTCAAACAGATTTTGTCCTTATCCATCTCAATAATCCCAGCTGCCTGGAAACTCACAGGAGATTGGGATCTGGGCACAACAGACATCTGTCTGACCTATGTGCATAACTGAAACTGAACAGCTATGCATTGCTGAGAAGGATTATGCCTTTGTGGTGAAACAAACACTGAAATTATGAGGAAAAAAAAAATGAAGTGATCACGTGAAACAAAAGAAGCTTAAGCATAAACTTGGAAAAATCAATAATTATAATAATAGTGATGTTTGTAACCACTTGAAAAACACAAAGTGAGTCTAAAATACATGACTTGGAATCATTTTAGTGATGAGCACAAACGAAGAGAAGGTATGAAGCAGTAATGGGAAGCGCAATGGCCTCACACTCACAAAGAAACATCCCTTCATATATTTTTTATTCCAGCATAAATCCCTCTCAACCTCTTCTCTATCCACGAACCGTATTTGCTCAAGTCCTATCTTCTTTCACAAGTCACACACATGCTGCCCTCCCTCCTTCCTGCTCTGAATTCATATTACACCAATTTCAGTTTCTAATGAGTGGAACCTTACATTTCCATTTTATGCACATCTTATTGCAATTAACACAAAGGACTTTGACATCAGTGGATTTTGAATCGGTTTTCAAACTCTAAGCCCAGCATGCATGTGAAGTGAGAGCAGAATAAATAACTTACATCCAGGCCCAGGCAACAAGAAAATCAAATGTCTGGAATTAGACAGCACTAAGGCTAGTGAGAAGCCCTTCTGTTCAGGGGAGAAATAGGAATAATTTGTTTGCTGGTTCTCTGATATTCAGGCAGGTTTCTAAATATAATCTGTTGCTTCAATTTGTTTTCAATTTCCTGAAGATTTTAAAATCATACTACAACGGCTTGGAAACAAGGTTCTATGAGAAGCAGAAGTCTGGATAGTACCCAGCTTCTCTCTAATTAGCTCAGAGAAAAAATAGGTGGTGAGATTTGGCTAGTTCAATCTTAACACAAAGTGTCTTTTATCATCCTTTCCAGGGCAATAAAAGACACTTCGTGAAGAATTCATACTTTTGTTTCAGTGTTGGGTTTATCCATTTAAATGTTTTACATTTATTACCTCTGCAGCTGCCATTTTTATGCTGGTTAAAAATCTCAGCATTCAATATTTATTTCAGAGAGGTATTAGCTACCTCACAAAGAGAGCTTCCCTCCCAGCAGGAAGACATGCTAGTTTTCACGTTGCAATTTAAGCTGTTTAATTGCTAACTAGATATGCAGGATGCCAAATAATCTTCCAGAGATGTGTCACAGAAAAGATGGACACCAAATCATGTCCTCTCAAAGGACAGGTCAGATGATTACAGCTGAAGCCATTAGTCAGGGTTGGCTGTGACGGTTTTTGTGCCTTTCATAATACTTCACCAATGAATTTCATGACATGCCAGTACTTAAAATGAAAAGGGCACAGTAGTTAGTTCAAAGCATGAAAGGAATGCGATTTTATAATGTCAATTTTTTGACTGTGTAATGCCTAATGAATTGAGCTTGCAAGTTTTCATTTGACAAACCCCACCAAACTATCCTTGGAGGAAATTTGAAAGCATTTCTTTACATTTTTGGCAAGTTAGATAGAAGCCACAGTGCCTGAGCTGCTTCTCAATAAAACAAACATTTCTTATTGTTATTCCAGGGTAGAAGTCATTACTCAGTACTTACTGACAATATTCTTCTGCAGCCACGGCTGACCAGCTCAGGTCTGACAGAGCCCAGCTCTGGGCATACACCCAGCTGGCACTCTTGGATCACAGTAGCTCTTGTCCTTTTTTCAACTTGGCTGGCAAAGCATCAGCACAAATCCTAGGGATGAATTAATCTACTATATAAATATATACCACAGATCTTCCCTTGGGAAGTGTCTCTTCACAAAAACCTGTCATTCTGATTGGAAGTTTTGTTGACGCAGGAAGTGGTATTTAGCTGCAATTTAAGACATACATCAGAACTTATTCCAGAGCTTTTCAAAAAGAATATTCACTAGAAATGCCTTCCACATATCAATAAAGGAGAACACAAGATATCTGTTTTCTTGACATGTTTACACTTCAATAGATCCAAGTTTTTGTATTTGATTATTTCAAAAGATCAAATTAATATTAATTTGGAGGGAAAACTAGAATTAAAAAGGAGGTAGAAGGACCAAGACAACTTTTGGGATGTGTGGTTTCTTCCTTTTTCACTCCAGTCTCCAATTTTCAAAAGGGAACAACTAACATGGTCACTATTTACAGAGTTTTAAAATAGCAAACGAGTACACCAAAACACAAAAGGACTTTTACTCTCATTCTCCCTGTCCAGTCAATGTATCTTTTTACTTATAATTTGGAAAACTGATGCAGGAAACCAGACACAGCAGGTCTTGAAAAGAACTCAGAATTCTTAACCACTGTAGATCAAATCCATCAGCCCAAGTGCCACTGCTCATTGCTAATTAAAGACACAACAAAGAATTCAGGTCAGGCATCTTGTTTACTAGAGGAGCAGCTTTGCTGGGCAGCGCTATGCAATTAGGTATGACATTGGTAATAGCTTGAAGAGTTTGTATAAGACTTGACTGGTGTTCTGAATTACTCTGAACTACTCCACCAGTCACATGAAGAAACAAATATGGGAAGTGTGAAATCTGTGATTTCCTAATACAAACACTATTCACAACAGCTATTCTCCCATTCAGAAACACAGAATAACTGCACATTTTCACCTCCCTCCCTCAAATGCAAATACTTTAAAACAGTGAGAGATGAGCATGTATTTGGGAAGTTAGTTTTCTCTTAACTCACCAGAGAAGACAGGCAGAACAACAAAAGAAAACTTGTGGACAGAGATGAAATTAATCTAGTGTTAACGCTAGGTGTCCAAACACAAACAAAAGAGAGAGTGCTCTCAGTCAGGGGAATCTTTTTCCAAAGTCAGTGCTCTGAGCACATACTCTCCACTCCTGGAGGTTTGGCTGCCTGGGCTGAGTTCAGCAGTATAGAAAACTTCAATTGGCAAAGTAAGTTTCTGTGAAGCAGGTTCAGATGGTCTTGGTTAAAAAGATATACCAGAGAGAGTATTAAAAAAGTAATTTACTGGACTGAGCTGAGACACAAGTTGAAAAAGCAGTACATTTCAGACAGAACCAATAGTGGTGTCCCAAAGGGTCAGAATCCCCTCCTTTGCCCTGCTGGCCACGCTGCTCTTGCTGCAGCCCAGCACACGGTCACTGTCTGGGCTGCACTCACACTGCTGGCTCATGTTGAGCTTTTTGTCAACCCAGACCCCCAGATCCTTTTCCTCAGGACTGCTCTCAGCCATTTGCCACCCAGCCTGGATTTGTGCTTGGGATTGCACCAACCCAGGTGCAGGACCTTACACTGGGCCTTGTTGAATTTCATCAGGTTGGCCACATGAAATTAGTACTTCTAGTCCCATCATCTCTCCAAAGAAAGCTGAGCTCTGCTCCAAAACCCACATATAATTAACTGACATACAAGAACATGAACAAGAGTACTGTGTTTTAAAAGCAAGAGTTCTCCTTCTTCCCATCAGGTCTTGCACAAAATCAGTGTCCAAATAATAAAATGTGGTAAATATTTCTGACCTGTGTTGAATAAGAGTTAGTTTTCACTGAGGAAGCTGAACACTCTGTGTGCTCTTCTGCAGATCCGATTTCACAGCTGCATCTCACCAGCTGCTATCTGTAGGCAAACTTCCCAAAGTGACTTTCTAGCAAACACTTGGCTATTTGGTACCCATCTGGCAGTCAGCACTATACTGTCCTCAACTCCTTTTAGTTTTCTCTTTGAAATCCAAGCATCACTGTAGTATCATTAATTTTAAAAACATGGAGCTCTAAACCTCTGGAGAAAAAGTTCAACTAAGTTTTTTTTCTGCAATGGGCATCTGCTCTGCTGAGCCTCTCTCATATCAAAGAGGTATGGCTTCAATACTTGAAAGAGAAACCAGGGCAACTAAACCACATCATCCACTAATGTAAACCAGCACAGTGATTTACATCACTGCAGGTGATGTACAGTTCAGTTATACTTTACACCAGATTTAACTGTTGACAGTGAACATCGCCCAGAGCCTCAGGAATCAAATGCAGCATACAATTACTATGAACAAATAACCAGGTTTGGACTTTTGTGTATATAATTAATTCAGATATTCAGATACATCCATTTAACTTACTACTTGATAAACACCTCTCCCTCAGATAACTAAATACTTCAGCAATGTGAGTGGTCTTATACAGCACTTATCTGAACCTCAGAATTTCCAAAATCAAAAGCAAACATCTCCTAGAGAAAAAAATGTTACAGGAGAACTTTAGAATTTTTAATCAATTCTACATTCTTTATTCTTGGAGTTCAGCTTTTTCAAATCCCACTCAACAATCCTAATACCTAGAACGTATTCTAGGGAGGCTGAACATTGTGTAAATAGATGTTTCCAACATCTAAGACAGCAAGTGCCACTCTGCACACCAACGACAAGCCAGGAAGGAGATCTGAAATCACATGAAAAGGGCAGCTCAGCTCCAGGAAGTGTCAGCTAGAGCAAGCAACAGTATGTGGGCATCGTTACCAATTCTGCAAGCCATCATCTACTCCTTACATCAGTGTGCTAGTTTGAGCCTAGCTAGAATGTTTTGGTGAGAAGAACTAGATCACAGGCTGAGAAATGAAAACAATGATGTCTACTTCCCTCACAGTCTTGCTGAGATGTGTAAAGAAGAAAGGCAAAACAAAGGTTAGGTCACTTTTGCTCTGCACTGCGTGCTGGGCTGTCCTCTTCTGCCTTTGCCTGCTGGGGAGCTCATGGCTGCTGGCTGAACTCCATCTTGCTTTCTAACCTCACCCTCCCTTTGCTTTTGTGGCTGATTCACCTTTGCTTAATCCCTCTGGCCGAACCTCCATTCTTCCTTAGGACTGGGGTAAGGTTGAAAGGGGTAGGGGGAAGGTGAGGGAGTGGTTGAGAGCCCCTCCTGGGGACTCAGGTTTCTGGGATGGGAGTTGTGTCTGTATTACCTTTTTTACCTTGTATATTTCTGTCTATAACTGTATATATTGTAAATATCTGCTTGTAAATTGTGCCAGCTGTAAATATAAGCTTCATTCAAATTTCCAGAGCCAACTGAGTCTGGTCTGGGTGATTTCTGAAGTGTGGGGGGCGAGGGAACACTCAAACCATCACAATCAGTCACATATCCGTGGGGCTCATTCACATCTAAAATAAGTGTACTAATAACACTTCTGTCTCCTCACAGATGAGTTAAATGGAACTAATCAGTGCTGTAAAGCTCTGTAGAATTTATTTCTGGGAAAAAAAAAACAAAACAACCAAACGAACAAACAAAAAAAAACCCAAACAAAAAACCCAAACCAAACCAAACCAAAACCAAACCAAAACCCTTTGAAATAAAAAGCAGGATATCATTACTCATGTGAGAGCACTACAGAAAATCAATTACTGCTGCATCTTTTTAGGTAACTTTGTTGGACACAAATTCTAATCATAAATACTTGGTGTTCTGTATGTTCCCTAAAGAGCCCTACCTCCTCAATGTGCATCAAGACACGATGTAAATTTCTAGCCAAGCTATTTTGTCAGATTGCCACAAGCCAGTTAGGTTTGGAGTGGTTTATTTTTTTTTCCAGGGGGATAAGGGGAAAGGAGAGTGTAATACACTTTGCAGTGACCTGTCTTTCAGCTCTTCTACAATCTTCCTGTGAAACAACATTGTTTTTGCAGCTGTTAATCCCTCTTCCCCTCCCCCCATCCCCCTCACCTTTTTAAATGAGTCTTGAATTCTGTAATGGAAATTAAGAAGCCTTAAGGAGTTTGGGGTACACTGAAGTTATCCCATAGACTCAGACATTGTTCACCTAATTTATGATCTTTTGTCTCTAACCAGGTAAGTGCTGATGAAACTAATTAACTGCCAAAGTACGAATCTCAATTTGTTCATCTAGAATTAACTGCTGATGCAAGTAAGGCAACAGGCAATTTACAGAGAAAAGAGTCTCCATTTTCCATCTTTCCGAGTCTGCAGTCAACATTCCAAAAGAGCCCTGCATTTTAAGGAGTTGTTTTTGTCACAATCACAGAAGCAGTAGGGAGTAAGGGGAGAAGGGATGATAAAACTAATCAAGTATTTCATAATTCAGGTTTCAACCTTGAGTGGTTGATGTCAGAGCTGCTAAGCTGTAGCAGAAGTGGCAGTATGGAAAATAAACTGAAACAGATGGGTCTGCTCACTGACAGAGCAACCTTTCCAAAGGGAGAGCAGCTGCAACACACGTAATGTAAGACGCACGATCCTGCGTCGGTGCTCAATGCTGCTGAGATAATCTAACTGAAGGTGTGAAACAAAAGAAGTGTACTGACTCTGACATACCACACAGATCCCTCTCCATCTAAATTAGCACTGGCCAAAACATGCTACCAGTCAGTAGAGACTGCATTGTGCTAAAGTAAAATTACTTCCACCCCAGTAAACTGATATACTGTGAACAGGGCTGAGAAATGACAACCTTGTTCTAAGTGACAGCAGTGGCTTGAGGGATCAAATGAGAAAAGGGCTGCTGGAAAAGCCACATGCTCAAATACAGTAATTCAGCCCTTGAAAAAGTTCTATGACAGACTGATCAAGCATTTACAGAGAATTAATCCTTTGGCTCCAGTAGAGAATAGCATAGGAAATGCTTTTCTGTCCTGCAGAAATCTGGAATTTAACTTTCTTTTAACTTTAAAATAGAAAAAAAAGCAAAGCAAACAAATACACCAAAAGAGAGCTCAGAGTTTGATGGCTGGCCAGCTGGCAGCTCTTGAGCCACTGACAGCTTTTGGAAGGCATTGTATCATCCCATTGTGGAACTAAGTGACAGCAGTGATGCCCTTACAACACAAAGAAATTCTAACCACTGGACTAGTAAGCTACATAAGATACCTAAACCAACATCAGCAGGATCACTCAGTACCTGGAAACCATCATTAACGATAAAACAAAAATGAGAAGCCTTTAAGATAGTCCTAAAAACTCTTCTTCTCTCTCCATATGATGAGATGCAAAATCCTGTGATTGTACTCTGTTTTGGTACATCGTCCTCAAGTCAGAAGAAGTTATCCACCCTACAGAAATTAATCAGTTTCATTTGGTATTTGGAAAAGCCATATTCAAACCTAGCAGAACGAGAAACTGAACCTAGGGTGCTCATATCTTGAGCGACAGGCAGGGAGAACTTGTGCCCACTGGGCTTAAGGCTTGTGGTGCTCTAATCAAAGATAAATTTGATTTATAAATTAAGTATTTCTTGTAGTTTAGATATAAGTAGCTGAGAACTTCTACAAGAAAGAGACTCTTCAGCTATAAAAGCTTAAGGCTAAAACTAAAGCATGAATTGTCTTGGTTTGAATTTTGTTTGATCCCTTGAAATTGGAATCCATAGCTTTCCTCAGGCCTTGCATGTTAGTCGTATTTAGTAAATCTGGATACTGAAGCCTGTCCAGCCCCAGTGATTCATTCAAATTGCACATTTTGGTATGTGCAAGAATGGGCTGACAGAGCAAATGTGCAGACCTGCTGGTTTGAAACTTGAAACTTCAGCCACAGAAACTGACTCAGTTCTGCGATTTCACCTGTGCTACAAATAGCTTGGATTATCCCCATCTCTTTGGAAACACTTGAAAGAATGTACTGATATAGTGCACATCTAAGGTAAATTGCAATGTCTGAAAAAAAACTGGAAGGAATATGGCACTGGGATAGAAGGAACTGGTGACAGGGAAGTCAGAACAGGGAGGGATGCCAAGGGAAGCCAGTTTAGGGGGAGCACAGGCAGGAGGGTATCATGAAATAAACTGCCAACACATACATATTAAATCTACTCTGCTGCTGAACTTGCTGCTTCATTCTTTTTTGTCTTTTCTTATTTTGTGAAAATACAATTATATATAATATGTATATAAAAAAGAAATCATATATTTGGCTATGCTGGCCAAATATCTGCTCAGATGAAGAGCAGCCCATCTGTGACAGGAACCATAACATTACACAGATCAAGAACAGCATAAATAGCACAGAGCTAGAGCTACTACAGATATTTCAGAGGACAAACTAAGAATTCAAAATTATATTGGTAGGCTGGAAAGAATCTAAACCCAAAGTTAAACTCAATAAAGGTAAGTGGGAAATGCTAGACACTTAGAAAGGACAAATGAAATGCACAAAAGCAAAATGGGGACCATCTGGCAAGGCAGCAGTTCAGCAGAAAAACATCTAAAGCTTATGGTGAATCAATAACAAGATGCTCAAATAAAAAAGGCTAATCTCATTCTGAAGGCATTGTTAAAGATGCCATACATAAGACACAGAGACAATCTATTCCACTCCATTTAAGCATGAGGATAGGATTTTTACTTCGGGTAATTAGACAAGGAAAAAAAGTAGAAGAATTGTAGAGGTTCTGGAAGAGCAGGACCAGCAAGAGACATGGACATAACTGGCAGAGAAAATAACTGTGGGACATCTTAGAATGCTAAGCATTAAGCTATCATTTCACTCTGTTCCTCCTTTGATAATTTCAGGGGAAGAGCATGCACTGACATGATCAAGAGAAACTGAGCCAAATAACTCACTGACAGTTTTCAGTTTGTAATGGTGACGAGCATCAAAATCAAAGATCTTTCTGGTTGGCAAAAGAAGCTGGAGGAAAAGGGAATTGTATAGGCTGATGTGCATTTTTGGATACTGGAAAAATAGGTTATTGCTGTTCCACTGTGAGTGAATTGTGAATTTACAGTACTCAATGACCAAAGAAACGTTGGATATATTTACGAGCAGGTAACTCCAGAGAAAACCATGCCCTATTTCATTGCTGGGATCCAGAATATAGTCCTCTTCTGCAGTGATTCAGTCTTAGGAAGAAGTTTCTATGTCTTCCTTTTTCTTTCTGATGCATCCACCCATTTCCAAATTTTGTGTTTTAATTGGCTTTTAGTTTTCCAATGGCTTCTTTAATCAGAAACACAAATTTTGTTATGAACTATGTAATGCTTCTTTGCTCCAAATCAGCACATCGGTAGCAGTAAGTTATCCTGCTATTGTGTGTGCTATAAGAGTTGGAGGTAGGGAGAAGGATTACTACAAATCAGTCAAAACCTTTTTTCCCTTCCCACTTCTCATTCTGTCTACTAGGAGAACAACTCACTACAGGCTAAAGGGATTCTCTCAAGTAATAAGGGTAGACTTCACTCTTTCAATTTTCTCTTTGGCAATAGTGAAGATTTAAATTAACTTTAGAATGTTCAAATTCCTATGATTCTCTTGGAGCAGCACACACAACATCCTCTGAAAACTACACTCCCAAAATTCAAGATTTAATTCCTAGCACAATGTCTACACCAGGAAAAGATGCCAGACTCCTGAAAGCTTTTGCGTACTCATTTCTCTGCTGCTGAAGGATTGCTGTTCCTAAAAGAATTCAGCTTTGTAAGATAAGTGTTGATGCATTATTTCTGTAGGTCTCCAGGGTCTGAAGTTTGAATTTAATGTGAACTGAATGAAATCATTTGCTTTTTATCAGCACGGTCCATGAACCATGGTTTGAGGCCAATATGTGACTCTAAGGAAAATGAGTTTAGCTCTAACTCCCTAATCCCTGGATAAGATCATAAAATCACCACACATCACTCAGTACTGTTTAGCAAAAGCTGCCTGCCTCTAGTAATAATAAAGTCTTTGGCTCCTCAAAGATGATAGCTCTTGCAGGTTCAGGTGGAGCACATGATTGTGTACAGAGAGGGTGGAGTGCAGCCAGTACAGTGCAATAGCCTCCATTTAACGTTGATGGTTGATTTCTGGGAATCTTCTTTCCAAGAAGCATCATCCTCTTGCACACCCTTCCTCTTTTAAACACACATGTATACATACTTCTACACATAGTAATTCTGAGTTAACACTCATGCTCTGCTGTAGGCATAATTCCAAAGTAAATGTGGGAGTAGCTCCTGATGTAGACTCTTGTAATAACAAATTTAGTTATGATCTATTCAGTTTATTCACACACACAGAAACTCAAATATAAAGGCAGTTGCTGAAACAATCAGTGTTGCTGTGAAATTAAGAGAGTCCCACGTGCTAGAGGAGGAAAAGACTCAAATATTTAATAGCCAAGGTGTGCCAATTCATGCCAATTCACTGTGATTTCAAATAGTGGTGCCACATCTCTTGATCAACTAATTCCAATAAACAGAAAGAACCAACAGCAAGTGACTAAGAGCAAACCATCAGAAAGAGTTCTGTTAAAGCAGAAAAGTATATCTAAATTTTAACTCGATAGCAAGCACAGCAACTGAGCATTCTACAACAGAAAGCTGATGGTACATGTGCCTTGGCACAGAGCAGAAACCCCAATATAACCAACTACAGCTAACCCTGCCATTTAATGGATAAAACCTAACCAAATGGAACACTTCTGACAGTTTGATGGAATAATCTTGCATGACAAATATCCCTGAGAGAAAATACAGAGGGAAAATACGCTGAACACATTATCTCTTGCAATTTCTTCTCAGAAGCCTGTTGGTTCCCTTAAGATTCTTTGCACAGTAAAAGATAACTTAGTAGAACATTCTCAATTTCCTTCTCTGAAGCAGGCTTAAATATTTTTTAATCCATTGTGTAAGCTTTTAAAGAACCTCTCTTTCAAGCTCAATAGACTGGGAACCAAACTGCCAGTTAGCAGGGTGAAAACAGGCTAAAAACCATCAAATATGTAGGCATAAGACAACAAATTATTGGACCTCAACACTGCTTAGGCATTTTTCATACGGTTCAAGCAACTACAATCAAGAACTTTATGTTCTGGGTAGCTCTCAAGTGCAATTCTTGAATGCATAATTGTTGCATTTTTAGGTATATGCAGAGTAACACCAGATTTACCAAAAGCAGAACAGAATTTGTTTTGTTTGTTCACAGAAAGTGCCACACAAGCTTAATTTAGGATTCATTTCACCACTGATGTTTTAAAACAGAAGGGCTGGATTTGCTGGTTTGACCACAGTCTCATGTTCATCTAGGGCCTAAACAGCAAACTAGTTTTGAATGTGAACAGAGCTATCACACAGTTTCCCACATCTGTCTGTGTCAGTGAGATCTGAAATAAGAGTAGCTACAAAACCAGTCCTACTGTCTAAACTAAACCATCTAAAAAGATGTTAATGCTCAGCAATTCACTAAGTACATGTCACTATCATGTTATTAAAAGGAATTATTCCATACAGATGTGCTGCAGCATTTTCTTCCAGAGGGTTTCTCGCAGGATCCAGACCAGAATTTTCAAAGTTGTTTTTTTTTCTACCTGACAAACAAGAACATGGTCAACATTGCCTTACATCTTGTTTTAACCTGAACTTCTTGATTCAGTTTCTCTCCTCCGACTTGATTAGCCTCACTTTCTTGTTCAACCATTTCTTCTGTATAATTTTTGAGTCTGCAATTAGAATCATAGAATCAACCAGGTTGGAAGAGACCTCCAAGCTCATCCAGTCCAACCTAGCACCCATCCCTATCCAATCAACTAGACCATGGCACTAAATGCCTCATCCAGTCTTTTCCTGAGTATCCCCAGGGACAGAGACTCCACCACCTCCCTGGGCAGCCCATTCCAATGCCAAGTTATCCCTTTTCCTCTCTTATCCACTTTTGTTTCCATGCTTGACTTTCTACATTCCCTGCCTACGCATTCCATAGATGGTGAAATTCCTCATTGTAAGCACTCTTGTGCCCCTCTGTCCAGAGGTACTCTTCAATGAGTAACTGTGGTGACAGGGACAAAACAAGGCTAAAGCAACCATAGCGTGTGGGGCACTTTGACAACTGTATTAGAAACTCACAGGTGATGAGAGAAAAGTACTTTCAGGCAGAAGAAAATCCCCAGTTACAGTACATACTGACTGACTTAGATGCACTGAACTGTCAGCAAACAAGCATAGATAGGAAGTTGTGATGCATGGACCTAAACAGGAGCAAACTCTTAAAGATGGAGGATTTTTTCTGTACATTCCTTGGGAAATTATAGCTAACCTCTTTAATGTGTACTCTAGCTCAGAAGTAATGCATTCATAGTACCCACCAGCACTTATATAAGTGGTTATATTAACCCTGCTAAAAGAGTTTCTTCTACATTTAGTTTTGGGAAGGAGAAGAGACACAGGCATTTTTTTATTTGCTTGATTTTCACACATCAAAAATTAACTTTCTCTAGCTAAAACTTCAGCCCCACTGAAATTGTGTCAGGGATGTATTTGGATGTCAAAGACATCAAGTCTTAAGTGACAAGAAACAGTTTCAAAGGATTCAGCTCAGTTATGGCAGCAGAACACAAACTCAGGGGGATAAGGAATATTTTCTTTCAAATGCAAATCTACACGTAGCAGGTAAGGTTTTGTCGTCTGATGAGAGACCTCTGCTGCTATTCAGTGCCTGTTTGTAGCAGTAAATGGCAATTTTCCTGTGCTGCCTTTTGGGACCGTTTGGTATTATAGTCACAAGGATAAGCAGCAAATGCATGTTTGTCGACTAACAAGTCTGGAAATAGCAGCAAAGCTATCAGTAATTCCCTGCCTTTTTAAATGGGACTCAAACAGCAAAAGGCAAAATATTCAGCATGACAGTCTGGTCTGTGGAGCACAGTAGTACTGCTGCAGTGCTACATCTGCACTGCTACACAGGCAGGGCACTGTCTGGAAAAGGACCCAAAGCAATGAGATGCTTAGACTGTTACTGTATCACCTTAAAAATAAAAGTTGTCTTGATGGCAAAGGTAGAACGAAAGACTGTTGTAATTGCATGTGAAAGAAAAGTGACCCTTTAGTCAGATTTTCAAGGGCTGAAATAGGTAGGTGCCTAGAAATGGATATTTAAGCTGCTACACAACAGATATTAAAAGAGGAAGTTACGCACCCAGGAAATACAGAAGCCTAGAGGATCTTACTGGAGTTGATAACATGAATGTGAAAGATAATATTCGTGTCTCAGGTACATAAAGCCAAGTTCTTTGCAATCCAAATGCAGCATGCTTGACATGAAGATGCGGTTTGGTGACAGACCAGCACAAATAGAGAGGAGACAAGGAGAAGCATATCGAATATTCTGGAGCAACCATGAAATTCCCCAGGAAGAGCATTTAACATCACACAAGAAGAGTTTAAATTATTAGCAGTAATGTTAATGCAGAGAAGTCATCAGAGAGTTATGAAGAAAGCAGAAAGATCCATCTGATCATTTCCACTTCTGCCATTAATGATTTGAAGCAACATGGAATAACTGCAAGTTCTCTCTCTTGGTTAGGGTTAGAGGCTTATCTAATTAGAGCACCACAGAATCATTTAGGTTGAAAAAGGCCTTTAAGATAGAGTCCAACTGTTCTGAATGATTATGAATTATGAACGATTGTGCCTCCGATGAGGCATCACAAACAATGATCAAAGCTAAGATATTCAATATAAATGGCCTCTGTGGATGTCCCATTTGATTTGCATATTTTCAAATTAAAAGGAAAAAATATCCAAAACCAAAGCACCAAACCAACAAACCATAATTATGTTCAACTCTGTAGGGATTCCTTCTTAAGCCTCCAAGTTTAACAAGGTTGCCCTCTAAAGCTTGTGAAAAACAAACATTTTACTCAAAATAAATACACACAGAAATGCTTCCAGAGTCACCTAGGAATCAGAAACTGTGAGTGGAATCTGATCAATAAGCAGATGCACCCCAAACTCTGAACTGAATTGAAATGGAGCCCTCATACCCCTTCCCAACCTCTGTGTAAATGCCTGCTACGAAAACATATATCAGACTAGGAGCTGGCAGAAATGACTGAGCTGAATGTGATTTTCCTGGTGTGCAGAGCCAGCTCTTTCAGTTTTTTCCCATGTTACTGATCCTCTTTCTGCCTGATAAACAAATCAAATTTCCCCCAGTTGCTAAGTAAAACATGTAATTAGCATTCCAGTGCACCAAACTACTGTCAGCCCACTTCACTGATTTGAGAGCTAGGAATACTCATCTAATAAATAATGTTTCTAATACTGACTTTGGACCATACCTACAATTAAGCTACTGTTTAACTATCTCACAGTGGTAGGATGAAAGCTGGGTTATAATTGGGAAGACAGAAACCTGATAAACTAGAATTTTGATGGGAAATATGCAGCAAAGGTGTTTTATCCTTGACTTGGCCAGTGTCTGTCATTGATAAATGAGGAACAGCAGAAGAAATCCTGTGAAGCCAAGTATCTGCAATGTCTTTGATTCTATTTTCTTAATGGTGGGCAACACATTAAAATTGGAGTGTGTTTTGCCTAGACAAAACAGTTTAATTTTTGTGCAAAGAATATTAGTGTGAGGGTGGAGAAACAAATGAGTAATAGTTTTGTATTACAGCAATGTATGATAATGTATCTATGGTAACTAACAGAACTACCCTGAGTTATGTATATCACACACTTAAGACCTAGTGTTAATAATGTACACCTAATGAATAGGTGTTAAAAGAATGACATTTCAGTACTGTTTTTCACATCACCTGTCTGATGCTCATTCTTACAAACAAGTTGGGGTGAGAGTAGGAGAACTTTTGACATCTCTTATAACCAGTCCATTTGATAAAGATTTTGTGACTGTTCAGAGAGACAGACTACAGAGCACAGAATGTTTCTAGCTTTTACTTAACTAATAGATAGAACATAGTAACTCAGACCTAGACACCATAATTTTACCTACAGGGAATAATTCGACTTAGAGTTTCCACCACAGCTCAGTTAGAGCGATGTTAGAACACACCATAATCTTGTCTCCCTTATACTATGGTTACTCAGTCTTACAACAGTGGGAGGTGAGGGCTTCCTCACATCTCATAGCAGACCACACAATAGGACACAGTTTAACCTGCCACCAAGACAGCTGTCCCAACAACCACTAGTACATGCAGGGAAACTTCCTACCAACCTCTGCTTTAAGAGATTCTTTATACAATTTTGGAACAGCTACTGAGACTTGTCATGGTATTTATATTAACCCTACAGAAACTCATATAAGATAATGTAGCTTTTTACAAGGTAATAAACCCAGGAACTTACCAGAGTTATGATTTCAGAACATTACTGTTTCTCAACACTTAAAGACCTTCCATCACTGGAAGGCAGCTCCTAGAAACTACTCCAAGAAACTTCCCTCCTGCCACCACTGCTTTCCTCTTGCAATTGCAACTGCCGTTGTACTTTGGGTGACAATGCCAAGAAATCCAAGTGTTATCAGGAGAAAGAAACATACTGTGGTGGGTTTGGAACTATCCCACTCCCTCACTACTGAAATTTACCAGACTACCTCAGAGGGCTTGGAAGTAAGATGAAGCTCTATTTAGAGCAAAGCAACATTTACAAGCATATATACATCACATATACAAATTAGAAATAATATGAAAACCCAAACTCCCTTCCAGACAAAGGAAGTGCCCAGAAGGGGCTCAAAGCTACCCCCTCTTTCTCTCTCTGTTTTCCCAGACAGACAAACAAAACGACCAGCAAAGCTTACTTGGTTATGTGTTAGCTAAGTGGAGAGAGATTAGAGCAGAAGGAAGAGGAAGCAAGGAGATCCAGCATCCCAGACCAGAGTGGGACAAACTGCTTACATCTTGACTTTTTATCCTTCTCAGCTCCCTAATGAATGATATAGACTTCATCATTATTCTCTTTTTAATAACAACCATCTAAATTCCATCACTAACATCTTCTAATTAGCTTCAAATCAGCACACATACTTACACAAGCACTGTTAAATACTTGTAGCAGCAAGGCTGCTGTCAGTAACGTACTTAAGTTGTTCCGTTGGACTGTTGCTAAAAGTTTACGGACTCTTTTCCCAGCTGACCATTGTGCAGCATTCAAATCACCTGATGACTTTGGAAAAAAAAACAAGTGCAAACCAGCTCAATCTTGCCAATCTGCTACTGCTCTCCTCATTAGTATGCATTAAAGATGAGTCTATCCTAAGGCTTGGCAGGAGATTTAGCAATCCTTGCGTTAGCAAATACATGTATGGTGTTACTTTTGCTTCCTGTTATATCAGTTTGACCATTATTAACAATTCCCACTCTCACGTAAGGGAAAATGATTTAATTATTCATGTTGTCAGGCCAGGCTGTAATCAAAACCAATTTGTTATCCTTAGGGGTGAGGAACCTAAAGGTCCTCATTGTAGACCTACGAAGCATACCATTAAGAAGGGGGAATCAATACCTTCTTTTAATTGCACATGTTTTCTTCAGATGGCCAGAAGCATTGGCTTCAAAACAAATGTAGTATTGGCTACTAATGTCACATTGTAGCCAATGCCATTTGTACTAGTGACAGGACAGGTTGATCTTACTTCAATCAGCCGAGTCCAATCTACAGAGTCATTGTATTTTACCAAAGCAATTATATTTTACAAAGTATTTCAGGAGTATTTGAAACCACAGAAAAATAGCACAGAGCCTATCAGTTCCAGTCTCTGGATATACTAGAGCTTGTAAATTGGACAATCAAAGCTAGCAATTAAATGCTCTGGAAGCTGGTGAATGCTAATGGATTTATGAATTCCCTCTATTCTAAAGGCACATTGGGACCCTCTAACAGCTTCCCAAAGGAAATCTTTCTTGGATGTTAAGCAAAGCATGCTCACCCTCATCGAAATGTCTGATAAAGAATATTAATCACTTTCAAGTTAGGAAGATAAAATTTAAAGTTGCTCACAATTCTCACAAAACCCCAAACCATTTGCAAGTAGCCATAAAACTGGGAAAAATCAACAGTTAAAGCAAAAGCTCCTTTTGACAAAATTCAGCAAGAAAATGACAGGAAGGTTCCTGGAGTGTAACAGCTCCATGGTGTTCATCTCTAAGCTGAGTCACCAATAAAGCTACCCTTATTGAATTATGGAAGTTCAGTTCTTGACTGTTCAAAATTAGAAGTTTGGAAGGAATTCAATACATCCAAACCCACTATAGTAACTAGCTACAGCAGCAGGAAATGCAGAAGCTACAATTAAGGACAACTGGTGAAGCAGAATGTTTGCAGTACGTTATACACTCTGTGCTGTTTGCTAGAAGGTAACTAATATCCTGCCTTAGAGCCCTGACAGCTTCTTAACTCAGCAGCAGCATGGTGTGAATGCACAGGCAGCTCAGCCTCATGCTGTGCCTGAGCTGGAATATCTTTGCAGTATCTGGAATCTGTGGAAATTCAACATGTCAGCACAGAGCTAAACCCCAAAGGTCTCAAGGTTGTTTCACAGCATGGGGTATATTTACATTGCATTCCCTACGTGTCCTGTGGCAGCCACACTATGACTAAATGACCTCTAGAGGTCCCTTCCAAACCAGGGCATTCTATGATTTCCATACCTGGGACGGATCCTGTTCTCTTACCCAGCAGATAACAAGTTAACTGTGTACAGATTCAACTTCTGGACCCAAACACATTCAGTTGCAGGCTGATCTAAGGGCTCCTGAGGTTGAGTGGAACTTTGCATTACTAGCATTCACTGTTTCATCAACTCTCACTGAATGGCTGATGGGCAAAACATACATTAACGCTTAAAAATTTACCTTCATCTTATACAGGATGAAATTAACTTGGTAACTACAAGATACCGTCTATGAGTTTGATAGTTTAGGTCCCTAGTGCTCCGTAACAACGTGTTAAGAGCAATTTACCAGATGTACCACAGTGAGAAATGCTTGCTCATTAGCAAAGGTCACTATTTTGCCACTTAAAAATAAGCATTCTTTATTCTGAAGACTCAGAACCACAGCAGCACTCTTGTCTCTTTTTAAATCTCCAAATTAGCACACATTTTTGTCATGTCAGCCTCTACACCTGCTTAAATGTTGCAAACATTTATGAATATTAATTACCATTTGTTCCAGGAGAGGCATAAATCAGTTAATTAGGAACCTGTCATCGTGTTTATATTGTCTAAAGGAAAATCCAAGCCACAAGATAATGTGGATTTAAGCTAAAATCTAAGCTGCAGTCACTATTTATAAATACAGACATTGCTGCAAAGAGCCTTCTCATAACAGGAAAGCCTCCTTTTATTTTTTCCTGACTGCTCAGATTTTGATCTAATAAATACACAGAGCTGACAGACATACTATGATAATGCTACAGCAAGAGTTAGTCAAAGTACAGATTGAGTGGGACAGCTTTGGACTCTCAGCTTTAAGAAGCCAGCAACTTCAGGAGGTGCTGAGTTAAAAAAAACACACCAAGAATTACAGAGCATGAACCACTAAACTCAGCAATAAAAATAAATTAGCCATAAATAAATTATGTACTGACAAATAATAAAGGTTTAACTAGCAAATATTTAATATTGAAACTTTCCTTCCTATACATCACCTTCCAATATTTATTAAGCTAATCATTTCAGTGTTCTGTGAATGTAAATTGCTTTTTCTCTCTACCCATTTAATTTTGCCTCTAAACAATGAAGTCTCTTCATTAATCCACATCACTTCAATGCTGGTTCATTCATCTACTCCAGCCAGCAATACCTACAATTCACATTCATCCCTCACAGTCTGAGGACAACATGGGACATATCAATTGGCTCCACAAGTGTAGCAAAAAGTCCTTTGAAATATTTGCCTGACTTTGACCCTTCTGTAAGTACCAGGTATTAAAAAGAGACTTGGCAGAAAGGCTCAGCTCCAGCCAAAAGTCTTTTCTATTCATATTCTAAGATCCAGAAGTTTTACATGTGAGCCAGACTCCTCTTAGGTTTTAAGATTTCTTACCCAGTCTGCTAATCAATGCATGCAGGAAAAGTAGCAGTGCCTTCAGTCAGCAGCATTCTTAGACTGCTAACATTGACTCCATGATATTATTTCAGTGCACAGGAGAAAATGACTTGTGTGAGGGACAAACCTGCCCCACCTCTCTAAGATGAAGAGTGGTGAAGGACACGAAGCCAGCCACCAAGAAGCCATATTTCACTAAACGGCCTTCCCAATGTAGGTAGCTTTTGGACATTAAATTACTTTTGATGGATACCTGTTCACTCCCTTTGTATTAAATTTCAATTTAAAATGATGTGTATTGAATTCTCACACTATCAGAAACCCTGAAAACACTTCAAAAAATTCCATACAGCTGACAGCTAACACTCAAATGCCCCAAACTTTACACATAGCTCTAAGACAAGCATCTGCATGCAAGTTTTACATCATCTTTTCCATTTCCTTGCAAGTGAAACAACGTAAGGCACATAAGTTAAAATAATTCCCTTTCTCACACATTTTACCCTTTTTATGGCTATAATTACTTATATGCTACAGAAAATGTATAGGGTGCTTCCCCATGAGTTAAAGCACAGTTGAAGTTAATGGCTGCTTTCTCTTTTTGGGGGCCACCAAGTCTCAGCTCAGTGGTCATCAATCCCCAGGAAATGTCTGGTTCATGAAATCATTACTGCTTAATTGAAAGGATAGCAACCATCACAGCAGAAAACATACAGCCTTCTACTACTGGGAATGCATGAGTACAGGCTCACAGTGAGGAGCTCTTTTCTCCCATACCCTCAGATCAGGAGTTGAGAACAACCTGGGAGGGGAAATAAATCTGAAGATACAAAGGGCTTCAGCAATAAACCAGCAGGTCATAAATAAAATCGCCTCACAAACACCGAGAGGTTTTGTTTTTCTTTTCTTTCTTTCCCTTTTCTTTCTTTCTTTTTTTTTTTTAATCATTATTCACCCTGACATGAATCCTAATTAAAATTTTACACAGTGTGTCTTTTAATTAGCCGTGGCTGGAGTGGTGAAAGCTATCAATATTTAGCAGGATAATTGTACGAAATGACTTTTCAAAAATGAACAGCAGGCATGAATCCACTCAGCAGCAGGGGGTTATTCAGACACACACTGTGCAAGATGGGGTGCCTCAGATAATGTGTGAGAGATAATAATGCACACGGGGAGTGACACATGCTGCCATATTTTGTGCTCCATTGGTTTTCTGCAAACAGCATTTGGCTCTTGTTGCACTCAGGACATCAGGGTTCACACGAGCTTCAAGCTGGTGATTTTTATCTTTATGTTGCTGATTTATTTTGTCTTAAATAGAAGGATGTGTTTGATAGCAACAGACACAAACAAAAGACAGAGCCTCAGCTCCCCGTACGACCTGGTTTGATTATATTTTGCAGGGGCTAACAATGAACAAAATCAAGGACAGAAGCTTGCTTGCTTAATCTTTTTTATTAAAAGAAGAAGAAGAAGAAAAGAAAAAAGCTTTGCTCATCCTTGCAGCATATAAAGCAGTAAATTAATTTGTTTTGTAAATGCATGGTGCCAATGTAGTCAGCCTTACTTTAGCTCTGTGACAGTTCACTTCTCACAGAATCTTTCTCTCCTTCCCTCCACAAAAGAACCAGGGCAAGCAAATTGCAATGTGATTTGTGATTTGCTTGCTGTAGAACACCAAAAAAAAAGAAAAGAGAGAGAAAGAAAAAAGCAGGAAACACCTGCAACTGTTTCCTACATGCACCAAAGCAATCTTTGGTAATATAACATCAAATGGGGTTCTGGGGCAGTTAGTTACAGTGCAGTCAGTCTGTGGCATGAAGCCCTTGAGGAACTGTGTATTCAGGAGTAAGAACACAAATCCCAACACAAAAATTCCCTACACAAACAGCCAGGTGCAAAGACCAAATAGGGTAGTGGTGCACACATTCAAGTGAAGTCTATGCAAGAAGCAGCTGTTGACTTTCAGAAGATGTGAAGCAGTCTGCTTCTACCAGCTGCCTGCAGAAATTCTTTTGCTTTGCCAACAGGACAAAGAGGATTCCCTCATCTCCTGCAGCTAGGTGGGGAAAGCAGAACACCAGTTTATGTTCTAGGCTGTTAATGATACTAGAAGTAAATCCTAAGGTCCACACTAGTACTCAAGCTTCTGCTCATCAGTAAGGTGACAGATTGATGACTGAAATCTACATAGATTATTGTCATGGTTTGAGTGTTCCCCACCCACCCTGCACTTTAGAAAAATTGCCCAGACCAGACTCAGCAGCTCTGGAAATTGAATGAAGCTTTATATTTACAGCTTAGCACAATATACAGGCAGATATTTACAATATATACAGCTATAGACAAAAATATACAAGGTAAAAGGTAATACAGAAACACAACAGCCCTCTCAGAAACCTGCGCCCCCAGGAGGCGCCCCCAACCACTCTTCCTCCTTCTCCCACCCCTCTACCTTACCCCAGACGTTGCCTTGTGCCCAAGGAAGAACGGAGGGTCAGCCAAGGGGGTTAGGAAGGAAGTAGATTAATCAGGTTAGGTTAGAGAGAGAAGAATTCAGCTCAAAGCCCGGGTAGAGAGCAACTCCCTTATCTATGTTTGGATTCTTGCTCTTATACCTCTCAGCAAGTCTATGAGTGAAGCAGACATTATCACTGTTTCCCTTTCACAGCCTGTAATCTATTTCTTCTCACCAAAACATGCTAGCTAGCTTCAAACTAGCACAATTATGTTAAGGATGATGGTACCTGTTTGATTTCAGCACCCAAACCCTCACAGTGCCACAGACTCCTAAAAGGTACATAACTTCAGTATAGGCTGGCCTTCTCTTTTTTCCTTTTCCTCTTTCATAGCATGAGATGAATAGAAATAGCCTGGGCCCACAATGCAGTATTTCATCAGAAACATTAACTGTGTCTTAGATACAGCACATAATGCAGCATCAACTGGATCCAAATCTTTCCCATAATTTTTTACAGCCAAATCAGCTATAAAACTCAGAGACCAAGACATACAGCCACATCGTGTATCACCTCGATGCACTGCACACCAGCAACAGAGCAATTATAAAGCTGCTAATGGAATTGGATTGACAGCAACATGACAGGTTTACAAAGCGAGACCAGTAGGAAAGACTTTTTTCCCCAACTTAAGAGAAGTGCAGAGCACTGAGGTTTGCAGCACCGCAGCCATTTGCACTGCTGTGCTCCTGATGAATTACCCCTTCACAGGCTCTGATCTGAAACCTGGTGAAGCTGCACAAGTCCCTTCACTGAGTTCCATGACTGCTGAAACAGGCTCTCAAAT
The DNA here is from genome assembly GCA_013400475.1 of Tricholaema leucomelas. Classification (NCBI taxonomy): domain Eukaryota; kingdom Metazoa; phylum Chordata; class Aves; order Piciformes; family Lybiidae; genus Tricholaema lacrymosa; species Tricholaema leucomelas. Next base: position 357,975 of record WAAF01003466.1, on the reverse strand, counting down.
TAACTTTGTATGCAAGCCTGGGAACCCAAAATCTTATCTTGTTCTCAATGGTGTGAAAGATTTGTTGAGTGACCAGCCAGTTCATTTCACCCTTCTGTGACGTAGTTTCTATTCAACTGAGAACCACAGCACTTTTTACAACCTCCAGTGAGTAATAGTTGTAAATCTCTCTCAAATTCCTAGGAAGTGCTACACTGGTGCTAAGTATTTTTAACACTAGACACAGTACCACACACAGAGTTGGCAGTTAATGGTTAAGCAGGAAAGACAAGAGGCACAAAATACCCAGGAAAGTAGAAACAGCACAAAGTATCCTGAAGTTAGAAATTAAATCAAACAGAGTTAAACCCCAAAGCAACTGATTTTCCCAACTTACTACTTTAAACCAGCTCTATATAAACACCAGAATTCATCTTTCTCTAAACATGACTCTGATAGCAATCAGAATCGTATTTCAGTTATTAAACACAAAACAAGGGACAAAATATGAACTTGGGGAGTTTAATTTTTCAAAGTATGTTGTGTGGCACAGTGTTTCAATGAAACTCTTTATCCTTATAAAAGCTGAACTGATTCTTAGTTTTTAATTAAAGAGGGGCATATAGATCTTTATTATTACCTGGTGCTATTGATTTCATAAAACCTATCAAAGTGAGACTGAATTATTCCACTTTGGTTTTAAGACAATCTAACCTGAGCCTGTAAAATCTGCAGACAGGAATGAAACTAATCCATTCTTTAAGCTTCTCCTGACAGTTCTAACAATAATTTCATTTCCAAAGTTATATTCTGTATGAACTGCACATATTGAGGACAAATAATTGAGTGCTGTGTAATACAGAATACAGCAGATAAAGAACAAAGTGCTCCTCTTGTCAACAGTGACTCCAGAATGGAGGAGGGAGTGGGAAGTTTGCTGTGATGGAAAAGTATCAAGTTGGATAAGAAAGAGAAGCAAAATAGTTTTAACCTGAAAAAAAAAAAAAATCCATTCATTTTATATTCCTTAATGGAAGGGAGAAGGTTGCAGAAGCAAAAAAAAAAACAAACCCAAGATTTTGTTATGAATATGTTGGATAAAATGAATTTACAAAAAGCAGTGTGATGTTTGATGAATAGTGGGAGAGTGTTGGCTGGGGTAATAGCATTAAAAAATAACAACCTCAACTATTTTGGTTTTCAGGCTTTCAGGCAATACTAGGACAGCACTTATTCTATGATTCTATGATTCACTTCATATATACTAACTCTTAACATAACCCACAATGGAACAACTGACAGAAGGGTAAGTAAGAAGACAGTCAAGCAGCACAGGAAGACTGAATGGTATGGCAGCCATTACAAAAGAACTCATTTCATGGCTGTGTAAAGTATCAGCACTAACAATGACCAAGGTTAGTATCAGCAGCAGGCCAATCTTTGCCAAGTATTCTAAAATTGGGAACTGGAGTTGGGGTGGAGACACTGGTGTCAGGAGCTTGCTCCTTCATTTAACATAAATTAGCAAAGGAATTAATTTCTCTGTCAGTATCTATTGCCCTCCAGGGGCACAGCCTGGTCTTCAACACTGGTTGCATATTTGTCCCCCTGGAGCTCCTACAAACCATCATCCTGACTTGTCCAAGTCCCACACAAATAAATTAGAAAAATAATTACATGCAATAATCCATACAGAGCCAACAGCATCTGGACTGGGTGAGTAACCCCAGAGATCTTGTTACACATTCACATCAGTCACAATACATTAATCTTGCTGCCAGTAAAAGTAATTGCTTAAGAATTAACTTGGGTATTTATAAAGACACCTTACCCTTCATATAATGAAAGCTCTGCCATTTAGTGAGCCTTACATAAGATATAGTAACTGAAGGGATATTTGGATTAAACAAGAAAATAGTGTTGGACCCTAAGGGAATGAATCTGCCACGAGTGAAAAAAGAGATCGAAATAGAAAGTCCTATGGCAATTTATATGCGGAGAGGTTGCCTCTCCACAATGTTAGTGTGTAATGAACATCAAAATCTTTTGTATGGTTTTGGGGGTTTTCTGGGGGGAGTCTTTGTTCGCTTGTGAAACCTCTTCTGTCCTTTGATGCTTTCTCCTTGCCTTTCTAGCCATACACTTGCCTTCTACCCTGACGACTGACCTGCTCTTATACACACACTTTCAAGATTGAGCCTTTCTGCCATTCTGACCTCCCCCCACCCAGATTTGGCCCAATTTGCAATATTATGCCATAAAAGAGGCTTCGTAATGCCAAGATTCTTGCAGCCTTCTGTCACTCCCAAGTACTCTTTACACTGTGAAGTAAATGAGTGGGCAGCATCTCTTTGCTGCATCATTCTGTGTGTGACTACAAAGGAGCATTAATGCACTGGTTTGTTTTCCCTATAGGATCTCAGTGATCTCTGGTTCATACAAGTATCCTCTAGAGAATGCTGCTGTTTAAAACACAGCCTCAAATTCCGGGTCAGAAAAGTGACAGTGTTATGTATAGGAGCTCTGCTTTGGATTCCCAAAGGGTATGGTTGTCATCATTAAGGCTACTGATTATGTGCCTTTTCCTTTCAGATTTCTATTCATAACCACAGCATCCACTCTTCATTTATCTGACATTTTTAGTGCTTGAGAGGAACACAGAAACTATAGAAAGAGTTGCAATTACTGTGTGTCAAAAGTCAGTTTTAGACTCACAGTCTGAATTTTAAAATATGTGTATCACTGAGCAAATTATTTGCTAAATGTCATGAGCTAGGTCCTTAATTAGTCTGAGCAAATCTGTCTGTTGGTGCTAAGGACTTGCTTCAGCTATGGCTCTAGCTGTGATTTACAGGAAGATACTCTAGTTACTTGGGGTGGTGCTTCCATCTGCATTTTAAAGAGAAAGAAATGGTGACTGCTACTCTGTCTTAGGAAGAGTTTGACTTGTAACCAGAACACTGCATTCTACAGGTGACATAGGAGTGACATGATATGCTTGACGTATCCAACTGAGCTTGTTAAGTTCTGACTAATTACAGTACCTGTTGGATATCAAACTGATTGGGAGACACAGTAGTTACAGTGCATAAAAGCCCAGCAAGCTACTTGTTGGGTTGCACATTCTAGTTTTAACCCACTCTGTGTGATAGCTTCTAAGATCTGTGGCTCAGGTGATGCCCCATGAGGTAACTCCTAATGCAAAGGGTAGCACAGTAGAATGTGGTACCTCAGAATGTCAGGTTTCTCTTTGTGATAGACTCAGTATGGACAGCTGGTCAGTAAACATCCTACCCTTACTTAAAACGTTGCCTCAGTAAATGAGGACAGCAAAACATTAGTGTGCTGGGGCAGCTCTACTATGAGGACAGGCTACAAGAGTCAGGACTCTTCAGCCTGGAGAAGAGAAGGCTTCGGGGAGGCCTTATAGTGGCCTTTCGGTATCTGGAGGAGGCCTACAGGAAGGCTGGGGAGGGACTGTTGACAAGGTCTTGTAATGACAGGAGTAAGGGTAATGGGTTTAAATTGGCAGAGGAGAGACTCAAACTAGATGTTAGGAAATGGTTCTTTGCAGTGAGGGTGGTGAGACACTGGCACAGGTTGCCCAGGGAGGTTGTGGATGTTCCCTCCCTGGAGGTGTTCAAGGCCAGGCTGGATGAGGCCTTGAGCGACCTGTTCTAGTGGGAGGTGTCCCTGCCTATGGCAGGGGGTTGGAACTGGATGATCCTTGAGGTCCATTCTATGATATGAAATAACAATTTATGAGAGTGTAGTGTGATTCAAGCAAGCTGGCCAGCAGCAGACAGGATCCCTCACTGTCAGACACAGAACTGAGCACTAGCTCTATTTTTCCCTGGTTTAGTTTTCTAAAGCTTTGAGACATCACACCTGAACAGGAGAAGCAAAGCTTGCATCTCCTTATGGAGGATTTAGATTTGTTTATGTAGAAGAGAAACATATTCTGAAAGGTCTACAGCCAGGAACTTTGAAAGTAAATGGTGCAGCTCTTGGTAGTCCCACAATGTGTTCTGTCACAGGTTCATGTGCTAGCATTGACTCAGAGGGATGAGTAAAGCTCTTTAGTCAACCTTGTTTCCTTGCATCCCTCAGCTGCCAGTAGTTAAAATACTAGACTGCAGTCTTTGCAGGTGTAAACTGGGTGATGAAGATGGCGAGGGGCCTGAAACACAGCCCTGTGAGGAGAGGCCGAGGGAGCTGGGGGCATTTAGCCTGGAGAAGAGGAGGCTCGGGGCTGACCTCGTTGCTGTCTACAACTACCTGAAGGGAGGCTGTAGCCAGGTGGGGTTGGTCTCCTCTGTCAGACAACCAGCAACAGAACAAGGGGACACAGCCTCAAGTTGTGCCAAGGAAGGTATAGGCCGAATGTAGGAGGAAGTTCTTGACAGAGAGTGATCGGCATTGGAATGGGCTGCCCAGGGAGGTGGTGGAGTTGCCTTCCCTGGAGGGGGTCAAGAAAAGACTGAATGAGGCACTTAGTGCTGTGGTCTAGCTGATCACCAGAGCTGGGTGCTAGGTTGGACTGGATGATCTTGGAGGTCTCTTCCAACCTGGTTGATTCTATGATTCTACGACAGCCAGCTGAACTAACACAGTATGTGCTACCCCAAGTTATGGCCTATTAAAACTGTAAGATCTCCACATATTCCTATCTCTTGACTAAACTGGCTGGGTTTATGAGGAACTCCTGCTGAAATGGAAAGAAAATCCAAAGATAAAAATCCTGGGCTTTCACACATAGTAGAAGGAAGGCTTTGAATATGAAGTGTGGTAGAACTCTGAAATTCACAGTGCAATTAGTTTTACATATTAAGCAAAAAATAAACCCACTTGAGTTACCAGGCTTTTCACAATGTGTTTCTTGAGGTAATATCAGCATATATATAGCAAACACCAATCTATTTATGTCTCAACACTCAAAAATGTACCATTCTGAGCTGTTATGACCAGAGCACAACGTACAGAAGACTCAGGAAACTTTCATGTGTATGCCAGGATTTTGTCTATCTCCTTTTTTCTTTCTTTCTTCCTTGCTTGCCTGCTTTCACTCACCAGTTTTTTTAATCTCACTTTCTCTCTCTTTTTAATCTTTTTGTCTTTCTTTCTGGAAATAGTTACAGGGTTTTTTTTTGTCAGCTCATGCTGGCTCTGGGCTATGAAACCTGCAGGCACTAGGCTGAATGAACATTTATGACCGCCCCATCAAAATTCTGGCATGTACCATTGTTTTGCATGTTAATAAAAGACAGATATATTGGCCAGTCTTTTACCACATGTCGTCTGGAAAAAAGCTACAGGGTGCAGAGGCTGAATATGGAGAAAGACAACTTCAGTACTTCGGCGCAGAAACAGTTTAAAACGTTGTGAAGTTTAAGGGGGAAAAAATAACCCTGATATATTCTGAAACTGTTACAGTGCCTGTTCCTCCACCTGTCTCTGCTGGTTGAGGAGCTGAGATGCATGCAGTAAGTGGGAAATTGGAATAAGTAAATGATTATCCTAGTGTAATTTATCTATTTCTAGACATATAGTTTACCTGCCACTTAATGCAGCTGCATGTCTATCCTTCTGAGCAGCTATTCTAATGTGACTGAACTTCCCGAGAACTGAAAGGTTGCTACATTCAATTTGCCAGAAAGGGGGTTTTGAGTTGGTTTGCTTTGATAATTTTTCTAACTGCAATTGTAAATTTCAGTGAATTACAGACAGAACAGCTTACATAGTAATGCTGGCATTGGCTGGAATTGCTTAAAAGTATACTGTCAGGCTTTCAAAATACATGAATGTCGATTGCCTAATTCACAACACAGAGAAAACGTCAGTATTTTTATTTGCCTGTTTGCAAAGTCCAGCGAAATGAGCTGCAGATGCATAGCCTCTGCCTCTTCCTGCCAATAGTGCCACATGTAAATGAAGACTGTTACATTTCCAGTGAGCTATGCAGCTGTGGAGTCACATTCACCACCAAACCGCACGGTCCGGAGGGTTAGGACTGAAAGATTTCTTCTCAGTCTTAATCTTGACTATGCCAGCCATTTGCTGTGCAATCTGGGAAAAGTCATTTCACCTGTAAATGCTTTTCCATGCTAAAATGGGATTCATTATCACAGAGGCACGTAGCAAACGCTGCTTATCATTTCTGTACAGCAATTTGCAGCGAAGTGTTGTGTAGCTCTTTTGTTGCTATAATACCCAAAGTGGGCAAATAGCCTCTATAAAGAAATGGTTGTAACCAAGGATTAAACCTGTGTGAAGCCTACTTATCGTTATCTTTAGGGAAAAAAAATTTAAATTAAAAATTGGACTTCATCCCTCTCTGAGATGAAAGGCTTAGGACACGACCATAACCCCCAGCGAGCATGTCACAAAGGGGTCAACTTTAGAATAGGCAAGATTTAGTGTAGAACTTCAGGATTTAGGAAATCACTTCTAAGATGAGCTGTATTCCAGCAAGTATTTTTCTAGGGAATAAAGGAACTATTTAAAATACAATAACTTCACACCTGGCAAGGTGTGGCCTTCAACATGACAGTAAATGCTGTGGTGGTGTCAGGCAAGCCTTATCTAGCAAATCTTTTGTGGGTGCTAGAAAGAATTCAGGGTGTATGCAAACCACCTCTGTGGGGAACGCTGCCGCAGGGCACTGCTTACTGCCGAAGTCCTGTCATCAGGCTGTGTCATAAAGCCATGGGAAGCAGAGTGTGTATGTGCTTACTGAAGGAACTGAAACTTCCTTTAGGCTTACCTAAAGAATGCTTTACTATATTATAGTTCTTCACTGCATGCAGTCTGTGAAGGTTTTCTGAGCACTAACAAGTCCTGTCCTGCGGCATCTGGAGTGACTGTTGGATACTCCACCTAAACTGCCTTCTACTTTTCTAGAGTTTTGTTGTCCGTTGTGTTGCAAGGAGAGACCTTTGCATGCCAGGCATGCTTCAGAGAAGAGATCTGGAAGAGATGTGAAACTCACTTTGGTTGGTACCAGAACCTCTCTATCTAAATTCCTCATGGGTTTTCACTTACCTCTAGCAGTACAGGAGTTTAAATTCTGTTCAGCTCCACTGCTATTTGTCAAAATGAACTGTGGTAATTGTGAAATTATATACAGGCATTTGAGAGCCAAAGCACTTTCTTATTCGAGCTTCAGCTATGAGCAGGACTTTTCAGGGAGCATGTTCAGATCTTGCAGAGCTAGTTTTCGTTGAGATAGAATCATCCAGCCTGGCCCTAAACACCTTGGCAATGTTAGAGCCACTTCTTGTGCTGCAGCACTGCTGATGCTTATGTCTTGTGCCTGTGCTGTGCCATACAAGGGATATCCAAAAGGCATTTTGAACATCTCCTCATTTGAGTGAAGTCTGTCGAGACAGATGATCCTATTTACATCTCAATAAATATCACCTGGTGGTGTTTCCAAACTTGTAGGCACTGCTCGGTAGCAGCTTCAGCTTTTGCATCGTGATGTTAACCATTTACTTGTGCTTTTGCTAGTTTGAGAATGGGTTATTGAACTTCTTCCCACTGAATGGGCTCCTACACAGAAGCTGTGCAGAGACCACAGTGAAGTCAAAATTGCATTGCTGGAGGGTTTTATAGAAACAAAATCTACTCAAAATAGACCCAGATCTGGCATGTCAAAACAGGCTTATAACCCAAACAAATGCAGACCTGATCCATGTCTGCAAAAGCCCTCTGCTATTTCCAGTCTGGCATATCAAACAAGAGCTCCTCTGCTTTTGATTCTTGTCATGCAGCTCATCTAATTCTTCCAATATAGTCACCTTCAATCATGCTTGTATTGATGCCTGATGTGATGCTTGCAGTGATGACTGTTACGATATGGTAGATCCATCCACCTGTCATTCCCTTTTTCATTTGTAAAGATGCTTTAAGAGGCATGTTGGGGATATAATTATTATTACATTTGGAGATTTAATCTTTAGAAGGAGATCTAGCAGTCTGATCTGTTCAGCTAATTCCTAGCAAGGGGAAACATTCCATTAGTTATAAAGAACGAGATCTTCAGTTCCTGTTCTTTGGTCTTTACATAGAAAATAGGACAGCTGATCCATGAGCACGGCTGTCCTACAGAAACACATATACATGGTTTTGCATCACCAAAAGACTGCAGGCATAAATTTGAGCACTGAAAGTCCTACAGCCTTTGCACCTTTTATTTTATGGAGTGAAAGATAAGTTAAGAAATGCTTTTGAATGTGTAGGACTAAGAAGACCTGATGACTTTCCAAAAAGTACTGTAAGGATGGATTGCTTATTACAAGTGTGGGGTTATCCCTCTGCATGAATCAGTTGCTCAACTGGCTGTAGGGAGTAAAGGTTGGAGAAAAACTTGATTTAAGCTTGACTGATAATTGTGCAACATGCACTTATGTATAGAAGATGCTGCCTCAGCTTCTTATGGATTATTTTAATTGATACTTTCTGCCTTTGGCTTGACTAATGTTTTGCCAACTTTAAAGACATGAATTAATCACATATTCTTTCCTTTATCAGCCTCTTGTGCCATGGCATATTTAGATGAGATTCTAGCTTTCAGTAGTAAAGTTAGTAACAAAAACCTGTCTTATGATTGGCAGGCATCACTGAGTTTTGCCAAACTTGAAATTAGGATTTGAGAAAGCATTGTAGACTCTTGGGAATCAATATTGTTAAAAATTTAGTAAATTGATAGCTAGCCCAAATGCTCTTCAGCATTTATGGGTCCTTTATGACCTGTATGACCTTGCATCTACATCTTTTTTTTTATTATTATTTCTGGGATTAGAAGAATACTGCAGTAGTGAAAAGATGATGTCGTCTGCCAATGCAGAAGCAATAGCGTTATGTGCCACAGCTAAAACCACACCAAGACCGGTGCCAGTGTCCAGTGGCTCAGCTGTACCAGTAGAGGGAGCTTATGGTTTTGAATACCTAACCTGTGTGCCTACATAGGCTTTCTACAGGTTCCTCTTTGTCCTGTGCTTAGCTCTCCTTTCGACTAAAACCACGTTAGGAGAGAAACATAGGTTAAGGCAGAACTACCTGGTGCTGTTAGCTGCCTTTGCACCGACCTGAGTAACTACCCTTGCAAATCTCTTGACTAAGAAGGGCTACTGGCTGAACGACCTTTACAAGACTGCACCACCCACATCATCCACTCTGTAACTGTGATTTTATCTTAGGTGTTCCACAGCTGGTGCATTACTTGGTAAAACAGAACTATTGTAGTTTTATATCTGATGATGAACAACAGTGTTAGGCAAATGTTTTGGTCTTTAAAACCGCTGTAGAAAAATTGCACTAGCTCGTTCCCAGCATGCTTACAGCGACTGCATTGGATGGGGGTACCTTTTAAAGAACCTGGTAAGCATAGGATTTACTCAACATATCATGTAATGTCATCAAAATGAGGTGGAGAAAATTGTCTCCACTAAAGATCTTAAAATATTCCATTCATGCCTCTGTGGCAGCTGTCAGATGGAAAACAAGACTAAGTAGATATTATCAAAGGGTTGGTATTCTAGATGGAAAAATCTTAATGAGGCTAGCAAGATAACCAGATTGGGATGCTCTGAAAGAACCACTTCATAATTCATTAAATGTCAGTGACCCAACTGAAGGCTTCTTTTTAGTTCCACCACCCCACCCCCCCCCCTTTTTTTTTTTTTTAATGCAAAGCTAGTTATAGAAATGGTTCTATTTTTTTTATGTGTGATTATAACATTCTGCTGCCTTTTTGGGTATTTTTTGGTTACCAAAGAGAAGGATAAAATGTTGAGAGGAAACAGAATATTCTCCCAAAAGGACACAGTTTGTGGATTTACTTACATTTCAGGCATTTTACTTTTCCAGACAAGTGTCATGGTAAAACAATGATAGGATCAGACTTCATGAAAGCCAAGGTTTTGTCATAGTCTTTATTTTTTATCAAAAGGCAATGCAATTAACAATTATTTCTTCAGAAAGCTTTTTCTTTCCTTTTACTTTTCAGTTTCTATAACAAAACTACCTACTCTGACAGAGATGCAGCAAAGCCGTATCTGCTACAGCTTGTTTTATTGTACTGGAAACACTGCGTCTGCACAAATCCAGTGGTTGGTGTCCATTAGCCTGTCCCTGTTGCCAGCTTCTGTGACTATCTGGACCTATAAACTTGGAGGCAACACCTGAATAAAATGGCAAGTCTCTGCCCAGACACAGAAAGACATTTTCATCTGAAAGGTGAAACAAACTCTGTGCTGTGGGACCATTTGGTTCCATTTTAGACCTAGTCAGCTGAGATAGATCACTGAATTTCTCAGTTTAGCAAGTTCCAGTGACCTGGTGCAAACAGCTGTATCTTGGACATTTCTTTATTACTTAAACTCTTTCCTTCACCTGAAAATTTTGGCATTTTTCTTACGATTTGCAACTTATTCAATATTTTCCTTTCCAGTGGCAAACTCCTTTCCTTTTTCTTTTACAAAGCAGCCATAATGAATACATTATTTTAAGTATGAAAAATTATCACCTGTTGATGAATGTCAAGCAGCTGAGGGAAGAGGTCGCCTAATCCTTGGAGGTCATTGGTGGAAGAGTGTATTTTAATGCAGCTTTACAATTTTGCCTAATCTCCAAAATCCTCCTCATTATGATGCATCATTTTTCATCTCATTTGCATTAGCACTTTCAGATTTGCAGCCAACTGTCTTTCTCAGCTGACATTTGCATGCATTTCTTTTCAATAATGTCATATTTCAAGTTGCTGTCTGGTCAGATTGCAGTATCAGAATGCAGCAATTAGTTTGCATTACGATGTCCTTTTTAATTTCAAAGCTTTGGGAATTTGTTGCAAAAGATGTTCTTTCCTTTTTTAAACTTACTAACTGCAAATCTTGAAAATTTGTGAGTATGTCCACTCAGTCTTACCCCAAAGCTAAGAGATTCTAAAAGAAGAAAAGCTAGAATATTTAATTTGCTTTTTTAGGAATTAAATATATGCCATTGCCTTCATTATGTTCTTTTCTTCAACTCTATAGGAAGGAAGTATGGTATCAAGCTCCTGTGGTGCAATAAGTGGCCACCTGTGGAAGAGCACAGAACAGTTGGGTGGAGGAGTCTGGCCTGTCTTAGTAATGTCATTTAAAGGTATGTGGAGAAGGAAAAGAGAGCTGCTCATGCAACATTTCCTTCCAGGCTTTTAATGCAACTGCCATTAGCTAAGCAGCATCACACAGGCCTTTAGTTAGGAGTAGGCTTTGAGGACAGGCTGACAACATGAGACCAGTAACTGTCCTTCCCAGAAGTCCTTCCAGTCTATGGTAACTCTTGAACTAGCATAGTGTTTAAACCTGATCAAGTTAATTGCTGTTTTATTAACAAGGGCTACAAAATTCTAACTCTGTGGCAGTTGTTTCCACTGGGAGGAAGGTTTGAATTCAGTGGCATTCTCTAGCTGCTGTATAATTCATATATGTATACATATTTTAACAGCTAACCTCACTATTTCTGCCATCCCCTCAAATTTGCCAAATAATCTTTTTAGCAATAGAATCTCATTTATATGCAACATTGAGAACAAGCCTCATCTCTTCCTTTCTTTTGCCATTAGCCCCTGAATAGGTTTTGGGCTTCTATTCAGACAAATGCAAACTGTTGCTGATTTGTTTCATAGCAGAAGCGAATAGCAGAAACAGGTAGCGTGAATGCATCACAGTATTTTCAAGGTATAGTTGGTCTTTTTCTACGATTTCAAGGTCCTTTTCTAACAGAATAGGAAAAAAACTGTTTGAAAAACATGTGCAGTGACATGTTGATCTTGAAAGGAAATGAAACAGTACACCTGCATAGTAAGTACTGATTCATTACTGTTGTTAGCAGGTGGCTCTGGCCACAATTTGTCACTGTTTCTTTTTGCTGAAGATACATTTTTCCTATTCAAACCTGTCAAGTTATCCTTCTATCCACTCCTCAGCCACGCAGCTGGCTCTCTGTCTTAATCATTCACCCAACTCTTTGCAGTCACTATTTTTACTTGTTATTTCCTGATTCTACATAGGCCTTTCAATATTTTAAACTGAAAAAAAAAAGAACTATTACTGTGGATGTTTTCATTCTAACATATGAATGTTCAGAATCCAATTTTATGAGAGAATGTTTAGAATAGGAGTACAACATTTAAAAATGCTTACTAGTGGGGCTTGGTTTAGCCCAGGCTTTAGTGACAAGAAGTAAAGATTATACTGTTCTCACCTGAGATACTGAACAATGTGTTGGTGAAGATGGACTAAAAAGCTGCTACTGGGTTTCAAAATGAAAGTCTGGTGTGTGTGTGTATTAATGTTTATTCCATGACATGTAAATCTCCAGGCAGTTTAAAAGACTTACCCTAGAACTGATAATACATTTGTCAAATGTGCCTTACAGACAGCCATGGCTATTAGGTGTACTTATTAGGAAAATGTGAACACCTTAGACCTTCAAACTTGTAGAAAAGATGGAAGTTAAAAACGTGCATAGTGATAGTTTATCTCTCTTTGTTTCCACTCTTCTTAAAGTATGATTAACTTCAGTTGCTGGAAAGAACAGCTTGGACAAGCTGCCTGATTTCTGAGCAGCAGAGCAGCTAATGGCAATGTTAGAGTGTCATTCAGGTGGACATCCTCAGGCAGCACCTGTAGCATCAGTGAGGGTCATGTAATAAAAGTGTGGCCTCTGTACATTTATTTCAGTTTGTTTATGCAGCTATCTCAGTTTCACCTGCTTTAGGGTACATTTTAATGACAAGCTTCCTGTAGTGCTATAGTATGTTATGTCCCATCTCTTGTAATTATTTTCCCATGGCTAACACTTTGGTGCATTATTAATGTTACTTATTGCTTCCCACAAGAGTTAGCCTCCAAATCCAGCCACGTGAGTAGTAATTGCTCCTTGGCCAATTTTGATGACAAAAAAATAACTAATTGAAACCATAACATTTGTTTACTCAAAGCATATTAGCCTTGTAGTTATCAAATAAGAACTGTATTCCCACTTTAAATTACCTTGAAAATAAAATCAATAGCTTATTTAAACAGACCAAACCAGGGGAAAAAAAATTAATTGCCCCCAGGAAGACAAGCAACAAATTTCATTTAGAAAGAAACAATACTGATAAACTAATAGAAGGGATTGCAGGGTGCAATTGGGGTATTCTGGTCACTAGAGGGGATAAGAAGAACTGGGAACAAAACAAAATAAAATGAAAAAAAAAAAAAAGGGCAAAAAAGGCCATTTCATTCTTTCTATCCCAGTTCAACACAAAAAGTAGGTGCATTTTGACAGAAAAAAAAACCCAAGAATAAACAAGCTCATGACTCAGCTGTGCATTCAAAGTGGATTTTCAATGTTTCCATTTGAGAATCTATTTCAGGGAATAAAATCTCCAGCTGGTAGACTGACAGCTCATCTGTGCTTATGCTTACATAGTAAAAGCAGCCTGATTTAATTCAGTTCCCCTCTTACCTATGATCAGCCTGTGTCAGAATTCTGAAATAACCAGTCCTTAGTTGCTGTCTTCCCTTGCTCCTTTTGCACCTGCCTTGTTTCTCTTGAACATTTACTCTGAGATAAAAAGCAACGTCCAGTCCTTTATCCTTTTGGGGGAAGGTGTCACCATCCCTTTAAAGTAAAATTATGTTAAGCATATTTCAACTGTTTGAAAAATCAAGGCAGCTATTAATCTTATAATGAATAACTCAAGCAGATGGCAAATCTGAGTCCTTGGTGAAATCTTACAGAGTCTGGTACAGATTCTTTTGAAATCAGTGACAAAGTTGGTTTCTGTTGTCATTGCCATTTATTCAGTGTCTGGTACTGAAATCACTGGAGGTGTGGCATTTCAGCTTAGATTTGCTGCTTTAGCAGACATTTGTTCTGTCACAATCGCACTGTTCATAGTTGTTTGCCTAGCTAGAAGAGAGTGTTTCAGGTAGGGGAGTTCTGTGCCATCTATACCAAAGGCTTAGGAATTTATCAGGCTCCAGTTTTTCAGATGTCCTTGGAGAGGTATCTGTACTCCCTTTGGGTAAGTGGCTGTCACTTTAATGTACACAAGAGAAGCAGGGGATTGGGGTTCCCTGCTGTTTTGTTATGTCAAAGATGAATTCCATATCTGCACTTCATGTTACCCAGGATAAACATTCTGTGTTCTGCAATAGCAGCTAATGGGCTGACTACTCATTAAGCCAGCTGATGTGAAAGCACAGAAGTTATTGCTTCTCAGAATATTTGTCATGGAAGTTCTGGCTCTATGTACAAACAAAAATTATTCTGGAGGCATCAAAGTTATTTGATGAATTGAATTTGTCACTACTTGCCCAATTTTAGGTGCATTTTTTCATAAAGATTTGTTGGTGTTGTTTTGGGGTTTTTTGGTTGGTTTGTTTGGGTTTGGCTTTGTTTGTTTTTGTTTTTGTTTTTTTCCTGTGGGTTCCTTAGAAACTAATTGAATCTCTTATTAATTTTGTCAACAATACTTTGAAGTGATCAAACATTGTACTTTGATGACTTTGTTCTTAACTCACTTCTCACAACAATTCAATTCATTTCCTCCATGACTTTATATCTTGATGACAGTTATCTGAGAAAGAAAACACATCCCAAGAACTTTCTTCTTTTCTGAAGATGCTTGAAACGTTTTTTTTATTTGCTTGCCAGCTATAAATTGATATTGGCTCTGATGCCAAGGATAAATGCTGAAAGACTCACTGTTAAGCCTGTATGCTGTAGGGAAATACATCATTTAGGCCTCGGCCTTCTGTAGATTCCTGCTCTTTAAGGGCTTCAGTGATGCATGTAGCACTTTTGGTGCAGATAGGCAAATTGTGGAGGTTACATAAAGGATATTACCCTTGTCAGGACACAATAGCTTAAAGTTAACTTTTTACCCTCCAAGGAATAATTTACTGCTGGGAAGAGAATGAGGACTAATGACTTATACAGCCCTTAGGTCATCAAGAAGTCACTTAGAAGTCTTCCATTGACTTACTTGGGTTTTATATTAACTGCATCTCTGTACCTTAGTTAAATCAAATGTAAAATAGATGTTCTTGAATTTTTTCAGGCATCAGGATACAAATAATGACTGCAATTATGATCCTCATTGATTCTTTTGAACATTTTGAGAGGGACACTTAGGTTGTCAAATATTTGTCCATAATATTTAATTTAAAGACAAAAACTGTTAGGATTTTGTATCTTTAGTTGTAGCTAGCAGGAGAAATTTTCAACAGTTTGCATGCTTTTCTGTGTGCCAAGCAGGGAGTTGTTCATGAAGTGGCTAAATAGGAGCATCTGTAAGTGTGCTTGCAGCATATTGAGACCTGGTGCAAGACTTGGCATGCTACAGTTTATTTTTATGTATGCTTGTCCCTATTTTAAGTTCTATTAGAATGTTTTGCAACGAGTTCAGATACTGCCCACAGTGATTAGCACATTCTGAAAGTCTGAAGTTGTACATAGAAAATTCATTATTACAGATCTTTTCCAGATTTCAAAAATACAAGAGGCCTGATGCATTTGGATATGGACATATTCTCCTGCTAATGGTGAAGAGGTTGTCTGTCCATTTGTTCCTGCAGGTCTACATTGTCTTTCACCAAAGCTAAGAATTTCAAATCTGTTAGCTCCATGTGTTCAACTTAAATTGCAGCTGCATGCTCACTGAACGTAGTGCCCTTTGTTCTCTACACTGGCCAGGGCCATCACTTCCTCCAGCTGCTTATGTCTTCCTTAAGGATTGTCCTGGTTTTGATTTAAACCATAGTGACTGAGCCCTGAAAAGGCAGAAAGAATGATAAAGAAGCAGAAAGAATGATAAAGCAGTAGAAATGGAATGACCTTTGGAAGAGGATCTGCATCCACCATGGCTTCTGCCTATGGCCATGCTAGTGACACAGAGGAATGATGAAAAAAGGAGCAGAGGAGCAAGGAAAAGGAGCAGAACGTCTGAGTTTCTTTAGTGGAACAAAGGCTCCCTGTGGTTTCTGAGAGAAGATGCTGAGAGGAGAAGTGATGCAAAACTCAAGCAGTTCTTCAAAGCCTAGTCTCTTGATCACGTATCATAACAAATAAAGCTGTATTATGATGTACAGCTTGATAGTATTATGCTGCATTTTTCAATTTCCCTACTGATTTAAGGAATTCATCTGTCCAATATACTATGTTTATGCACAACATTCTCTCTCAACTTTTGGATAAAAGCAAATGCAAACAACATACAATGGAATAGGACAAATCTCAGCATGCACAAGGATCATTCTCAAGAGGTAAATGACATCAATCAACAAGATCTGACTTAGATGGCACACAGTTTTGTGGGGCAACATAGACTTTGTGGCAATACACAAGCAAGAAAACTCTGAGTATAGCTAAGCAGGCACAAGTTTCACCTTCTTTGAAGTAAAGAATGAAAGAAGTAAAGGAGAAGCTGTAAGTGAGTGCTAGTACCCTACCGTGAATGTGTTCTACAAAGGTAGCACCTTGCAGTCACTCAGAGGTTTGGAAAACCAGCAGAAACATCGGCAACATGACACTGGCAGGGGTGTGGGGTGTGCAGGGAGACACAGCTCACTGGCTAACGAGCAAGAAACAATATCACTTCGATTTTTAGCAAAGTTAGAGCTTGGCATGCCAGCGGTTTTGTTGTTATCAGCCAGGATCCCGTTTCTTCTTGTCTTAAACTGTACTGTTGCAATCTTGACTGCTATGCTCTGGGCCATGTAAAATTATAAACAAGATATGGCTGTTAAGGGTTTGTTATTTTTTTTGCTGGTAGATACAGGTTAGGATCCAAGTTTCCACTTTTCATATTAAAAAAAAAAAAAAGAGCAGATTAGAAAAATGAAAATAATTCCATTATCTGAGCAGAATGGTATGCAGCTGGTATTATGCATCCATGTAATAATAGAGGATTCTTGGTTTGGGAAGATAACAATCAAGTTAATTAACAATATGGTTTTAATATGTAGCAACTTACTCAGGTGTTAAGGCCAAACTGGAAGATCCAGTCATGAAGGTCTCAGATTTGTTTTGTTTTCAAAACTATGAAGAATCTTCATCCTAAAGTCTGACATTATTTGATGGCAAGGAGCCAAAATGTTTCAGTTTAATTTCTGAGTACTGCACACATCTGGGATGATTGTTAGAACATACTGTCATGATTTGCGGAGGGATGGGAGATAGAGAGATCTGAGGGGGGTGATTTAAAGGCTAGTGAAAGAAAAGAGGAGTAAGCATCAGAGCAAATCATAAAATCAAACAGGTTGGAAGAGACATCCAAGGTCATCCAATCCAACCTAGCACCCAGCCCTATCCAATCAACCAGACCATGGCACTAAGTGCCTCATCCAGGCTTTGCTTGAACACCTACAGGGACGGTGACTCCACCACCTCCCTGGGCAGCCCATTCCAATGCCAATCACTCTTCCTGTGAAGAACTTCCTCCTAACATCCAGCCTAATCCTTCCTTGGCACAACTTGAGACTTTGTTCCCTCGTTCTGTTGCTGGTTGCCTGGCAGAAGAGACCAACCCCCACCTGGCTATAAC
Organism: Tricholaema leucomelas; assembly: GCA_013400475.1. Classification (NCBI taxonomy): domain Eukaryota; kingdom Metazoa; phylum Chordata; class Aves; order Piciformes; family Lybiidae; genus Tricholaema lacrymosa; species Tricholaema leucomelas. Next base: position 340,412 of record WAAF01003466.1, on the reverse strand, counting down.
CTCCCTCCAGGTAGTTGTAGACAGCAGTGAAGTCAGCCCTGAGTCTCCTCTTCTCCAGGCTGCACACCCCCAGCTCCCTCAGCCTCTCCTCACAGGGCTGTGCTCCAGGCCCCTCACCAGCTTTGTCACCCTCCTCTGGACACATTCCAGTATCTCAACATCTCTCTTGAATTGAGGAGCCCAGAACTGGACAAATGTAGTGATTGATGTTTCTTTGAAGTATTGCTTGAACTGCGTATGTTACAAACCATATTTTTCATTAGTTTAGTGCTCATTAGCAAAGTGTTAAATTGTAATTTAATGTTATAAACTGAGATAAATCAGCTGACATTAAAAAATAATATCCAAAAAATTATACTACTGAAAATGGACCCTTTGAAATAAATTCATGCTGCACAACATCATATCTGACAATTTCTTCCTAGACATTTAACCATCTTCCCATTATGATTCAGATCCTAACATATCTTTTATGTTAGAAAATATGCTTACAGGCTGCTTTTCTCTGAATTAAACTGACTTCTTTTTTTTCCCCAGCTTGGAGTTAATTTCAAACCTTAGATTGACAAATGCCTCTGCACTATGTCAGTAGAACAGCAGCAACACAGCCAACAATTAAGCCAGGGTTATTTGATCTTGAACTGCTGGCAAAACAGCAAAACTCAGCACATTTTGATAGAAATTTGAAAAAGTCACAATATAATCAAATAAACCTGAAACCTGTTCAGTGTTCACCACCTTCTCTATCTTTTGATGTTTTCACACAAATGTTTAAAGTCTCATTGCTAAAACTCTTTTCCAGCACAATGTCTCTCACTCCTGCTGTAGCTCTTGCACTGCATTAGCTGCTTTTGAAACGTAAAGAGTTTTTGACAAAAGGACACACAGACATTCTGCACACACAAGATTTCACTTGTGCTTTGTTTCATTCCTATTCTCAAGTTGGTGGCTAATTTACAAATAAATGTTACAGAACTAAACATTTGGAGAAACTGAAAATCTCTCTTGGACTTGTCTGGAACAAATACTTACATCAAAGCAATTACAGATGTACTCTGTTATTTGCAATAGTTGCCCTAAAAAATCTGCTCAGCAAATGAATATTCCTGCACTCTTGTGCTTTAAGCACACCAAACATACAACTTCATAATAGATTTTTGTAAAGGGTTAACCCTCCTGGGGGAGTGGTCTTGACCTTGACCCCAGGTCCTCCTGACTCCTCCCTGGGGGTGGGTGTCTCTCTCTCTCCCTCTTCCCCTCTCCCTCTCCTCCTCTCCTCATCCTGTTTCCTGCTGCTCTTTCACCACGTAGCCATAACCCACAAGACAGACAAAACCATTGCCATCAATCTGGTTGTATTTACATCTTCTGTGCCTTGTTTTCCCTTCCCTACACCTTTTGCAATTTCCCTACCTCAAATACCTTTTATTTATTATTATTATTTTTTCTTCTTTTAACTTCCTAATCAAATTGAGACTGTTTGGGTGTTCTTTACCTTTTCCTCTCTACATCTAATGCCTTTTCTTTGGAAAAGAAGGGGGAAGAGGGAAAGGCATCCTATAAATTGTTATTGGTTCTATTAACTATATTTGAGTCTCTGGGAAATTTAAACTAGAACTGAAACTTTTTAATTAAATTTATTATTCTACTTAAACTTTTTTTTTTTTTCCCTGGGATCATAATCTGGATACAAAATCCAACTAATGTTTACATTGTCTGCTCAATCACATTTTGTCCCTTGTGAACACTGAAAGTCAGTAAGATTTAGCTACAGCCTGGAATCTTATGAATCTTTTTCGCCTATGAAAAAGAAGGTAAGAAATGCAGAGACGGATTGGTTCAGCTCTTTACTGTATAGTCATTCCCCCCATTAGCTTGTTCCCCATGCAGAGACAGACTGGTTCAGCTCTTTACTGTAGAGTCATTTCCCCATTAGCTTGTTCCCCAAAGACTACAGAATAGTAACAATCACTGGATGCAACCGACTTATGTCAAACTGATTTGATCCTGCAGGCCCATGTGAACAATCCTCTATCCCATTCCCAACCTCTTGACCCACATTTCAGAATTGTGGGTTTTTTTTTAATCCAACACAGATGATCTGTACTGGTATTAATCCAAAAATTCAATCTTGCCCTTTCATTTTCATTCCTCCTCAAAGTGCTCTGCAAAGGGAACGTAACAGGCTTCTGGCTGTGTAATTGCAAAGAATAATACAGAGCCTATAAAAACTTGACTAAGATTTAATGCACAGTGAAGTTACCCTTCTGGGTCCATTAGACAACATTTTAAACTATTTTAATCACACATACAAAAACAACAAAAAAAAAAAAACCCTCACCAAACCTATTTGGCTGAAATATTTATGATAAACGTTTTAATGGATTTTGACATTTAAAATCACCTTAAAACTACAAAGATATATTTAACTCAAAAGATTGGCAGGAGATAGCAGAGTAAGACATGTCTCTGTGTGAAAAACAGAAGGCAGTATGCAGAAAAGACTTGTCATTGCCTCTTTTTTTCTGCAGGTTTTATCTACTCATATAGAAGTTTACCTATGCCTACAATTAATGCCTAATGATTTGTAAAATTTGGATCAGTACAAAACCCAATAAAGACAACATATAAATGTACCTGTAGTGAGCACCAAGAAGTCTTTCATTAAGTAACTGAAAATGGGACATATTAGTTTTATCTGTGGTTACAATGACTCCTTTGTATAAGTTGTTGTCCAGGTTAATGGCAGAATATGTTTGTTCCTCTGCTTGGAAATAATTAACAAAGTTCTAGGACAAGAAGTCCAAATTTCTTGCTGTTTAAAATGAGTATTTCTCTAAAGGAACACTCATTTTTCCTGCCCTGCAGCTCTGTTATAAAATTATTCCAGACTGATATCTCTAGAAGATTTGTATCTTGCACAACACCCGGATTTGCTCCTTGGCACTTTGAGTTTCACTTAATATGTCATTAAGGATAAGATGCCTCAAGGATTGGTAAGAAGTGAAGAAATTTTTCACCTCTGTTACCAGAATACATAAAAGCCCAAATCATAAGCAGTAGCATTACCAGTGTCTGAATTTGAGGTGGAATAGGAAAAAAACCCACCACATAGCTCAGACAAAATTATATTGTATAAATGGAGCTACACCAACAGTCAAGAGCTGAGGATCCGGCCCAAATACCTCATGGTATAATATGCTACAATCTTTCTATCTTGACAGTAGATACATCCACAGAACAAATTAGTTTAGCCATGTTTCAATGTAATAACATCATAAGATATTTATAGAACATAAGACACTAATATGTTAGCCCATGCTCAACAGTCTGGCCAGACTGGCCATTGGGGAGCAAGAAGTGTAATTAAACAGCTCAGCTGAGGATACTGAAAGATTAGTGGTAAACCACTAACCTATAAGCCAGGATAGAGCAGAGTAATGCCATGGGCTCAGCTCAAAGAAAATGCTACTAGTCTCAAGTTCAATTATTTCATCTGAAACTTATCTCTACTGCACCTTCACTGACTAAATTCCGCTCTAGTGCTGCTACAGCTGCAATGCTGCACCATCAAGAAAATTCTTAGTGTGGCTGTAATACACTGATGCAGAATCATGCCTTAACAGCTCCATGGAGGTGAAGTGGCTCTTGACAGGACACCAGGATGCCAAGTGAAACCTGGAGGCTGTTTAAAATGGGTGCTGGTAAGGACAGTATCAGTCTAGTAAGTACGTGTTGTTTAGAAAGATGGTTTAGATCACCTGAAGTTTGGGATCACCTAAAATGGAGATCTCTCTTCATTGCCATCTCCTTGCTGGAGGGATACCTGCTTACACTTACAAAGGAAACCTCTTTCACAACACCTGATAGTTGAAAATGTCACCCCCAAAACATCCTCTGAATCTCAATGACAACCACACACAACCATCTGAAATCCTCAAACTCATTATCTGCAGTAACGGCCACATAGCAGTGTGCCTGCACATACTCAGGTCAATCACCAATGGTGAAATACAAGTGCACAATGCTTATCAGGTTCAAAATATCAAAGCAGCTTTAAAGCAAAGCCATATGTACTGCAAGATAACAAACAATTAAGTTCTTTATGTCAAAACAGGAAGCAATTACAAAGGCTAAATTACATATTACTAAGCAATGGGTTGTTGCAATCTTTTACACATTATCTGCAGTTATAATGGCTTCCTTTACATACAGTGGAGTAAACTCATGAACTCTAGTGTGCTTTCAGGCCTTTGCATAACATATTAATAATACAAGTGAAAGATTTGGTACTTATACTTTTCAAGCAAAGCACTTGGATTTCTTTGTCAGTTTGATGTGCTTCTGGATCATGTACCTAACCTAAAGACATTAAGATTATTGTTTTGTATCTTTGTGGGCTTGGATATCATGGTATAGGTTCAAAATAAGGGAATTTGAATTGTTTATTAAATCACTTCTTTAAAACATTTCAACCCAAATCTACTTATTCTTCAATATCTAAATCAACTTTTGTAGCAGACTACAGTTATTATTAATAAAATATTAAGATGGATAGAGCTTGGAAAAGGAACTGTAAACAAGTTTCTGCCTTGAATCAGAATGAGTTTTCCCAAAGGAAATGTACTCAGTTTCTTCAAAGTAATAGTCAAACATATACATGAAGGAAGAAACAACTCTTCACAGGAAGAGAAGATGAGTACTCTAAAGAAATTTAACCTCTTAACTGCTGCAAAATCACAAGTTCCTTCATGTGCACAACATATAGATTTCAATGCACAAATGTATTTAAAGACACACATTTCTTTATGTAAATGCATGCATTTTTGTGCACAGCACATAAACCCATGCTTAGGACATTTGCACAGGGAGAAGATGAGCCATGAAGACTTGGACCCAGCTGAAAAAAAAATAGTGCAAGGCTCTGTTTCTAAGGAAAATTTAGTTTCGAAGGACAAAATTCCAGATTTCTTTCCTAATACCAGTTGGCACAGAGGGAAGCCAAGGTGGCTGTAAGCCAGCTCTACCTCAGCCAGGGATTCCCTCTTGCAGGAGAGTTCAGCTGTCAGCTCAGGAATGCTTTATCCTCTCAGTGCAAAGGAGCCAGCACACAGTCCAGGATATGGCTTAGTATTTCTTTGCCTACTGAAGTCAATTTTATGGCAGTTAGAGCAGAAAGAAGACTCTTGCCAGAAAAGCAGGCTGGCAGAGAGAGAGAGAGAGCCATATTCAGCGATTTATCTAGAGTTTAATTTTCTGCCACCAGTTCAATGCAAGAAGAAATGTTACCATTTAGCTCTTCATTTATAGCTCGCAGTGACATTGCTTAAACTTAGGCTACAGTAAGAAAGGAATAAGCAGATTTAAAGATTCTACTTCCTTGTCAGACCTTTTTTTGTCCCCCTCATTTATATTTTGTTCTTATTTCGTCCCCTTGTGTCATCCTCTTTGTACTAAGTTCTGTATTCCACGTTTTTTCACTGTTGCTTAAATAAATAGGTGCCTATGAAGGTAAGAATGAATGGGTAAAATGGACCATGCAACGCTGAAATGAATCCATTCCAAACCAGATCATCCCTGCTCCAAAAGAGAAATGCACCTACACTCTTTTAAAGCATCAGAAAATTACTTTTACAGGTAAGACCTAAAGGACTTTGGTGAGTTCATAGATAACACATAAAATAGATGTGGATTTCACCAACTCTGATGCTAGCCTGTGAGTCTTTTGTGTATACAACAGCATAAGTTTCTGGATGACAAAAAGATTCTTTTTGTTATTGGGATGAACAACAATTTGGGGAGACAAGAGAAACAAAAATCTTATGTAAGATTTTATTCTTCTAAAGTAAGAAAAACATAAGCAAAATTTTCAGCAGAAGCTCTCAGCTGTCGTTAGTACAACTGGGATTTCTCCTTTAACTTTATCTGAGTTATAAAGAACATGACTTTACTGTAAGGAATAAACAAGACGGACACTAAACAAATACAGCTTGTTTTGGCCAACTCTTAAATGTCAGCAAAACTGAGGAAAAACCGCTAGGAGATTTTTGGCAGTTGGTTTTACTGAGCCTTTTGTTGCTATCGAAAGACTATATTCAGATAAATACATCATAAAGCTGCAAATAACAGAGTAACTGGAAGATAAGACATATGAACTCTGGAGTGAGGTGGACTTAAAATCAACAGTCAGTACTGCTGCCTCTATTGCTCTTTTCCAGAAAATCCAAAATGTCATCTGTCAAAACTTTCAGATTAAGCTCCAGTTGTATTACTCAGTATTACTCAACATTAAAAGGGCATGTCGTGTGCTGCACAAAAACCAGAGGAACTGACTTTCTGATTCATTCTTCAAATAATAAAAGTGAGCAGTCTGAAAAATGCATATTCAACCAAACCTAATCCATATTTTCCAGCTTAGCTGACCACAGGCCCACTGCAGCCTCCCTCAAACAGCAGTTGAGAAAAATGGAAAGTTGACTTTTGGCTTTTGCACTCAATCAGAAGGAAATACAAAACAGGTGATTTATTTACATGTGCCCATTCCTTTTTTTTTGTCCACAGTAACTTTTGCCTCTTGCAATCACAAAGCAAGAAACACAACCCATGTAACTAAAATAATGCAATGTAATTTCCATGTAACTAAAATAATGCAATGTAATTTATAAGCAGTTCTCTCTCATGTGCCATTCTCTCATGCACTGTGGTAGGAAATCTGTTAAATAAACATATAAGCAGTATGCTCAGGCAGTGGGACCAAAGGTCAAAGGATAACCAGCTTTGAGAAGGAATAAAACACAAAATAGAATGGGAATTTTATTTGTAATGATGTTTTTTCTACATGCAAATTTCCTGCAAAATTATCTGTCACAAATATTCATTTATGAGAAAAAAAAAAATCAAGAAAGCATCACAAACATGTCACAACTTCTAAAAAAATCAAACCCAGAAATGAAGCCACCCACCCAAACCCAGGAATTAATTTGAATGTTTTGCCTAAATCCTCTCTGCTTTATATCATGTTACTCTTTGTGATCTCTTTGCACTGCATTTACTCATTGTCTTTTCAGTAGCCAGATCATGATCTATGTATTTTAGGGCCAAACCTGAATGTGTGGATTTCAAGGCTCTTGCCTTGTGAGGGTTCAGTTCCCATCCAGACTTAGGTTACAAACAGCATGTGACAATTTTCTATTTTCTCTGGTTATTCTTACCTATACCATGACAGATTTGAAATAAATGTTAGTACAAATAATTCTAAATGCTTTAGTTCACATTCTGCCTGGAAATGCCATGATCCTTGCAGCTGCTGTGCTAGGCACATTGTACTGACTTTTGCTGTATAACTTTTTGGTATTATAAGAATGTTTTTTGGTATGCTGTATGTACCAGAAACTGAAGAAGGATCCTACCCCCACCTGGTAAAAGCTGTTTAACAAAAGAGACCTCTGCTCCAAATGGGGTTTCCACACAAAACTTCAATCCTTTTGCAAAAACCAAGACATGCTTTTTCACTCTGGGAAATTCTGCTAGGATTTCATCTGGGTGAGGAACGGGTTAAAACCCAAACAATGCCTGGGCATTTATCCCACAACGTAGTTTCTTTCATAAGAACCATATAATGGAAACCTCTGGGTGGGATTCTCATTCGCTGCTCCTGCTTCCTAGAAGCTGCACGGTTCAGTCCCTCCCCCCCTTCACACACACATTGAGATTCTTCTACTCTGCCAGCACAAAATTAAAAGGTGAACCCTGAGGATTCATACAATTAGGGATTGAAGCATGTGATGTCACTATCATAGAAGAAGAAATTCCTTTAATCAGTTTTTCTTTACATTACACAAAAAATAATGAAAATATTTATTCTTTCCAATGCTTTATATCTACATACCAAGAAGCAAGAAGAGCACAGCATGGGACTCTACACTCACTTTCTACCTAAGGAAAGGATATGTGAAAAAAAAAAACCAAACCACGATGTGCTATTGTGATGTCTCATTTGTGCCAAATACCTGTTTTACATTTGGCAATCCAACTTACATCTAAAGCTGTTTGACTTAAGTGCAATGCTTGCCCATCCTTCAATAGAAGACACATTTATACAGACACACATAGTCCCAGGAAAATGTTACCTAGATACAAATTCACAACATGAAAGCAGTCTATGGTAAGTATACATTCACTGCATAGATTTGAGATGAGTAAAATCCAAAAGAAATTTCACTTTTGCATACATTCTCTCTTCCCCCGCATAAGCAAATACCTTCAAGTCAACTACCCTTGAAACCCTGGAGACTCCAAATATGGCTTCATACATATTGAGATGTATCTCACACCCACAGGTCTGGTTTGAGTCCAGATATTAAATCAAAAAAGGAAGATATCAGTTCTGCTAGAGATTTTCAAGCAGTAACGGCTAGCAGCTAAGTGCAGGTGTGACTCTGGTTCAAACTGCACGTCCCGGTAGCCAGGGCTCAGTACCTAGACACATACATGGCATATGCAAGTAAAATATTGCCTAACAATATCTCTGGTACTGAACAGTTATCATGGCAGCATTGAAAGGTATCTCAGTGGTAACCCATGAAGCTTGAAAGATTTGCTGTGTAACCAGAAACCCTAGATGCCAGGAGATCAGGTTAAGCTGTCACAATGGTTCCTGCTTTTCATAGTATCTACAAACCTGTGCTTGTGTGGCCTGGTGCATAGCTACTGTTCATTAGAGCTTAGATCTCAAACAGGAAGCATGAAGAAAATATTTAAATACAGCTTGTGAATTAAGCTCTGTGATTGAAGACAGTAGTAGATCAGTTCTTGCTACTGGTGACGAGTGGAACTCAGAGCTGCCTTAAAGTCTTAAAGAGTACCTACCTTTCTGCTCCTCATGTGCAAATTGCAGGTCCGCTGATAAATACACAAGTGTGCCTGCGGTAGGACTGTAGATGTGAAATACGACTCCCAGACACTATAGGAAAAGAAATCCCAGTGGTAACTGTGTTCAATTCCTCAAGTGTTTTTTAAGAATGCAGAAATTGCTTTTTTGTTGATTGGTATTAGCTTAGAAATATCCAAATAACATGAAAGATCCATGAACTTGTAACCAGAAAAGACGTCACATGCACACCCACAAGAAATGTATTAGGTCTCTGCCTAAATCTGTACAGGCAATAGTGAGTGATTTCACACATTCCCTAGGCTCTCTCTCTCATTTTTAATTTTCCTCACTGAAAATGAAATAATCAATCACGAGACCTGTAGCATATATTATTGAATTATTTGATCTTTCCCATTAAAAACACTATTAAAGAGTGTCACTCCTCCATACATATTGCATATGTAAGCATGGGCATGATCTATTGGTACAATCACAACTTTCTGACTTTGGTGAAATTGCAAAGCTTCATTAGAAAGGAAAAGACAGAGAGCCCCGACAGTTTTCACATCTTTAGGGGGTCATTTATTGTTGTAATAAATTTCATTTTTCCATATGAAGGGTAGAGTCTAAACACTGTAATAGAGTAATATTGAGGTATTTATTTTACCTTATTTTTTTCTCCAGCTGAAATGCCAGCAAGGGAGCGTTTTTTCAGCTTGGCAGGCAGCCAGGCATTTCTCAGTAAATAATGTGAACCCTGTCCTTCAGTGCAAAGCAGTACATCTTTTCAAAAATGTTCAGTCCCCTGCTAGATTCCAAGGAATCCTTGCTTATGGAGTGTCTGCAGAAACCTCTACAGCAAGTAACTTGGCAGAGATTTCTAAACTATATAAAGTTCTTTCTCCTTCTGCCTTTTTTTTCCTCCCCACTGAAATGACTTCATCTGTTCCTCCTCTGCTTTTGCTCAATCTGTACTGGAAACTGGAAGAAAAATACCTTCTGTGGTCCAGCTAAGGTGTCTCAGGCTCTGTACTCCACCCAAACCCTGAAAAAAATCTGCTCTGTAATGTCTAGTGCCAGACTGACTGCTGGATGGAAGTAGTCATGCAATCCATGCAACTGCTCAGTATCATTGGCAGGACTCTACTATAACTCTGTATGCCTGACATATATGAGTGCACTATCCACTCTGGATTAAGAAATCTGGGTTAGACACCAGTAGCTGAGGCTCTTAATAGGGTACCTTTTGGATACGTACCATTCATATCACTCAGGCTACCAGCTGACAAAGGCAGGACCTGTGACAGAAGCTTTAGAAGGTACGAAGCCAAAATGTCCCCTTCTTACCTGAAGTGAAGGCAGTCAAGGCAAGCGAATGCATCCAGACAAGTGTATCTTGATGAATTGGACCGAAAAGTGGAACTCCACATGACAAAGGCATTGTGACCAAAATTGAATCCATTTCAGGCTAAATATAGAACCCAATACAGTAAGTTTTGCTTTTGCACATGTGGACAGTCAGAAAAGAGAATTTGTGAACATGTGTGGGTAACAGAAGGAACTTGATTGCAATCCTTGTGTCTGCACAGTAACCTGCCTTTATGTGCAATGTATCAATGATAAAAACTAACTTGTAGAAAGAGATAATGAGGCTCTTTTTACCTCCGTGTATCATTTAGCGCCTCAAGACGATAAGATTTCCAGTCACTGTTAAACGCGTTGCCTGTCGCTACCCAAATGGAGCACCCTCAGCAGCTACCATTCGAGGATTGCTCCTCCACACGCACCCACTCACCCGAGCCCACAGCACAGTTCAGGCTTTAAAAGCCACAACAAAGCTCAACTGTTTAGTAGAAGGCCTGCATGCTTTCCCAGAACTGAACACAGAACAGATTAATTAATCAATCTTTGCAAGGCCCTTTGAAACAGAAAAGTGCTCTAGAAGCTACAGATTGTTACTGCTGAACACTTCCCTATTACAGGCACTGGAGTTATCCATTTCCCTTAATGTGTTCTGAGTAAGAGGATAGGAAACATGAGATTGCAGTTACCAATTACCACAGTAATCAAAGAACACGCAAAAGCTCATAGTTTTGATAGCTGTCTTTACACTGAAAGACTAATCTTGGAGTCAAATGGACAACTGTCTTACCTTCTGAAGTTTAGACAGCTGTTTCTTTACATACTTGCTCTACCTTTTGTTGCTGTTTTTGTTTTACCTTTTCACCCCTTCCCCTAACAGACACAGTTGTTTCCAGCAGAAGACATGGCCCCACAGGTTAGGAACATAACATTTCACTTACATTTTCAATGGTTAGCCCTGTCCATCCACGTTTTTGTTTCCTCAGTAGTGTCAGCACCTATGTGCACTCAACAGGTTTCAGTTCTGCAGCTCCTGAGATTGATTTGTTTGTTTAGGTAAATATGCTACACTAGCTAAATCTAGGCTAGGTCTTGCAACATTTGGAATAGCACATTCATTTCCATAACAGATCCTGAGTCATGACTGGCATGTGACCAAAATGAAACAACCCCCAGCTCTCAACAGTTTATAAAAAGTGACAACATACCCAAAAATCTGCTTTGTCTTTGTAGCAGAGCAAATGATTCATGACTAAGGCTCCAAGGTATGTTTCTGATTAGTTTATTCAATCCCAAGGGTTTTTTTTTTCCGCTGGGAAATTAACATATTGCACATGTACAAAAGAGGGAGTTTAAATTCAAACTTTGTCTTTGCACTCATATGCTAAGTTCCACTTTCATGGCTTTGGCTGCTTCGTTTCAGAGAACAGCCTGCTGCAAAATCTGGAACTAAATCAGTGGCCCAAGTCTGCACTATTTGGATCATAGGGTCTGTTTTTGTGTTCACGCTAGATTTAATGCTATTAATGTAACTCAATATGTCTTTATTTAGAAAAGGGCAGTTGGCAAGCACCATCAGATGTGCTGGATTGATTAAGGTTAATGGATCTTCTAAGACATTAGGGATTTAAAAAATTTGATTATTGCAGCTAATGCATATCAATACTTTTAACTACTAAGAGTGTCAGCCTAACAGATCACATTTAGCTCAACTCTGCATGAAGTAAAGATGTGGGAAGAAAGCTATAGGGTGACTGCACGCAACATGCACAATCTCCTGTTGGGAGTGACTCGAAAGCACCTACTAAACCCAAAATTCTTAGTGCAAACACGTAGTGTGGGAATGGCAAGAGATGTTTTCTGAGCTTACTGTGATGATGAACACCTGCTGCACATGGAAACCACACCAAAATAGTTTTTGAATAGTTTTCTTGGAGGTCTCATTGCAGTGTTATAATTAGGTGCTGCAATCTTTTTTTTTTCCCATGAAGAAAACATAGAGCTTTTCAGAGATACTGTGCTCTTTATCACAGACTCGGTGGAAAACTGTTAATTCTCCCTGTCTTTGGTCTCCTGAACTATAACTGCTTGCATCTTTACCTCTACACACACTTTTAAAGGACTGATTAACCAATTAGAAAAATCGGGTCGTTCTCGAAGAGACTTTCACAGAAGATCTTTGATGATTTTAAGATGTTTGCTAGATTTGACAAAAAATGCTGCCTAGATTTTAAACCTCATTTTAAGCACTATAGACTGAGAAGTACATGTGGCTTAGAAAGAAGCAGGAGAAAATACTGTGTTGTATAATGACTGGCTGCCTGTGTTCAAACATGGGTTTTATTAATTCATTGTAGGTAAAGAAATTCACAAAATATTATTACTAGTAAAGTGCACTTCTTCAAGTATGACCATCCTAGATCTCACAGATGAAACAAGGGTTCACAGGCATGTTCAGCAAACAGCCCAAGGTCACATACAAAGACAGCAGCAAGTGGAAACACAGAAGAAAGCCTCTGAATTGATAGCATGTTGCTGGCCTGTTGAAATCTAGCCCTAATTGCATCCATGATGTGCAGGACACTGATGACTTATGCATGCAAGACTTGTCATGTTTTCAGTCTAAACAAATAGTAATACAAACTGTAATGAGCCAGGGGAAAGAATACTGATTTTATTAAAGGTAAGCAGCTGCCTCTGCAGCAGTCCTTTCATTTGTGAAACAAAAGGCTTCACAGAGAAGCAGTAACTGGAAACTTAAGGCATGCATTTTTGTATTTAACAGCAGTGTTTACTACAGCAGTGGATTGAGACACCACTTACCTCAATACGCTTTGGGATTCTACCAAGATTTCTTGTACAACTCAACAATTCAGCCTAGAGAAGACTCTGGGAGGACCTTATCGTTGCCTTCCAATACCTGAAGGGATCCTGCAGGCAGGCTGGAGAAGGACTTTTCATAAAGATGTCTAGCAACAGGACAAGAGAGAATGGTTTTAAGCTGAGGGAAGTTTAGACTTGGGAAGAAGTTCTTCAGTACAAGGGTGGTGAAACTCTGGTACAGGCTGCCCAGGAAGGCTGTGGATACCTGCATGCTGGGGGTATTCAAAGGCAGGTTTGATGAGGCCTTGATAGCTGAGTCTAGTTGTGAGTTGGATTAAGTGACCTCTAAACTCCTTTTTGGCCTCACCCATTCTGTGACACTGCGATTTTCATTGGTTTAGAGGCATTTAGATCATAGAATTGTTTCAGCTGGAGAAGATCTCTACGATCATTAAGTCCCATTGTCAACCTAACCTTGGCGATTAAATCACATCCTGAAGTCCCACCTAAGTCATATGCTCGTGGGTTCTTTATTTCCAACCACCCCTTTTTTTTTGCCTTCTGTAGAAGATGAGTTGAGTATGCAATGCACTCAAGTGAAGAGCATCTTCTTATGCATATACTTGGACAATTGGTTTAAGCTATTAGATGGAATATCTATGTATTAATAATGTCAATAAGAACAACATTCTTAGAGCAGTACGACAACACCTTGTAGTAATGTCAGAAAAACATCTCAAAATTCTTATATCTGAGCCTTGATTAGAATATACATGGGAATAACTCAGACTTGAGCTTTGTAAGATTAATGGAAGATTCACTAGCTAATTTGTCATTCCAGTAATTATGACTATAGAAACCATTCCTTTAAAATATCTTCTAATGATAAATACTCCCTTCAGATTTATAGGCATTCCACATACATACATGAGGACAAAGTTTCATTCATTTGGAGGGTTGAGTATCTGAGACTTTTTGTAATAATATGATGAATCTCAGCTGCCTTGAGATCCCTTAATGCAAAGAAAGCATTCCTAGTGGGCAAGAAATGTATCCCATCTCTGAAAGTGTTTGTTTGGAGTAACATATTGTACCATTTACAAGCCAAGTTATAACATCATTGGTATGGAATACAGGTAGTCAATTTTATTTCTAGAAATAATTCTATTTTGTTTAATTAAAAAGATGTGATTAGTTTCATTACAAGACTATCCAGCTACAATAACGTATGTGTCAGCCAGCGATCAGGTTAGGAAAGCAAAAGCACAGACAGAATTAAATTTGGCTGGAGGCATAGAATGGAATAAAAAGAACATCTTTGGGTACATCAGGAACAAAAAAGTGGCTAGGGAAGATGTGGGGCTGCTCCAACAGGAGACTGGAAACCTGGCCATGACAGATACAGAGAAGGCTGAGATGTTCAACAACTACTTTGCCTCAGTGTTCAATGCAAGGGCTCCAGCTGTACCACCCAAGCTCCAGAAAAAAAAAACAGATGGGGCTCAGTACTTGGACCAGTGCTGTGTAACACTTTTGTCAGTGGAACTGAGGCACCCTCAGGAAGTTTGTGGGTAACACCAAGATGTGTGGCCTGGTTGACACACTGGAAGGAAGAGATCCAACCAGAAGGACTTGGACAGGCTGCGGAAGTGGGCCCAAGTCAACATAATGAAGTTCAACAAGTCCAAGTGCAAGATCCTACACCTGGGTCAGGGCAATCCCAAGCACAAATACAGGCTGGGCAAGGAGCGGCTCAAGAGGAATCTCAAGGAGAAGGACTTGGGGGGCGTCAGCTGGTGAAAACTCAACATGAGCTGGCAACATGCACTTGCACCCAGAAGGTGAACCATGCCCAGGGCTGTATCACCAGCAGTGAGACCAGCAGGAGAAGGGAGGTGATTCTGCCCCACTACTCTGCTCTTATGAGACCCCACCTGGAGTATTGACCTCAGCTCTTGTGACTCAGCATAAAAGGGACATCAAAGTGCTGGAGTGAACCCAGAGAAGGGCATGCAGATGATCAGAGTGCTGGAAAACTGCCCCCTATGGGCATAGGCTGTGAGAGTTGGGGCTGTATTGTCTGGAGAAAAGAAAGTTCCAGAGAGACCTTAGAGCAGTCTTCCTGTACCTGAAGGAGGCCTACAAGAAAGCTGGGAAGGGACTTTTTACAAGGGGTTGTAGTGACAGAACATGAGGTGATGGATCAAAGCTTGAGGAGTGGAGATTTAGACTGAATATTAGGAAGAAATTCTTTACAACAGGGGTGGTGAGACACTGGAACAGGTTACCCAGGGAGGTCATGGAAGTGTTCAAGGCCAGGCTGGATGAGGCCTTGAGTGACCTGGTCTGGTGGAAAATGCTCCTGCCCAGGGGGTTGGAACTAGGTGATCTCAAAGGTCCCTTCCAACCTAAACCACTCTATGAATCTAGACCAATGAAAAAAGATAACCTTAACATCTGCATAATAACATGTCCAGCCCTGCCAATCCTATCTGGTTCGTACTCTGGTTTTAAACCCGTAGTTTAATGGCATTTTTCTGGTTATAAATAAGAATGTGACAGTTTCAGATAAACAATAACAACAAAATTTAGAGCTTGTGCTAACACATGCAACAGGTGTCCAGTTTTTCCTTTTCACAGCGTGCATCTCAAGAGAGTTTTGTCACATTAAGCCACTGAGAGCTGAGAACTTGCATCATTTTCTCAACACATCTTCGTAAAGATGTTACCCTGGAAATTGTTGGAATAACGATTGCTTCTCATTCCCTGGATTTTTCTGTGGACAACTAACTAGAAAATATAAGGACCTGATTAAAAAGCATGATCTGTGAGACCTGCAATAAGGAAATTACTAACATAAAAAGAGAAGTTAACCCGGAGCTATGGCTCTGTTTGCAGGAATGCTTGCACATGCACTGCAAACATCTAAACCACTATCACCTGGTGTGGAGATGGGGCTTCAAAATAAGGGACTCTGCACCTAGGCTGTCCTCATGTTTGTGGGAAAAGCCTTCAAATTAGCAATGCCAGAGGCTGAAATTCAGGAAGCGCTAAATACTGAAAGAGACTTTTGACTCTCGGAACAGCTTCTCCACAGGACATGTCCAAGTCTGAACAGAGGTTTTCGCTCTGATTCACGCCCACTGAAGCGGCATAAGACATGTTTCTTCGGGCACTACCACCGCCCACCTCCTGACACCCCGTGTGCAGAACCCCAATAACCAGCGGGGAAGGTGTTAATGAGACCAAGATTTGATTTTCACCAATCTGGGAAAGATTAGCCCCTACATGCACTGATTTTTCACGGATTGCACACACTCTGCATCCTTCGTTGTCCCACTTGGCACTCCTAACGGGGGAGACTGCGTGGGGCGGTGCACCTCAGGCGTGTTCCCCTTTTCTCATCCCACAGCGGGGAGGGGGTCTGTAGGGAATCGCCTACCCGGCAGGGAGAGAAACTGAAGGGTGCCGCACGGGGCAAGCGGCAGAGAGTGAGGAAAGCAGAGCACCGAGGAGGGCAGCCGTTTTGAGATGAGGGTGGCCAAAGATTTCTCCTGGCTCCCCTCCTCCTCGGCGGGGTGTTTGGGCGGCAGCCCCCCCGGCAAGGGAGGCGGCAGCACTAGGAGGAGGCGCCTCGCAACAGATGGTTAAAGCCGGCTCCTGGCCACAGCCCGCATTGGCCGGCGGCGCGGGCCGGGCGGGAGGAAGGGCGGGAGGGAGCCGGCCCGCAGCAGGGAGCGCGATAGCAGCGGCCGGAGCTGTGCGGCCCCGCGGAGGAGAGCGCAGCGCAGCCAGCCCCGCGTGCTTTCTTCCGCGCGGGTGCTAGGGCGACCTCCGCCCCGGGAAGGCAGCTGCTGCTTAGCCGCTGATCGCCGGCAGCTCCGGGCCACCTGTGAGTTTCCCGTCTGGCGGGTGCTGTAAGTAATGCCGCCTCCGTGCGCAGTCGGGTTGGGGCCGCAGGGGCGGGAGGGAGGCCCGCCCGCCCGGAGGGCTCGCTCCGGGCTGCAGCGTGTGCTGAGGTCGGCGAGCTGGAGCTGCTGGCTTCTTCTCCGGTTTAGCCCGTGCGGCAGGGAAACGTGAAAGGAATGGGGGGAAATCCTCTCCCAGTTGGGAGGCTGAGTCAGTGTCGAGGAGATTTTTATCACCTGTAAGACACCTTCCACTCCCAATCGCCTTCCTCATCCCCTTTTTATTGTGGTTTCGCCAGTGTAGAGTCGGTGGTGGTGGATAATGACTCCAGAGTTTTTATCTCGGTGTTCACTGCAGCTCTGTCAAGTGGGAGGTAAGGTGCGGGGAAAGTGACTTGCCCAAGGTCACGCAGTGGCTAAGCTGGAAACTGACACGAGCTGAGCTGAAAACTTCTTCCTACTCCTGTGTTAGGCTGTTCAGTAGCAGTGAAGGCTGCAGGGCTCCACGCAAAGACCTGTTAGAGTAGTAAGAAGGTCTCTAATTAGCTTGTCGTTGTTCTCTTTTGAAGTGTTATGTATGGACGTGGAACTGTGCAGAGGTGCAGTGGCCGTGTCACCTCCCATGCTTTCTTCAGTCTGCAAACTTGAGTGCATGCATGTATGTTCTTGCTTTTCTGTGGCTAATGTGACCTTCAGTAGGTTAAGCCAGAATTTGTTGGTGTTTTTAATTCAGTTTTACCATATCAGTAAGTAATCTCTTGCTATTAATGGTGAGCGTCTTATGCCATCACAGTGGTTGTGAGAAGCCCCTTAGCTGGTGTGGTGTCAGCTGCATTCCATGATTGATGTGCAGTGCAATAGTTTTTATGCTCAATGCATCTGAGAGATGTAAAGGCGGTGGGCCATGCTTTAAGAACTTGGGCACTAGACTATTTCCAAAGGGTGCAACTGAAGTAACTATTTTAGTGTTAGCTGTATGCATAACAGCACCTTCCTTCTCTAAATATAAGTAATTCACGTAAAGATACTTTTCTGTAGTTTGTTGCTGCTGATGTTCAATGTTTTCCTTGAACCTCTCATTAGAGGAAGTGAAAGACATGTGCAAGAGCGTTGTTTTAATTAAACATACTATAAGGGTCTTCCAAGTCAACATTATTCATAGGATTTGGTTGATCCTTGCATTTCATAACATGTCCTGTAGCAGTCAAACTTAATGAGTGCTGCTTAATAACTAAACTAGCCTCCGTACTGTATTTCTCGGTTCTTAACTGTTCTGCATGGTTTTAGGGGGTGGGGAGACAGAGTAATATCGGTGTAAAAGACACAGCTTTACTTTTGATCTGCATTTGGGAGAGATGTACTCTGGACTCTATTCAACATGAATCATGGAATCCATGGGATTTTCCTGTTAGAGAGGTTTTGTGGAGTGAATGTGGAAAGGTTTGTATGTGTTTGTTTAGTCTCATTCAGAAAGTATAGCATTATTTTCTAGGGTTTTAATACATTTATTATTTTTTTTTTCCCTGGACCTTGGTATTTGCAAACTCCCCTTTTTGATGTGCACATATTTTGGCTATATAGCAGCTCCTTTCTGCTTTAGATTCTTTGTAAGGAGTCTTATTTCAGATAGTTTCCACCTTGACAGTGTTTACTCTTGCTCTGTAAAACCATCTTAAATTTGTTTGGTCTTTTGGTACCAGGTCTTTCATCACCCCTTCTAAATGGGTAGGAAAATGTGGGGGGGTCTGCCCAAGTAGAATATTAACATTTTATTAATGAAATAATATTAGCTAAGTTGGAATAGATGATGTTTTGCTATGGCTTGCTGTTTTTGCTTTTAAGGATGGCTGTGTAGTCTACTGTTGTGACCTCCTGTCAAACACTTTCCCAGGTGAAAAGAATTATGGCTGCTGCTCTACACACAAAAAAATCATGTGGGCTTGATGATAAGCAAATTTGCCAGTGGAACTGATTTAGGTATCAGTAAGATCCTCCTCTGTTGTGAATTAGAAAGAAGGTGATGGAATAAAACAAATACTTGTAATAGCAGATATGTGTTTCTTGAGATGCTAGATTTAATATCCAGTATCTCAAAGAACTGTACAACTTGGAAGCAGTGTGAATTTATCTTCCCTTCAACATAGTTTTTAGAAGTAGTTAATTGAAACTACAGACAGCTCTAACTTCTTGTTCTGTAGAGAGCACAAAATGTTACTATATTTTACAAATAGTTGAACTTCCTCAGAGGGACACAATATTTTCCCCTCTTTTTTCTCCCTCTTCTTATCCTTCCCTCAGCCACCTGAAGATGTAGCCTCGTTGTGAAGTTCAGAATCGAGTCAGATAAAGCTAAAGAGCTGCTAGAAGCCCATTAGAGAATTTAGGTTAAAGATGTTGATGAAGTCATACTTTTGTGAAAAATGTTCCGTGCCTTTGTCAGCTTCCATGAAGAGTAGGTAAGACCAGTCTTTAAAGCTGACCACCACAGTATCCTTGACAAAACACATTCTCATTTTTATCAGTTTGCTGGGCTAATTTACCAGGCTGAAGTGGATGTGATGGAGACTGAGATACAGGCCTACATTACCAATATAAAATTGGATGTTCCACTATACTTGTGTTTTTGAGAGTATCTTGGGTTCCTTCCAATACAAGCCTTGATTTCATTGGAAACCTGAGAAGCTGCAGTAAGGGGTGCTTATTTTGTTTGGCTTTTTAGTTTTGCTTTGTTTCTTCACCTCCTCAGTAGTGTTAGTCTCTTATGAACTTGAATTTTTCCCAACTGCTGGAAATTATCTGAATTTCACAATATAGTTTGTTGTTAGTAAGTGTGTCTTCTCTGCCCATCCTCACTACCACACTCCATCCTTCACCCCAATGGTATGTGGTGAGAAATTCTGGAATAATAATGCAGGTTGGATAAGGGAGATTTCAACTAATTAGCAGTTGCACTTTCTAGAGGGGGAAAAGATGTATAGAAACATCTGAGTTGCACAAAAATAGTACTTCAGATTTGTATCAATACTGGATGTAACTATGCCCTTCTGCAAATACAGATGCTGCAGGTGTAAAGGTCTTCAGCAAGAGACAGTGTCCAAAGAAGCATTGCTTTTGAGGCAGTAAGAATGGCTCACTAATTGGAAATTTTCATCTGTTTTTCTTGTGTGGAGCTGTACTTAAGTTCTTGTGTTTTCATAACAGGTGGAATATGTGCTGCTATTGTGCAGCTGCCATGGGTTCCCTCATGCACAGATTGATGTGATCTTTGCATAAAAACGTCTGCTGTGGTCTGTACCACAGTTAAATGCAGATTTCTGTGCCGTATTAGCACAGTTGTGTAGGTGCTGGGGTAAGGTGTTTGTTGGTTTTGGCTTCTTTCAGAAGTGATTGCAGTAGTGCAACAGTTGAACTCAGACTGACCTCCTATGTGTGTACAAGTGTAAAATATACAAAGATGTATGTTAGTGTTTTATCATCCAAATCTTGGTGAGAAAACAATTACAGAGTTTGAAATAGTGTCTTCTTTCTGCAGTTTGTCTGTGGAAGGAAATGAACGAGTGTGAAAGATCCATCAACAGAACCGAGGAAGTTTTGGTCGGGTGGAGCTGTCTGTAAAGCTGAATGGGATTCATAAAGCAGAGATGACTTTTTAATTTTACAATACCCTATTTTATGCCTGGAGTATTTGTTACTCAGATACAGTCCCTAAGGCAAATCTTTTTACCATCTAAACTTATGCACAATGAACTAAAGTAACTAAATGATGATGAGGAAGTATTTATGTGGCATGTTGACATCTGTAACCTTGTTGTATAGCAGTGACATTTTTTCTCTGCTTTGACTTCTGTAGAAGGTTTTTTCTGTAGCTAACATCTGCTTGTTCTAGATTTCAGTTTGTCTGTTTTTTCTAATATTGCTTCACTGTCCATGGTAAAATCAAGTTAGCATCTCACAGCTCAATGAATTTAAACAGTTTGTGGTGAAATGGAAATTTTGATGTGTAATTGCTAGTGCTAATCAGCCATATTTAATGGATTGTTAGAAAAGACTGTCAAAAGAAAATGTATTGGGCTGCAGAGTAGTTTTTAATCTGCATATATATAATAGTCTAAAATGAAGTTAGTTGCTTCTGTTGATATTTACAGATGTTTCCCCATTTCACAGGAGATAATATAAATATTGGATGAAGTCCCTTTGCTGCAGAAAAACATCTTCCATTTAGAAGTAGGCAGCACCTTATTTAAGGTTCCCAGAAAGAAAGCAGTTGAATTACCTGCTTTATTTGGAGATCTTAGGCAGCAGTCATTGTGAATGGGTGAAATTACTGATCCCTGAGGTAGGAAATACTGTAAACAATGTTTACTGTCATCTGATGGCCCTGACCATCTCTGGCTGAGTCACAGACTGTGACTGCCCAGTTTAACAGATGGATTCAGAGCAATGAAGAATTTGTGTTACCTTGTAACATAAGGATTGTGAATGTGCTGAAATGAATTGCAAACACTTAACTCATGTGTGTACATAAGGGTGAAGAGGCACAGCTGCAATTGAAGACAGCACTACAATGTCAGGTCGTAGAATGGTAGAGATTGAAGGGAACCCCTGAAGATCATCCACTCCAACCTCCTAGTTAGAGCGGGTTCACCTACAGTAATTTGTCTTCAGCCATCCAATTTGCTGGCTAATTCTTTGTATCTTGCTGTGCATCCAGGAATATCATGATGCAATGGTTTCTGTATTCCACTTGGATTCTTTTCTGACTGCTCCAAATCTGAGCATGCTGATAAAAGTGGAGGCAGCTGTACAAGTGCAGATGAGTGAGTTCCAATTAGCGCCTCTAAATCTCTATCAAATGATCTATCTTTAGCCACACTTGTCTGGTAGTCTAACTAAGAATCTAAGCAATCTTTTAAAGTTTTATTGAATTTCCTTGCATGTGATATTTTCATGGGTTATCTTCTCAGTGCTGACTGCTGGAGGACAAACTTGCAACCAGTAGAGCTTAGCTATGTGATTCAAGACCCTGAAAGTTCTGTAGCTGTTCACAGTGTGATATTAATGCTGTTAAATTAGCAACTTCAGTGATATTAACTAATTTCCTCATTCAGAATGTGACATTTGTTTGGTAAAAGGATCATTAAACATATGCAAACATTCTGTGTGTGGTAAAAGGTCTTTGGGCCCTGACAAATGATAAATGAGGAAATTACAGGTTGTATGAAAATGTAAATATCATTCTTTGGAAATCTGTCCTCTGGCAAGACAAAAATTTTCCCTCTGAGCAGTGAAGGATTCATTATATTCTTTTCACATCCATAAAGAATGCTGGAGACTATTTTACATACTTAACACATCTTGATGTCTCTTCCTTTCTTTCAGGCACTGTTGTTGAGTTGGGGTTTGTCCTTGTTTTGTTAAGCAAGTATTTCAGCAGTGCACAGTAAAAAAAATGCTGTAGCTTCAATTAACTCCTCCTATAATCTTCTGGATAATTTTGAGTCTCTTATGTTTTTCTTATTAACAGCTTCAGTTCAGTTTTTAAATGAGCTGTTATGCAAGAGATTAAAGTAGGGGCTCACATGTTAAGTCCCTTTCCATCAGATGACTACATGTAATACAAACTTGCCTGTCAACTGATGAATGCATTTACTGTGGCTCAGGGAAAGGCTTAATCTAGTTTCCTTGTGATTTACTCTTCCTGTCTGTAGCTGTATAAGGATTTGTAGTGTCTGGTTAGAGTACTAACACCACCAGCTTCAAAAAGGAAAAACTTCAATGTGATGCATTTGCAGTAGCTTATTACTTACTGCCATTCATGAGTAAATTATCCATCTTCCACATCATGTTTTGAAGTGTAACTGAGTGCTGTACTTAAGCCTCTGTTCATCTTGTTAAAGCAGTGGCTGCAGTTGCTCTGCTGTTGAACAATAAAGCTAAATAGTGAGTTCAGCTTGCCTTTATCTTGTAATATCACTGCAGTTTAAGAAGAGCCAAACAGACTTACCAGTTACTTTTGTCATTCTGAGAGTTGCAGTAGTTTTCAGAGACTTTAAAACTTTCTGACTAATCTTTGGTAGAATGATGATGTTTGCTTTAAAACAAACAACTTTTAAATGACTAGCAGATAAAACTTTGATTATCTAGCAACAGTATCTTTCACTTCCTTTGGGAGACTGATTTGCAAGTAGTGACTGGGAGTTGAACTAGATGACCTTTAGAGGTCCCTTCCAACCCAATGCATAAAATGTCTCAAATGTTGCAGAATTATTGAAGATGTTTTCAAAACTGAAGTGATCACTTTCATTGACTGGAGTGTCTGATATTTCTGTTCTCGGATGTGGATTCTTGCTGACCTTTCTAGGCTTTGATTCCCAGGCTATTAAGACATGCCAGATCATGTGTGCTGTGATAACTGTGGACATACCACATTGTGCTTGGCTGTTAGTTATTTGCATGCATCTGAGGTGTACTGCTGGATACTGAACTTTGTATAGTCTAATTCAGGAACAGGGCTTTTAAGGAAGAAAATGTTCTCCAGCAGAGCAGAATCTTCCCAAGAAAGTGAAGACATTGATTTTTAAACAAGCATTTACTGAACTGTGGAAAAAGGAGGGAGACAATGAGAACAGAACCTGAATTTGGCAAGTTTTGTGCAAGAAAGTGTCATATGTGCTCCATGAGTACTTGGTGCCAGGAGGTGGACAGAGCACTTTGGCACCAGGAATGCTGAAAAGCTTAGCCTTAAATGAAACACTTCTCTCATTTAAGTCTTTGGCAATATTTGTAGAAATGGAAGATCTGGTTTTCTTCCCTTTTTGTTGGGAGCTGTCAAATATTAGTGTTTTTTTCCTCCTCAAGGCTCCTTCCTAGGAGAAATAGAGGAAAGAAGTAAAATTATTTATGAGGCTAGAATAATTATTACCCCAATAAGGGAAAATTGGATTAGTCTCCTGGAATTGGAGGACAAGCCAAAGAATTCCTTCTCAGTCTTAAGACTGAGAAAACCTGTGGTTTCTCTTTTGCCCCCTTAGAAGACAGTTTGCTGTGTGTGGGATCCTTATAAGCTTGCAATATGAGCATGCAGTATGCTTTTGTATTTGTGGGGTGCACTGGGTCATCTTCCATACTGCACTTCAAAGAACAGGAGTAAAGTACCCAGTACAATTGTGAAGCCTTGTAAGAAGCTTAACAAGTTGGACAGATGTCAGAGACAGAGATGAGCTCTACAAACCACCTTTCTCCCATGGAGCAAAAGCGTAGGCTGGATTGAACTCCAGTGATCCTTTCTTCTCTGAATCAGCCCTCTGTGATCAGGTTGTACTTGATTGGATTGCTGAGATGTAAATATCTGGTGCTTCCCACACATCGTTCAGAATATATAGGTACTTTTTAGAACCCCTTAATCCTTCCATGAGTGTTCAGCAGAGTTGTAGCAGTGAATGTTAAGTGTAAGTTTGAAATGAAAAAAGTCTTGGGATTAATTTCTTTCATCAGCTACCTGCTTAATCTGTACAGAATTCTCTGCGTTGAGTGTGTTTTGAGATGTTTGAAGTACTTCTGCTCTGTACATTAATGGGACTCAAGTTATGAAGAACTTATTTTGGGTTTGTAGTGTTTACTGAATTCAATTAGACTTGATTTTTTTCAGTCTTAGTGTCACTACTAGGATGACTGTGTTTATACTGTGAAATTGTTTGATTGAACGTCTGTATCTGATTGCATGTTCCTGGTACACAGTGGAGACAGTGCAGCTATGGTGGCAGAGCTGGGTGTAACAGAACCACAGCTGGACTCAATAATCTTAGATATTTTCCCACCAGAAAAATCTATGGTTCTATGCTATTAGATTTGCCTTCTTAGTTTTATAGCCCTTGTTTATGTTCAGGCTGCTGATAATATCAACAAAGTCAGTTTAAAACTAGCTGAGGCCAAAATCAGCATAGTGATAGGGGTAGTAAGAATCTAAAAGTTATGTTAGTGGATAATTTGGTGAGTGGGAGCATTGTTGCATCATAAATACTAATTATAAAGATTTCTTACAACAGAGACACTAGTACCATTCCATTCCTAACTTTCAGCTTATATAAATATGCATATTAGTGCAGCATTTTAGGTTTTTTTTCCTTGATACAATATTAAGGAAAGAAAAAATGTGTGTGTGTGTGTAGAAGAAATCTACAATCTGGAAGAGAATAGTTGAAAGACAGATGTTCTATCTCAGATAAAAAATAAACTCTTTGCAGTACTTCCACTTTTCTGTGTGTGCATGTGAAATATGTAAGTTGAAAACTTTCTGTTATCAACTGAAGTGCAAGGTAAGAATATTTATTTCACTCCAGTCTGAATCAGCATTAAGTCAGCTTGCCAGCCAGGAGAGTTTTAATGCTCAGTAGTTAGTGCTGGAGTTATATTTCTTTTGTCATCTGTGTGCTGAATTTTGCTGATCTCTTTGATCTCAGGGCAAAGGCTTAGGAACCAACATTATCCTGTTGATATCTGTACTTCTGTTAGTCTTGCACATGTGCATCATTGCATCTGCTTATTGGGAGCTACTGATGCTTGGAAACCTAATGCCTGACTCATAGGGCCAGCCTTAAAACCCAGTGGGTGTGCTGTCTCTATGTGGAGCCTTGACCAATCTTCCTGTGACAAGGCTACTGAGTGAGTTGTGAAAAGGCAAAAGGAGTATCTCATTTGTTAGAACAAAAGGCTAGCACAATGGCTAGCTGAGATTTTCCATTGGTTTGCCACAGTTGTGATGGAGTTTGTTGTTAGTTTCGGCTGCATACTGTGTACTATTTGGCTTTTGCTTTGGTTTTCTCTTTCCTCCCACCTGCCTTAGGTAAACTTGAAATTTCAAGTGGATTATTCAGAAGGATACAGAATGACACTTTCTGCCTTGTGTGTCTGATCCTTCTCATGATACATATTTTTTTGATTCAGATGTTCTGAGATGTGCTTAAATGGCTACCCTGGAAATGCTTAGCAATTCACTAGCCATGCTGGAGCTTTTTCATGTGAAAACCAGCATTATTAGGGAGTGCCAGAATTTGAGGCTTTTTACATAAAAGCAAACAACAACACCCCCTCCCCCCCCCAAAAAAAAAATCCCAACCAAAACAACAAATAAAAGAGCAAAACCAACCAAAGAAGAAACCCCAAACAATCCAAACCCCGTGGGTGATCTGCTTCTTAAAGCTAGGGTGATTTTGATTGTTGACTCAAGGAAAACCATCAATGTTTTGGTTGTCCTTGGACTTCAATGTCAGTCCTTGTCTATGCTCTCTGAAGAGCAAACTATAATTAGGAAATCTAGAAGCTGTGTTTCTCAAAGCAAAAAGAGGTTAACAATAGTTGAAACAGCAATTTGCCCTGACAGTAAAAGCAGCTAATGTTACTTTGGACTATGCTGGGAGGATTATCAAAGGTTGTGATGCTTCCCATCTATTCTACACAGATAAGGCTGCCTCTGTGAGTACTGCATACATTTCTGCTCTCACCCACATGAGAGAGAGATGAACCAACTGGAGAAGGTCCACTCAGTGGCCATTGAGGTGTTCAAGGCTGAGCTTACAGAAGGCACAGCTCTTCTCTGTGGGGATTTCTTGACTTCAGATAACTATCTCAAGGGTGGGCACAAAGAGGACAGAGCCAGGCTCTTCTCTGTAATGCTCACTAACATGCATGCTCACTGAAATGTATGAGGTGTTGTCTAAGTGTATGGAAACAGTTCTTTGCTGTGAGGTTGACTGAGCACTGACACAGACTATCCAGAGGAGATGTGGAGTTCCTCTGCTTGGAGATATTTAAAAGCTTACCTGGACATGGTCCTGGGCAACCAGTTTGGGGATGGCCCTGCTTGAGCAGAGGGACTGCACCAGATAACCTTCAGAGGTCCCTCCCAAACTCAACCATTCTGTGGTGGACTGTAGACTACTTCCAGTTCTGGTTCTGGTCACTCTGAATTTGACTGTTTCTGGTGTCTTGCTCCTTTTGTGCTACAGTTGTATTTATGTGCTAGAATTTTGCTTGGAAGCTACTGCAACACTCAGTCACTTGTAGAATTAAACTTGAAAAACACTGAATTAGTAAAGTTGCAGTACAAAAGCAAGGGCTTTATTTGCAGAATAGAGAAGAGAGAGCTTCCAGAAGAGTTCAAGAATGGTGCTTTAAGATAATATATAAAAGAAAGCAGAGAACTCTTTACTCAAAGGCTTAAGTGACCTGATAAAGAATCCTGAAAATGTTGCTACCTTCTGAATATTCTTTGTCTTTTTGTATTAGGTTACTGCTTACCTGGCTGATGCTCCCAGACTGAGAATGGCATGCTGTGGAGGACACTGCAGTGGAAGTGTTTAATCCCCTTCTTTTTGGTATGTTTTCACTCTTCATAACAAAACGTGTTTATAACACTTGAGTTATTGCAAATGTATCTGCAAAATAATGATGGGATGCAAGAGTACAAGGCTGACTTAATCAAAAGCCATTATAATCACAATGCAAAAAAAATCTGTTTCATTTCTATTGCCTGGTGGTTTATTTAAAATCATTTTGAAGAGGCAATGTCTGAAGTTCTTGTGTTCAATGAATAATTATGATGAGCTGTTAAGTAATGCAGTGCTGTAAATCCAATTGTGTACCACTGAAAGTGTTTTGCCTGAGGAGTTTCTTTAGGATAACTTTCTGATTATTCTCAAGTACTTAATCTTCAATATCTGCCATGATATTGAGGAACTACAGGGGGTCTGAGTTCCAGGTAACCTCTGAAATTCTTGCACTAATGTAAAAATATGTATAAGGTTAATGAGGAGGTACATGGACATCACACATCTTGGAGATTGTATTACAGTCATCTTTCAGTGTGGTCTGGTCTTTTAGAAACTTAAAATTACTTCAAAATGCTAATAAAATGGTCAATACAGAAAGCCCTAAGCACCTTAATTAACAGGAAAACAATATATGCTTAAGGGTGATTTTCAGTCTGTTGCATTTTTAAGGATGCAGAATTCTTACCAGAAAGATTCCAGTTCAGATGAGTACAAATCTCACAACATGAGAGACTCTAACTTGGGGTGGAGGAAATGGAGTTTAAACACACAGGCAGCTGAAGGATAAGCATGAGTAACCTCTTTGCAAGGAGTCCTTTGATTCTTTTGTTCAGTCAAATATCAGTTAGTCTAACATTGTTTACATTACGAAAGTACTTGCCACAAGTGAAGCAAAGGTAGAGGGAATTGAGTATCTCCAGGTCGTTCGGTAAATCTTACTTCCTTGCAAGACTCTAGCATAATGCCAGTTTTCTCCACTTCATCCACAAGCAAAAGACGATATTTACACTTGGGCAGCTATCTGCTTTGCAGATGGGATGGCCTCTGCCTGTTGGCTGTCAATGTGAATTGCATTAGGAAATGAGATTTAAAACTTCTGGAGTTCTGGGGTAGGCCTTCTTTGCCTGAAGTCTCACTTCAACTGTGCTACAAGGCAGTCATTTCTTAGTGCTGACTATTTTAAGCCTCATGTTGAACAGCAAGGCTCTTGCCTCTTATTCCTGTCACTGATACTCTTGCCTGAATTTGTTAGGGCAGGTTCAGAGCCAGCAGCAGAACTTGACTGAATTAAGAGTGACAGGTGTCTGATTCTTGGATTTTTCTATTATTCAGAAACTTCTAAAAGAATTACCTCTAGGCCAGATGTTTGGCTGTCTCTAGTCCCCTGCCGTCCCTATTTTGCTTTAAGGCAAGAAATGAGGATTTCCCTTGCATAGAAAAATCTCCAGTGCAGATCTAATGCAGCATCCTCATGTTGGATCTGCTGCCTCAAATCCTGGTTCATCGTTTGCCACAGATGCATTGAAATATCTTGGAGAAGGGACAAAGATAGTGGTAGAGAGAATATCAGCATTATATTAAACTGTAATCCGTCCCTCTGCTGTTTTGGGCATGCTCCTCTCTGCCCTTGTTGTTGTTTGGATGCTCCTAGGAATCTAGCCTTGGATACTTGGATAGTTTTCCCCATCTAGCCTGTGGATCACCAGAAACAGAACTGCTCAGCATAATGCAGTACCATGAAGCTAGTTCCAAGCAAGATTCCCCCAGTGCTGGAAGCAGTGTAGCTGTGTTAGTGACCTGAGCAGAGCTTCCATTTACCTCGTTGGGCAAATCTTGGTGCTGATGATGTAGTTTGGGTATCTCTAAACTGAGCTGTAGTCTGGAGTTCGCAGGTTCTCCACCCTGTTGGAGTTAACTCTTACACGGCAGGTTAATGTGGGTTTGTGCACTTAAGAAATACATATAGAGGTATCTGTTAAAATTTTTAAGGGGTGTTGAATGATTGGTGAAGTTGTATTGGTTCTACTGGAAGCAGAGGGCTCTACACATTGAACCAGATAGGTGTCCAAATAATAATTTGGAATTAAGCCACTTTTATGTTATTATCTTTTTATTCTCTCCAGCCTACTTGTCTATCGGAGCAATCTCTCTTCTCTTTTTTTCTCCTTAAGTAATGTCTGTGAATATTTTGTGATTAAAAAATAGAATGTAGTGTTCAAAAAAAAAAAAAGGCACTCTGAGACTCCTGACTGGAAACTGATTTATTTAAAAATGTATCTTCAGATAACTAAAGATAAAATGGATCTTTCATGCCACTGTAAGACACTCAGAAAAAAAATTGTTTTCTAGTTTATAATGCAGTGTTGCAGTTGCTAACTGACCCAGCCTTTACACTACAGGAATTTTTGGAACTGAGTGAGCAGTCAAGCAGAAGCTGAGCTGAAGCAACAACTCTGATGAATGACATCTCAAAGCAGAAAGAATGTTTTTTAATAACTTAAGGCATTGCCTGCAGAAAGGGACAACAAAGAACTTGCAGTCTATTCATAATCTTGATTGTTTTGAAAGGGATGTAGGGGCATATGAGTGCTTTACAGGGTTAAAGTTATTTAGAGAACCCAGAGAGGAAAGGTAGCGAAGCTGAAACATCCAAGGTTTGTGATGCTTCCTCTGACTACTGTGATGGATAAGCTAGGTTACTCCTTTGCTTTAACTGCATGTGTGATGAAATTTAATAGAGACTATCCCTATCTGACAAGGAAACCTTGTATCAAAAGCAGAGGAAATAATAACAATAAATTACTAAGCTAAATGATTTGCTCTTAATTTGCATATGCTTGTGCTAAGTTCCTTCACACTTCATCAGCTAACATGTAGCTAGATGGTATTCTGCATGGCTAAACAATGCACTGTAAACTGCTCTGTAGAGCAAGACTGGTGTTGTTGAGCACCTGACTTCCAGGTTGTGTGTTGTGGTCTTTTTCTTTCCATCAGTTCTAGTCTGGTCCTATTAGCTGAATTTTAACGTTTGCAGTAGACTGTAAATGTCTTCTAAGGCTACTTGTGTGCTTTGGGAGGGCACCACAGCATAGCCCAAAGCCCGCTAAGTGGGGGCAGCTGGGAAGTGTGTGCTGCAAGACAGAGGTATCTCCAACTCGGTTATCTGTGAGTTTGCACTAAAATCATGTTTTTTCATATATGCTCTTTTGCACTGAAGGCGTTGTCACAGTAGGTTTTGTTTTGTAAATGAGCAGTGAAATCAATCCAGAAATAGTGATCTATAAAGGAACATGACTTTTAAAAGGAGGTGCAGCCAAGTGATGATGTCGTCATCAATGGTATGAGCAAAACAACAGTTTCAGAGATATCTCATGAAAAATTAATTATACTTTCAATATAGATAGTCTCATTTCTTCACCAGCTTTGAGATAGTTGCTCAAATGTTGGAAGAAAGAATAGTAGAGTTAACTTTCCCCCCCTACCTGGTAGTGAGGGGCCCTTTCTGCACACATGGTTACATGGTTTAAGTAACAAGAGTTCTCAAGTGGCCTGGGAAATATGCCCCAAGAGGGAAGACTAAAAGTGCATGTCTAGGAAGAGCATGACTGAGGCAAGACATGGGTTTTCAGATGCATCAAATCCTGTAAAGAGGAAGAGAATAATCTTTTGCTCATTCATTGGAAGTGGGGCAATAAATCCTGGCCTTAGGTTTCACTAGAGACTAGGTAGAAGAGCTTCATATTTGTAGATCTGGAAGAGATTTGTGAAAGGTTTCAAACCTCTGGAAATTTGAAGAACAGGTAAAACAGAGGAGCAAGACTGACTTGGTGTAGCTGGGAATGCCTGGAAGAGCTAGATGGATTGGGCAGTCTCTTGACAAAAGCCTTCCAGGTCTAATCAATAATGGGTAATAAAATATCCATCTGTCTACTGTCAACAATGATCCATGCTTTGAATTCCTGATGTGCAGTGTGCAATAGAAACAGGGTGTGACTAAGAGCTTCAAGGCAATCTACAGACCAGGTTCAGTTTAGTGAACTAGGGAGCTAAGTTGTTTTTCTACCTATGACAAATTGCAAACCATTAGAAAATTGTTGATTCAAAATAAAGCTAAATCAAGGTGCAAGTTTTCCAGTGTGCTTATAGTCTTTGCAGACATGTTGGTCAGCTATGTAAATGTCAGTATCTTGTGGACACTGGTGTCTAGCACATGCATCACAAATCCAAAAGAACACAGAGGTTATGTGGTGTAGTATTAAGTGAATTTCTAGTTAGGCTTTTGACTTTAGAGAGCAAACAAATCCAAAACCTGAAATAAAATTTGAGGACTTGACAGGTAGAAGACAGCTAAATGACATGGAAATGTCTGGTCTCTTTTAAAATATATCCCAGAAGTTGATTTTCTTTGATTTCTCTTGGTGACTCGGTGCTTTTGACTGTCAGTTTTATTTTAATGAAATATTCTCACAATTAAACTAATTTTGCAAATCAGGATTTTTAAATGCTGAATCACATTACACTAGTTGCAATACTCTTGATTTTTCATCCTCCCTATCCCATCCTTATACACTAGGAAAAATTATCTGTCTATCTTTGATTCATTTTGCACAACACAAACTAAGCTTGTTAAGTCCAAGTCAATTATAATGAAATGTTTGAGCATATGTCAGCTTCCCAGAAAATTGTGTTGTGTAATCCAGCACTCGACTATTCTGACATGCAGGAGAAATGTTTCCAGTGGAGGAATCAATCAGAAGAAATGAATCATCATCGGTGCAGGGGGGGAGGCAGAAATATTGTCCTGTCTGAGTTACATTTAACTTACTTTTGAGTGAACTCGGGCTACCTCTGGAAAGGTTATAACCCAGAATAGCCCTTTACACTGGAAAACAGCGTTCAAGTTGTTTGTTGTATTCACCTTGGCTGACACAGAGGGAAAGATCAGCAGCTGAGGAAGTAACTTCCTCTGAACCTTTGATCCCACATTCTGTTGCTGCTCTTACAGTAGCCTTAGGAAGAATAACTCTTAGACTTCTCTTGCTTGAATGTATCTTTAGTATTTCATTGTGTTCTGAAGCAAATAGTCCAAGTTTACTTGTTCTGTTGTATTATCTCTTGTTGAGGAAAAATATGTTCAACTTGTTCTTTATTACCCTCTTTCCTTTGTAAGCATGTGCTCTATAGAAACCACTGCCAGAAAAGTTACTGCACTTAAAGTGGAAACCTCGGAAGATGATGTCAGATGTTCTTTGTGGTAGGAGCCTTAAATAGAGTTTCAGGGTGAAACCATTTACTGCAGATATGAACCTGTCATTTTATTTCTAAAGTAGGATTTGATCACTAGATTACAGTAATCCTATTCTTGGCACGCAAATTGCAGAAATAAGTCTTGAGATCAGAATCACTTTCAATACAGTGTAGTTCACTGAATTCTTCTGATATGTCAAGCTTTAGAATTCTACTTGAGTGACTTCATTTGCTTTTGCTTCTTCAGAACATCTTGTGTGACAATGTCTAAGTAATTGGTCTCTTTAAGTGATAGTAAAAGAAAACAGGTAGCTAGGAAAGTGGCTACTGTAGCATGCTGTGTTCATATTTATGTAGTTGGAGATGGGGAAACACAATCCATTTTTGCCTTACTAAATAGGGCAGAGATGGTGCATAACTGCTTCAATACTTGCTGTTTTGGGGTGGCTTTATAAACAGTCCTATCATGCACTTACTGAAGGTGGTAACATAATATAAATGAAGTACTCCGGTTTGTTTCCACATAGATTGAAAATAACTCATCATGTATTTTATAGGCTTGCTTCAGCAATACAGTTAGGAATCTCAAAAATTGAAAGTAGTACTGAGGACACTGAGGATAGGTAAGACTCTTCTCTAATCCACTATTGTCATGCAGATAGCAAGACAAGGATCTGTGAAGCCCAGTGTTTTATCTCTAATTGCAGGCAATAACAGGCACTGAAGTGTGCAGAGAGGTGTGCTATTGAGGAGTCTCTCTGGCTTGGCAAGTTTTACAAGTTGTACTGTGCCTACGCTGCTGCTGTTAGTAATCCTTGATGGATTTTCTTGGCTATAATTGTCTTTCCACTACGCTGAACCTGCTTTACCATTTGAACAGTTTTTGAGCATTTGTCTTTAGATTGTGCTTTTGTACAGAGTCCTGAAGCTTTCTGCTGGGTGGTAGTTTGTAGTTCTGAGCCCTTACTGAGTATGGATTAGTAAGGTGATGTGAAGGGGACTAAGTTCAGGAACTGTGATGAGAATAAGATACAGGAAGAGAAAAATACAGCAGCTGAGAGAGAGGAAAGTTCTGTTTAGTCAAGACTGAAAGGTAATGTTTTCTCCATTTCACATGGGACTTGGAATACAATTTTACCTTCACATGCAGAAGCAGCAACAATTAAAATTGCTTTATATGATGACGTGCAGATGCATTTGGTATGTTGTGAAGATAATTTCGGTTTCGCTGGAATAGGGCAAGGATTTTTTGACTCTCAGAAGGCAAAAAAGCAGGAAAAAACTTTTTTTTAAACTTGGAGGGTGATTGTATGTTCATGTAAGGTAGGAGAGCCCTGCAGAGGGACCTTAACAGGCTGGCTGGGTGGATAGAGGCCAATAGGATGAGATTTAACAAGGCCAAGTGCAGGGTTCTACACTTTGGCCACAACAACCCCAAGCTGCACTACAGGCTGGGGACAGAGTGGCTGAGAGCAGCCAGGAAGAAAGGGACCTGGGGGTACTGGTAAAGAGTAGCTGAATGTGAGGCAGCAGTGTGCCCAGGTGGCCAAGAGAGCCAATGGCATCCTGGCCTGGATCAGGAATAGTGTGGCCAGTAGGATAAGGGAGGTTATTCTGCCCCTGTACTTAACGCTGGTCAGGCCACACTTTGAGTACTGTGTCCAGTTCTGGACTCCTCAATTCAAGAGAGATGTTGAGGTACTGAAACGTGTCCAGCGAAGAGCAACAAAGCTGATGAGGGGCCTGGTACACAGCCCTTTGAGGAGAGGCTGAGGGAACTGGGGGTGTGCAGCCTGGAGGAGAGGAGGCTCAGGAGTGACCTCATTGTTGTCTACAACTACCTGAAGGGAACTAGGTGGGGTTGGTCTCTTCTCCCAGGCAACCAGCAACAGAACGAGGGACACAGTTGTACCAGGGAAGGTTTAGGCTGGATGTTAGGAGGAAGTTCTTCACAGAGAGAGTGATTTGCCATTGGAATGGGCTGCCCAGGGAGGTGGTGGAGTCGCCATCCCTGAAGATGCTCAAGAAAAGAGTGGATGAGGCACTTAGTGCCGTGATCTACTTGATTGGATGGGGCTGGATGATGGGTTGGACTGGATGATCTTGGAGGACTCTTCCAACCTGGTTGATTTCAGGATTCTGTGTGGTCATGAAACTAGAATGGACAGTACTACAGAAGTCAGTTTAGTTAAACACTGGTTTTATTTTATTTTTTAAATTAGAATCTTGATCTCTTGCTGAAATTTGCATCTCCTGAACCACTGTTCTGTAGCTCTGCAAAAATTGGAAGGGGGAAAAAAAAATCATTAGGTTTACAAGCTCCTTGTGCAGGTGCTAGATGAGTGAATTCTGGGAAAGCTTCACACTTATAAGAAGCTTTAAAAAATTTTATTGCGGAGATTTTTTTAAGTCTTGAAGTTCTTTCTTTGGTTTTATCTCTTTGTTTATTCCATCACATCACATTCCAAGACCTTAAGCTCAACCTACTTTAAAAGAAAAAAAGGTAAGTAAACCCACAGACTTGGTTTGAAATCCATTATACTGAAGTGCAAAACCAGATAGTCTTGGTTTGCTTTTTGTTCCTTCAGCTGTCTAGGTATAGAATTTATAGTTATGTGGGTTTTTTTACAGTTGTGCAAGGAGAACTAAATGATTTTTGAGTTCAGTTTTCTGAATCTTGGTTAATTTCTAGCAGGTGGAGCTTTAAGAAAATGATCAAACAGTGACGCAGTCTACATGTGCAATGTGCAGACCTCTCTGATGCTAATACTATTGCTGGAGAGCTTTGTTTTTGTGCAAGGGTTTATAAATATGTTAGCTGTGCAGACAAGTTATTATCCAAAGCATGATCTTGTATACACAGACAAGATTTTTTTTCTAGCAAGTTGTATCTTTGGAGTTTTTTGCCATAAAGTGTATACATCTGAGTGTTCTATTCATGGGCATAAAAAGCTTTAAATAGAGCTTGCCATTTGTGTGTCATGAATCATGCATTCATCAGCATGTGTAATACATTATTAATTGTTAATCTGAGGATTCAAGTGTTGTCACTGAAAACATGCATCTTAACCCATTTTAATATAACCAAGGCAGGAAGGAAAAAAAAAGCCCTGAAATAATTAATTGCACTTAAATTTTTTCTTAAGGCTGGTTTAGATGAAAATTGAATTGCTCTATTTGTACTTCAAAAAGCTTATGTACAGAGACACAGGTGGAAAAATAATACGTGAGGAAGGAGATGGGGTCCACAGTTCTATGGTTTATTGGTGTTCTGCCTGTGAAAACCACCTGCTTACTAAATCTCTTGTGCTCAGACTATGAAATTCACCTTTTTTTTTCTGAGTGCGTTGTGAGCAGCACCAACTGTAGAAGGAGGAAAGATTTGGGAAGCTTCAGCAGATCATGCTAAGGTTTACTGAACTGTCAAAATGTCCCCTGAATATAACTTGATTTTTAGTGAGAGCAAAGATAGAGGAAAAGAAATTCCAGCTTCAGCAAAATGTCTACAGAACTCCCAATAGGTGGTCTAGACCCTTTATAACTCTTATCTTCCATTTACCCCACTGATACAGCAAGAAAGAGAAGTAAAGGTTAGCTTGTTTAATTATGAAGTTATCTGGGGCCACTTGGACTCTCTGTAAGCTCAATCTAGTTTCAGCTCGATTCTGATTCAGTTTGATTTGGTTTCAATTTCTTCCTCTTCCTCAATGCTCACAGGGTAGGCTGTTCCATTGGGGTTTTCTAAGCTATTATGTGGCCTGTGAAGCTTTCTGTATGTTTGGCCAGTGGGGACTATATAGGAAGATAACAAGTTTAAATGGAAAAGCGGTAATACAGCCAAATTGTGCATGATACTAAGTCCTTCTGTGACTTGGTACAACTAATTTTGATAAGAATTAGTTGAGATGCCTTGTTAGCTTTGAGGCAGATGTTTGGGGGTGTTCTGACACAGCAGCAAAAGAGGACAAAGCGTTAAGAACAGGAGACTAGCTGCAAGCATGACAGCAGCTATGGAAATTTAAGGCAGTTTTTAGTGTGCCTGATGGACTGAGATGGTAGCATCTTAACTGAACATGATACAGCCACAGCTTTCTTGATAATTCATGCAGTCTTTCTGAACCCTCTCCTGTAGTGCAGGCTTTCCTAAAAGTTATGCAAATATGTTGGATACAAATCAGTCCATGATATTAAACTGTCTGGGTTGTTGGGCTGTTCCTGTTATGACTATTAAGGTTTTTGCTCATAAAAGCCTGTATAGAGGCAAAATACTTGTATACGTTACTGAAGTCCTCATCAAACTCTTATTTGGTCTTATTAAACCTAATGTTTTGGGATTTTTCTTAACCTATATAACATTCTTTATAGATCCATGTACTTCCTTGATGTCTGTTTCAGGACAGAAAGCCTAAAAAACTTCCAGTGTGGCATAAAAAGACCCCAAACAACTAAAGAAAAGCAGTAAAGCAGACTGTATACCATGTCAAATATTCTGTGTTTGTGTGTGTTTGCATACTTGCATCCAAACCCCTTTGAATTCTTTGTGTGTGTGTATATACACTGTACTTTGTTTCATCAAAATTATGTGAAATTAGTTAAAAGTGGTATGAATCATAACGACTGACTTGGTGCCTTGGTATCCAAGATACGTTAACATGCTGATAAGTTACTTGTTTTCCTGCTGTGAGAACTGGTTGCTGTATTTGATTCTTTAGCTGAATACAAACTAAATTAAATCTTCAGTGACCTATATTGTGCTCTAGCTAATGACCAGTTAACCTCTGGTTAATTTTCTGTCTCTTGGTGTCCTGGGAACAGGGACATGTTTACTTCAGTTGCCACAAACCTTTAGAAATGTACC
This sequence comes from Tricholaema leucomelas, assembly GCA_013400475.1. NCBI lineage: Eukaryota > Metazoa > Chordata > Aves > Piciformes > Lybiidae > Tricholaema lacrymosa > Tricholaema leucomelas. Next base: position 303,014 of record WAAF01003466.1, on the reverse strand, counting down.
ACTGGCATTTATTATTCTAGAGCTGTGTGTTTTAATAGAAATTAGCTAATGGGCCATGGGGGTCTGCAGAAGTTGTAGAATGCCAATGAGGAGTCTTCTTTCATTTTTTTTTCCTCCACCCTGATTTACATGACTAAGCTTTTTAGCTTTTCTTGGGTTTGTTTTTGTTTCTTGAGTATTGATCTGTCTCCTGTGGAGGAAACAAACTATTTGCTTAACGTCCAGGAGGACACTATTGTTGGCAACTCCCCAGAGACTCCCCTCTTCTGCATGCTTTAATTTAAACTGGAACCAGCACAGACCTTGATAGGGAAGTTTGCAACTAATGCACTTTCATTATTGCAGGGCTATGTTATGCACATAAATCTGAATATAAGCATAAACTAATAATAATGAAGATCTTGTCTAAGGGCAGATCTGAACACCACTTTTCTGATGCAAATAGGATGCTTTGGCACCTGGGTGGGCTCATCTATGAAGTCCATGTTCCTTTTTCAGGAAATGAAGTTACACTGAGACAACAACTGGCAGAGCAAGGTGGAATGATTACCCACACCCAGTCCATGTTGTCTCTCTCATGAATGGGTGACACAATGCACAGTCCAAACTAACCTGAACCTTTTCTGACACATGGAATGTTTGGTGCTTACATGTTGGGAAGCAGCAGTTCCAGAGCCAATCTTTTCCTTCTCTGTCTGTTCCTTGAAACTTTTACCAGAAATTTCCTTTGGAGGTTAAATCCTTCCCTTTTTAGTTATGTGGGTTTGCTTTGCCTATGGCAGCGGCAGCAACAGCAACAGGTAGAAACAGCTTACTGAGTGCTCAGGCTGAACCTGTAGTGTGGCTGCACTGCAAATAGCAGATGGAAACTGTTCTGCAGTGATCCTGAGTCCTGCCTTAGCCATGTAAGCAGATGGGTCTGGAGGGGGAGTGAGGGAGCTTGGGCTATTCTGTGGAGCTATAGGACACTTTTTAAGGCACTTGTTAGTTTTATTTTGGGACTTTTTATGACCTAAGAATCATTGCTCGATGATTGCATGCTAAAAATATGTAACACTGAGAGGGAAGAGAGTATTCAGTGAAAAGATTATTGGGAATGTGTTCTGTTGAGCCTCTGTTCAGGGCTTAGAGCACCACACGGAATAAGCAATCTGTGCTTGTATGTGTGCTGTTGGGTATATTCTGCAGTTTTGCTGCAGACCAGCTACTTCCACCAGAACTGTCATTCTCTGTGTCCTCATTTTCTTGGTTATCTATTAAAGAAAAAAAAAAATAAACATGGAAGAAACTTTCCTTAGACAGGATCATACATTTCATTACTTGCTGTGCAGCCACTGCCATCCAAATAGGACTCTGCATATATTCTACCTGGTGATTAAACCAATTTCTTCTTCTGACAGCCTGTCTGTAAAAGATCTATCACACCATGTTCTCCTGGGGGCTTCAATCCTTCTCATTTAAAAGAGAGCAATAAATTAAGTGCTTCTGTAGAAGTAACAATGAAGTTGTGGGTTGTTATGTTGTTATAATGGGACTTGGTCCATGAACCTAAGTGATGACCAAGTGTCCTGTATTCTTCCTATTGGGGTAGGGTTTTTTTTAGTTGTGGTTGGTTGGTTTGTCTGTTGTTTTCTCTTGTGTCAAGTGAAGAAGTAAAACATCAGCCTCTGTGTTGATTTGTTTTTCTTGAGAAAGAACTCTAAAAACCAGAAAGTGGCAAAATATTAAGCTCCTCTCTCTTATTGACTGGAACATCTTGAAAATTTAATTTTTTTTCTGTCAGTCATCAGAGTAGAGGGAATTCTATGTACAAAGGGAGCTACAGTGCCCCACAGCTTAGTCCCTGGTCTTTTCTGTTTATGAGCTTATTCTGTCAGGGTCTGTTAGTTTTGGTATTGTTAGCGGTTTAACAGGATTTCAGACTTGCTGGTGGTCTCTGTGGGTCCTTCCCCTGCTTCACCTCTGAGTATTCCTACTGTTAGAGGAAAAAAACAACTGTGACTGAGAAGATTGGAATTACAGAGTGTAATTCCCTTATTCATAAATTTATAAGGGAGATGCCTCTCTGTGGTTGAGGGGAACCAAATCACAGGGTGTTTTTTTTTTTTTATAAGGGGGGAGTGTGTTTTCTGGATGTTTCAAATCCTAAGCTTAGTGATAGCTCTTTATTGCATTCTCCTGTGATTAAGAAGAAATCCAATGACAAAAGTTATTCCTGTGTAGATATTTTTGCTGTTTCTATGAATTTGTACAAATTTGCTGTCTGTGCTATTGAGCCAGTGTCAGGAGAAGATCTTGTTCACTAAGGCATAACCTGAGTCCCTTCAGGACCAGGTAAGACTCACTACCTTATGCTGGCCTCTGTGCCATGTGATGTGTGTTCAGATTCAGTTTTGTGATTAAAAATAGTTTTGCCCTTTTGTTCAAGGGGCAGTCTGACATCACCTCTCAGAAGCAGTTTCTGAACACCTTGCATTACAATGAATTGTCATCAGCTTGTGAAAATGAAGGTACAGAAGCATAAGAAAAATGGAGAAGTTAAAACATTGCTGAAATAGAACTTCAGAAATAAATTTCAGGAATACAGTTAAAGGAATATAACTTCCACTGCATGTCTACTTGCAAAAAGGGACTATGACATTGAGTGTCATAGTAAATAATCATTCTGAACTGCCTTGTTTATAGAAATTATCTTCTTAATGGTTGTGTGTGTTAGTTTGGGTTTGGTTTTTTTTTTTTTTTTTGATACTTGATGGAACTTTCAGAGATTCTACTGCTGTATTCGAGCTCTTTCTTCAGTGCACTTTTAGGTGACACCTACAGGAAGCTTAACCAATGCTGCCTACAGTGCAGATACTTATGGAGAACTTAGGTACTGCCTCTGCTGAGGTAATACCTCTGCATAAATATATTCTTGTATAGACAGACATGGTATGAAGAAGCTCAACACACAGATTTATGCTTGGAAATCGCTCTTTTGGAATTGTAAACACTGCAAAATCCCCTGTATATTACTTGGAGATTAAATTTTGATTTGAAGATGCATGCATTTCAAGCCAACAAACCGACAACACAACAAAAAAACAACCAACCAAAAACCCACGAAGAAGCTGACAACAAAAAAACCCACAGAATTGGGTTTTAATCTTGCAGACATGATTGTAAATAGCCTGTTAGTGACATTGAGCAATCTACTTATTTAGCCTGATGTATAATTGCAAAAACCATCATCCCAGAAGTTAAAATACAAGTTACCATATAGCTTTAGGGATGAGGATACAGGATGGTAGTCCTGGATGGTTTTGCATACTACTTTGCTCACTATCCCCAAGATTTAAATTTGTACTCAGTATATTGAAATCTACTCAATTACAGATTTATTTTTGAACAACATACCTAAAAATGCCTATTTTAAAAATACCAAGCTTTTAATTACCATCTATATTTTTTCTCTTTTTTTTTTTTCCTCCTCTTGGTGCTCCCCAATTTGTTTGACAATTGGCTTTCAACACAGAATGCAGAATTAAGTCACTTCTGCGAGGCTGCTGTTCTTCAAGGCAGAATTTTACAGGTCATTATTTCCTCTACAGGTAGTACAGATGCTCAACACTGATTAAGGAAACTTACCTCAAACCAGTGTTTGCCTAAACCACAGTGCTGCAAAAGCAATACTTTACTGAGGTTGCTTAGAGAAAGAATTAAGCATGACTGTATCCATTTTTGTCAAATGACTTTTCATAGTTTCAGCTCTTGAATTTATATAGAATAATTTGATTTTTTTTCCTATGCAATTGACTTGAAGTCTGCAGGTGTCACTTTTGCACAACATCTGACTATCAGAGTAAAACTCAAAAAGCAGGAGATACATAGAAAAATACGCTCAGTTTGGAGGGGAGAGGTAGCCATGACTTCAACAGCAAACTTAATCTCTTGTTTATACCATGTTCTGTTCTTGCTCTGATATTAATTTGGACTCCAATGATTTCGGTATGGATGTGCTAGGATATTCTCAGCTCTTTAGACCTTTCTCTTTGAAGATGTCTTGTTCACAATTCAGGAAGAGTTGGCCTTTGGGCAGCTGTATACTATAATGTATGTTGGTGATGCTTGTGCCACAGGTAAGCCTCTTCCCATGTGTGTTTGGAGTTTTGCTAATTTCACATTTATTAAAACCTGGGAGGGGTAACAAAGGGAAGAAAAAAGGTTTCAAATTCAAATCATGAATCTTGGATCATTTGATAGGGGTGAACACGCCACATGAGCTGTATAGGAGCTCTGCTGAAGAGTCTCTGCTGCTGAATATGTGGCCTTCTGAAGGGACTCCTGGTTGATGCAGGAGATCCACTTGCTGCACAGTGTCATAATGACTTTTGTTCTCAGGTGCTGTTTCAGATGCAGCTGGTGAGTTTTCTGAAAAGCACGGGAGGGGAGAGAGTGTGATACACTATAAATGTCAAGTCTGGGAAGCCTTTGCTTTTACCTCTGTAGCCACAGGATTGGGGTCCACAATTGAATACATATGTGTGCTCTTGGCATTGAACTGCGGCATGCTCAGTGGAGGCAGTAGCCTTGACAGCCTTTCAGTGCTGCTCTAGCTGTGTTCATTTGCCCAAAGGATCCTTTTGTTTCGATATGTTATATTCATTACAGAAATTTGGGGGTCCAGTATTTTGAATTTACTGTGAAGTATCATTAAAGGAGCACACAAAGCCCATAAACAATTAAAATGGAAATGCTTATTATGTGTTTGCACACTGAATTTCAGCTTCTACCTCTATGTTCTTTACTCTGTATCTTTTTCTGATGGTGACTACAAAGAGAAGGCAAAAAGATTTCCAGGATTTTATTAAAACATGAAATCAAACCCTTTTAGACTTGTGACACTGGGAACTTCCTCGGTGCTTACCTCAGATAGGACTTTGCTGTGCCAAAGGTATTAGATACACACCGGTAGAGAGAAAAGAGCTCCACATTCAATATAAATGTAAAAAAGCTTGAGACGCTGCTGATTATCTGTTGCTTTGCATGAATAACTACAGCAGCCTGCAAATATGTAGGATTTGGCAAAGAGACCAAAACTGTAAATCCTTTGCAGTAGTACTGCACTCAGATTAAGTTCCTGTGAAATCTTCTCTTCAGTCACTAATTTCACACTCTAGAGATGGAAACGTGGAAGGTTTATACCATATAAATCTTCATTTAGTAACAACTTCCTTGAGCTTTAAAATGTTTGTAGGAATTGTTACTTTTGGATGAGAAAATAACATATAATGCCTTTGGAATAAATATTGTGGATTGTTTGGGTATTTTGTTGTATAACTGTGGCATCCATGACAATTCAGAAGATGTTGGGAGAGTGAGGCCCGAAACATATTTGTACTGTTGGAATAATTCTGTTGACTGTGGCAGTGATGAGCAGCAATAACATGTTTTATCTCTCTTTGGAAAGGAAAACTTGATTTTGCAACATCATCTTGTATGCAACAGGAAAAGAATGTAAAATGAGTAAAGCAGTTTGTGAGAACTTGCACCCGTTTTTGATGTAAAATGTTTTCATCTCCCTGTCACATGAACCTTCTGCATCCTTCTGTTTGAAAAGAAGGTTCTCAGCAGGTAGCTGGAACACCTGTCCCTGAACCCAGTAAGGTAGTAGGGGCTAGCCTGGTCATCATCCATGTTAAACATGTGCTACATCACTTGGGCGTTAGAGGATATATTTGACACTTTGCACTCACTTTCACCCAACAACGCTTCCCATTTCCCCATCTCAGTCTTGGTTGTATTTTGATGTGACCGATTTTTAAGTCAGTGACATGATGTCAGTATGATACAGTCTGATGGGATAGGAATAATACTTCTTGGGAAGCAGTGAAAGAAGTCATGTTTTGTGAAACCTGATGTGCTCTGTTTGGGTTGCTGTGAGAAGGACATTGTCAGTCCAATGCTGTTCCCTTTTACACACTTGGTGGCTGTCATTGGCAGTGCCCTGTTATTTATATTATGTAGCTAAAATTAGGTTTGTTGCACAATCTGTAGGTTTTACTAAGCTCTACTTGATGATGAGGTATAAATCTACAATTAAAAATAGTTGCAGAAAGTGAAAGAATTCTTTCTGGAGAACTGCTTTTGTTCTTTGCGAGGCAGCAAGCTTTTCTTACTGTCAGACATCCAACTGACTTTCACTTCAGTCAAGTAAAAATCCTGTTCTGGCGTTTTGCTTCACTTGTTACAAAGTGACTAAGTGTAATTTTGCAGAAGTTCATATTTGACTTCATTAATGAGTTAGTTGTCTTATGGACTGGTGGAGAAGCCCTTTTCTGGGTTTGACTCTCATATCTCCTGCTACTTGAGCTGAAGCTGTAGATGTGAGAAATAAATTGCATTTAATCTTACAGTATGTAGCTACTAGAAGAGGGTAGTGAGGTTGTAGACACCAAACTGGTTCATAATCCTATGAGATTCAGGTTGAAGAGTAAAAAAGTGACATAATGGAACAGAATATTCCAGACAATCTGCATCTATTGTTTCTGAGCAATGTTTAACTCAGCCCCTAGTCCCTGTCTATGAGCTGCTTTCAGCTTTTTTGTGTGCCACCCTTCCCTCTTTTAAAAAAAACTTTGGTGCTGCACATTTGTTTTAGCAAAATGCTCTCTCTAAATTAGCTGAAAAATTGGCAGCAAGCTTCAGCTCCTGCATCCACGGCTTGCAAGACTGTGGTCCCATTTCTGATGTGGTACATGGCTGATAAATTTTAATGTTACTTCTGTTAACAGATGTTAGATGGGGAAGGATCTTACAGGGAACTAAATGTTGAAACAGATATGCTCTTAATGCTAACAACCAGGCTTGAAAGGCTTATCTATGAAACAAATCCTTCTATCTTTATTTACTTGTGTTTTAAATAGAGGTAGAAAAGTGGCCTTTTTTTTTTTTTTCATTTGTCTGAGCATGTGATATTAGGAAGTGATGAGATGTCCAAGAGTGAGGAAATAAAGAACTCCGATACAATGCACTTCTTGCTGTTTGTTACTTTGCTAAATATACTAAGAATTTGTTTGGGGAGAGTTGTGGAGGTTTTGTGTTGTTGGGTGGTTTGGTTTTTTTAATACCTATTATTCCCCATCCCCCAACATATAGGGACAGATCTGTGGTTTTCATATTATTGCTGGATAGATCACTGTTAATTCAAATACCTTAACTGTATAAAGATTGCCTTACTGCATTTTTCTCAAGTATTCATATTCATTAGAAATATTAGATCTAAAATAATGGTAAAAATAAACATTTTTCCAGCTGATTGTCTCCTTCTGTGGCCTCCATCTACACATATTGGGATAAAAGCAAGGTTGAAACAGATCAACAAGCAAGGAATACAACTTGTTATAACTAAAAATGTCCAATCTACTTCTTATATTACTTGTTGCCAGGTAAATGCCTGTCAGGGAGTGCAGTTGTGGTCCCTGGGTTGGATTATTTCATACATGAGGTACCATAGGGGCGCTGTGTGTTTTAGGTCTGTGTCATGTGTTTCTTAAACCTCCTCTTGAAAATCAGTGTTGCAGATGCACACTGTGTGTCTGATAGTGCTGCAGCTTAAAATGTCCAAAACACAAATATGTTTTTAAGACAGTTATTTTTATATGTGTTACTTGAAATGGACCAAGCACCAGCATCTTTATGCAGAGGTGAATGCTAACACACACTTGCTGCTGGTGATTTACCTTTTGTCTCAAAATGTGGCAGGTGTTTCTGGTCACTAATGTGAAATTGTCTTCCAAAGCTACCATAATTGTGACTGCAGTTGTGGCAGTTATTCATACGTGCAGTCTGTGCTGATCACAAAGTTCACGTGTTATGCCTGGTTAAGTATGGCTAGGAAGTTGTTACACTTTAGCAGTAGCTGTGATTTTTTTTGTGCAGCTGATGTGGCCTCCAACTAAAAAGCAAGAATGCCTCAGTTTCAACTTCTCTTTCAACTAGAGATTCTCTTTCAGTTCTTTGATCAGTCTTTGACAGTTTCGGTTCTTCTTCTTGCCTGCTATACTCTGGCTATACAGAAATACAGAGTTTCATCTTTTGTGAGAAGCTATAACATGCTGGTTCCTATTTTCAAGCAAATTCTTCAGAACAGTATTTATTTCTTAGCTAAAGCCTGAAGCTAATTCTGTCTGTGAACTTGTGATGCCACCTTGTAGTAAAGGAAACTGCAGTGACATGTCTGTGCCAGCGCTCTGTTCTTTTTAATGCTGATTCTTCATCTTTCTCCAGACCTTGCCTTACATATGGTGTGCATGATGAATTATGAGAGAACTCTGCCCCAGTTTAAGGTGTATTTTATTAACTGCATTAAATGTAAGAGATTGGAGGAGCCTTCTCCTTTGAAACTGAATCTCTTCAGAGTTCCTTCTGAGCATTCCTGTTAGAGAAGTTGTTTGACAATTGGTGTCAACTAGTAGTTTTGTTTGGAAATAAGATGCACTAGATTCTGTGTAGTGCTTGTTGTGCTGTCCTGTACATAACGACAAACCACAACTTTGTTATTTTTATGGTAAACTGATTCTTCTGTAGTACTTTATTACTCTACTGCTCTATCACAGGAAAAATTAGGCTAAAAGGGGCCTGTGGAGGTCATCTAGTTAAATTCTTTCCAGCAGGAGATGGCTTGAAAATAGAGTTGTAATTTATTACTCATGTCTGCTGCTCAGATATGGACTATCTCCTTCCAAGTGAGGTGCAGCTGAAGTGACATTGTCGGACCTATTAATTTTATCCAGTCAGCCTCTTTTTCGAAGGTGGCCATCCCCAGTGCCTCTGATATCTCTGCTAATGCAGAGTGCAACAGAGATGCCTGACTGCAATGGGGAGATGGCTTTGTTACATGTAAATACAAGAAGTTACTGGAGATAATCTGAAGTCCTTCCTGAATGCTCGTGCTGTAGAGTTCTCTGTGTGACAGAACTGGAATATGCTGTGAATATAATCCACTCAAAACCTGCACCAAGTGGAATGAGGAGACAGCATAGCTTATGTGGAAATGTGTGCTGCTACTGCTGAGTTATCTTTCCAAGATAAGCTCTAGAAGCTGTGGCCAGTGAAAAGCCTGCAGTGGGACAGTCAGCATCTGTAAATTGCTCTACCTGGAAAGAGAACTCTGAACTAGATGCAAAACAGGAGTGCTGTGAGCTCTTGGCTTTATTGTGGCTGGATGGTAGTGACTAGTTGAGGGGATTAAACTGAACCCATCCTGTCATCTGTAACCGGAAGGAAGATGGGTTTTTTTTGGCTGTCTCGAGTCAATAGTAATGAATAGATTAGGGTTACCCAAAGGCTGCAGATTGCTTTATCCATTTTGGTTGTGCTGTTTCCTTGGTAGTTTCTGTTCTCCTCCACTAGCATTGCTTCAGCTTTTTTCTGGGTTCGGTGAGAGCATGCTCTTACTGGAGCTTAATTCTGTACTTTGCTAATTTAGCCATCAAACATACTTCATCCTGGTGGCTAAAAAAGGACTTAGAGCTAAAAACTGTTGGAAAGGATGAGAGATTAAAGAGCAGAATAATGTCTTTGCTGTTCATTTATTCATATAGAAAGAACAAGTGAAGGTGGAGTGGGGGGAAGTTAGTGCATTGTATTTTACAGATTGTCCTTACTGGCTCTCGTGTATAGGCCTAGATTATACCTCTGTTCTTGCTTATTTAAATAAAACGGCAAACTTCTGATTGTGATAACAAAAAAGAAAGTCTAAAGAATTCTTTTTCTGCCTAGTATTACAGTCTTTGAAGCTGGAATCCTTTTCCTTCTGTCATTTTTTTCTGTTCTCTCTGTTGCAGTTTCTTGGTACCACCATTAGTTTTGATAGTAGCTGCCTTTCACTGACAGCTTGTTGCACAGTGTGATATTTACCAATACATGATTGACAACACAATTCACTGTCTTATTTTCTTCAAATGTTCTATTATCTAGGCCACAGACTAAAATAGCTTTGTACAGAAGTTAGCATTAAGCCTTTGGAAGCTCTACACCGGATCTTATCATATGAACATGTTCCAGTTTAAACTGAACCTTGCAATAACAAATTAATGACAAATAACAGACTGTGTCCTATAGCAAGATAACCTGAACTGGTCTGTTTTGGAAGACAATAATTGTTTTCAAGATGTATGGAAAAATACGATAGCCATTTGTTAATGTCCACAGAATAATGCTGTGGGTTTTTTTTTTCTTCAAATGAACTTTTATATCTTAAAGGATTTTTCACAACAAAAATATCCTACTCCATAATGCACACTTACCAAAATCAATATGCAGAGCATGTGATCACAAGACAAGCACAGTTGGCATATGAATATCAGTTTTAATTGAGGCTGTTCCTACATTCTGTATGCTTCAAGGGAATTAATGGTAGTGTTGCAGTCCTTCAAGAAAAATTAATTATCCCTGCTGGTTCCTAGTTCCTGTGCTTAACCCTATTTTTTGATAGCCCAGCAGGTTTGGAGAGACACTGCTTATTTAGACAGAATATGTCATTGCTTCAAGGGGAGGGTGTGGGCATTTAAAAATTTACCAGCTGTTTCGGGTCACTTACAGCTTAAGCAGCTCTTCCGTTTGGAATGATTTATTTAGCTGGCCTCTCATTGAGTTGTCAGCAGTTTGCAGAGGCTGTAACCATGTGAAGAAAAGATCCCAATTTGTCAGCTTGAGGAGAGGGGAGTTTGTAGCTGGAGAGATAAAGGAGTTAGTTCATTTTGTGGGTCTGAGTTGTTGGTTATCCCCAGATGCAGCACTGAAAGGAAGGCAGCTCTTACTCATACGTTTATGATTAGAGACAGAAAATAGAAGATTTTAGTGTGAGGGGTTAAAGGAAGGTAGCAGAGATGGAAATGGGGTACTTCTTCTGAAAGACGTGAGAGAATGTGCATGTGTGCACATTTTATACCTCAGAGGGAAAACTAGAGGGAGTTGTCAGAACTGTGAGCAGATATGAACAAGGAGCTGAGCTTTCCCACATCTTGAGAATAAGATGGTATGAGATGTTAGGAAGAAATAACCACAGAATCTTAAATAAGATATGACTGTGAAGCATATACCTCCCAACTGACTTATCTGCTGTGGCAGCTCGTGACAGTAGGAAGTCTGTCAAATGTATGTATGGCAGAGTTGTTTAAAAAAAAACCCTCCAAGTAAGTTTGACAAAGTTGAAGTAATTTGCAAGCCTCACTTGTTCTGTCATCTGATAGTTTCTAGAAATCAAAAAAAAAAGATGGATGTCATCTGTGTGAACTGGCATGCTTTGGTTGAACGTGTATTAGGGTTTCATCTTCTCCTGAAGTATCACATCGTGGCACTTGGGAGGAATAGAACAAAGGTGGAATTAGAAGATGATGACACAAAGCTTTTGAACTGTTGGTGCAGTGGCTGATTACATTTTGAGTTGGCAATGCTTGTCCCTAGGGGTAGGGATTGTTGGCATTCTTGTGAAAGCTGATGTATGCAATGCTATTAATAGATGTCTGTGGTTGCTATTTGTATAAAAATGCATTTAATGATATTACTGTTCCTTAATTACTGACCTTTTGCACCTAGAAGTGCTTTCTGTAGAATCAGTTCAGCACTAACAGTGCAAACCATATTCTGAAAACGCAGTTTGAAACTAAACTTTGTCTCTTTGCTCTCGTGTTACGGGAAGCTGCTGAGATTTCTAAACTCTTATCCTTTGAGTGCATTGTATCCACAGCTAATTCAGTACCAGAAGGTTCAGGTTCTTTCACCCATGGGCTCGTACTAAGCGTAGTCCACACTAGCCTAAGTCATCAGTGTTTGTGTTGCATGTTTTGTGGATGTTACGTACATGCGGAAAACTATTGTTTGAGGCAAATGATACTGAGAATCTAGAATGGATGTTGATGTAATCTGTCAGCTATGTTGTGTATGTGTGTCTCATACTGTATTACAATGACTTACTGGAGTAGTAGATTATAACCAGAAGTTTCAGGGATTTTTTACTTTAGGTGGGTTTAACTTTGTCTGTCTGTGCTCCCAGTACAGCTATTAGTAGAAATCAATGTTTCTTATAGAAATTAGCAAATTCATATATAGTATTTAACATGATTTGTATTGGTGGGATATGCACAGCTCTGTTTACAGCCTGCTCGGGTTAGTGAATCAGTATTTAAGATGCACACAGGCTAGGATTACCAGATAATTTTGGACTCCTTCACATACCCAGTCACTAAAAATAGTCCAGCAAAATAGCACTCCAATGGATGTGCAAAAAACATAGACTTGATTGTTTTGCTGGAGTTGACTTTCTGTTGGTTTCTGCTATGTACTGGATCTGGGTCTTTTTAGATACCTGACTTGTTGCTTATTTTCTGTTTAATGGCTGTGTTTTTCCTGCACAAGTCTGCCCAGCATGCAGATAGTATGCTTGGAAAATACAGAAGAGTTTTGAGACTGAGAGGCACCCTTGAGGCCAGAATTAATTAGTATTTTTGGCTGGTAACAGAAAGATTTATAGCAAATCTTAGTTTTCTTTCAGTCACATGCTAACAACAGTGGTAATATTTACAATTTCACTCCTTCAATGACTGAAAGCTTTTAGGGATGTTTTCCTTTGCCTGTAGGTAGCATCTGAAAGACACCATCAGTCACTATCAGCAACTTGTATGTCATCTGGATGCTTCCTTTCTTGGGTGGCAATTCATTCATGAGTTGTTTTCCTTTATGCTTTTGCACAAGGTCATTGTTTCTTGCATAATAGTAAATGATAATGCAAGAGACAAAGACAAAAACCCCCTCAACTTCAGTGAAGGATGACACATGACTGAGAAAGGACTTATCATATAGAGAAAGACAAGGAAGGGGAAATAAAATGGTGTGCAGAAAGATGAAATGAAAACATAGGTTAAATATTGTTTCATCAATGGAAATGTTCTAATATCGGTAGGTTTTGAAGAAAATGTAGTTGGCTTCAGATAGGAGTAGTACTTGTGCTAGAAACTACTTGTGTAATAGTGTGGCTAGACTGAATCTATTGAAACAGGCCCAAAACAGATGTAAATAACTTTCTAATGATGCAGTAACACAAAGAAAACCCAGTCTTGCCTGGGCATGCCATTTAGTTCTAGTGCACAGTCCAGCTGAAAACATTTTCAATAAAAGGAGAGTATAGAAAAAAATATACTCTCTTAACAAGTGAAAAAGCAGTGGTAGCTTTATTACTTGTAAAGCAAAGTATTTGAAAAATGGAACTGTAGCACAAGTGTCAAGGACTGTCTGTACATAAGCCTGAAGTGAGCCATTCTCAATAGAACACAGTGAATAGTTCTGTTTCCAGTAGGACTTCTTTATATAAATGAGAAGAGATCACAGTTTTGTTTTAATAAATATTAAGAACCAAATTCAAGCTGTACAGTGCAATGGAGAGTATCAGGTTCTGTGTATATAAATAATTGTGCTTACTTGTAGTCTCCAGTGGAGTAGCAGACTGCACATTCTGAAACGTGCACAGAGAGGTCTCTAGCTCTTGAGACCAAGTGTGCAGTGTTGGGGTGGTATAATGCCACAGCTGTGGAAGCAATGGCTTTTGTGAGTGAGTGCTGACTATTGTTGTCTTGGCTCTGTTTAACTAGACTGTAGGTTAAACCACTCTGTTCCTGTTCTTGGACCAAGAGTGTTTTTATTGTGTTCCATCAGGATAAATGGCAGGGAGATTAAGTCTTATGTCTAGAAACTGAAGAATCTCAAATTTCTCCTTTTCCATTGTGGATGTGTAGGAAACCCATCAAGTGTTTCCTTCCCTAAGCAGAGGGTTGGTACCCTTTTGGCAATGTATCACTGCACAGTATCAAACCTTGGGGAGGTTGTGAAGATGGATTATTTTAGCTTCTCTGTAACTTCTGTAATGTAACAAGAATTTTATAGGCACAGAGGTATCAGCTGAAAAGCTATATAATTTTGGAAAGTGGTGGTTGAGTGGGTCAGATAAGTGGCTCATTTAAGGGAAAGGCTTGAGGTGAAAGCTTAATCGGAACAATTTGGTTGCCCGAGTTGTGTCGATGTTTGTTTGTATTAATAAACGAGTTAATGGCTTACAAAGGAAGTTGTTTTGTGGCAGAACTTTGATTGTAAGATCCAAATGCCATTATATATGAAGTTACAGTTTTGTCATTCTTTCAGTAGGTGAAACAGCAGGTAGAGTGGAGAAGGCGTGTGGGTTTGAAAAGTTACCATTTTTTTCATCTATAGTACCTCAATTGCTGAGGTGCTAGAGATGTACACAGCACCAATGAGAACCACTTAAGCCCTGGCTTTGCAAAGATCACATCATGATTCAATGCATGTGATTAAATTCTGCCATGTCTCACATGTCTGGATTTTGTGAAGGATCTCCTCATCATTAGTACAAATTGGTGCATTCCCTCTGCTGTGTCTGGCTTAACGGGGAAGTGGGGTCATGTAGAGATGCATCAAATGACCAATCTGCGAAGGAGAAAATGTTAAAAACATCAGAAGGTAACCACTCTAAACTTTGATGTTGGATAACCACAACAATCTACATGTAGCCAACCACTGGTAACTGTAGTGAACAGCCATTCCATTCCATCCGTATGGCAAATAATCGGCAGTTATGGCAACAGTAGGAAATAACATCGTGTGCACATGAAGATGTTATCAGTTCTTCAGGTGTGCCACCTAATTGTGGAATTAATTATGAATGCAGTCATTGTAATTTGAGAATTTTTGTAGTTGTGTGTTCATTTCATTGCTTTGAATGTATCCTGGCTTGTAAAGAAGAAAAACACTCATCTGCTGCTTCTGTCTTTGAAGTTTCTCTGATATACGTATAATGCCATCGTAATATATCACATAAGCATTTTGTGGTGGGATTCTAAGGTAAAAACACCTACCAACTCTAAATCTCAGCAGCTTTCACTTGTTATTTTATAATCTTCAGGTGAATATGTGCAGGCAATGATTAAGGAATTACTTCTGAAAAATAGTTTCATTTGTGGCCACGTGAATGGCAAGTACTTGTCACATCTCTATTTTAGCTCCATGCAAGCTAATCACGTATTTCAGCCAAGTATTCTGTGAAAGATAGCTTGTCGTCTCAAAATTGTCAGCTAGTGCTGGGAGGTGTTTGCTTGCTTGCCAGAGAATCCACGATGATGCAGATAAATCAGAATGATCAAGGGATCAACCAGCCAAACAAAATTTGAGTCCCCTAGTCCTGCGCCTATTACTCTGTTGAGGAGCTGAATCAAACTGTATCCAGGTTAGGAAAGTTACCAGTGTATTTCCTCTTAATTGTAAATGTGATCTGCATGAACAATTTCTAGCGTGCTGTATAGAATTTATCTTAGGAATTAGCATGCCATACCAAGTAGTTGTGGGGTAATCAAGTACAGCAGTTCAATTACTGGCTGTTGAATTTTTCATGTTTTGTCAAATCTTATCCATATATGTAAGCTAGTTCATAAATCCCTTAGATAAGACATTGAACTGTGGCTGTGCAGAGTGATACACAGTTCTATGTGAATTACAGTCTCACAGTATCACTGGGGTTGGAAGAGACCTCATAGATCATCAAGTCCAACCCGTTACCACAGAGCTCAAGGCTAGACCATGGCACCAAGTGCCACGTCCAATCCTGCCTTGAGCAGCTCCAGGGACNACTCAGGGGCCCAGAACTGGACACAGTACTCAAGGTGTGGTCTAACCAGTGCAGAGTACAGGGGCAGAATGACCTCCCTGCTCCTGCTGCCCACACCAATTAAAGCGGGATGCCCTGTAAAACAAGAGAGCAAGGGCGGGGTGGGGGGGGGGAACCCAAACCAAACGATGGGAAAACAACAACTACTGAACAAAATACAACTCATGCAATAAAACTGTGTTCCCTCAGGCAGAAAAGAACACAGATACTGCATTTTACCTGAAAGGCTTTCGTCATGTTTTTGTTTTCAGAATTATGTAGGACTTGGCTGTGGAAGTGTTGACCATTCTGCAGATTTCATGGTATTTCACTGAAGCCTGGGTTTTATCTGTTTGATTCTCACACAGCCTTCAGTTTCATCAAGGTTTTATTTTCAGCAGAACTATAGAAAGGTGAAGGACAATGAGTGTTTCTGTGCTAGATGATTTATGGCTTTCTGTTTTTATATGAATTCCCAGTAAAAAATACTATCTGAAAGAAAAAAAAAATGAGCTTCTTAACGAGTTAGGCTGTGATGTTTTTACTAGACAGCTTTTACTGTCATAGATAGGGAGGAAAGTTGATCTTCTGAGATGCCTGGCTGGTTGATGGCTTCAGATGGCATGGCAGAAAGTAGCAATTCTTTTCTTCCCCGGAGAAGGAAGGGGTGCTTTTCACACCAGCTAGAAGGCAGAAGTCTTGTGATAAATGTTTCAGTTATTTAATATGTAGCATTAAAAAGTCATGTCAAGTCTGAGTCAGAGAGACTCCGGTAGTGTGTTTCTTAAGTTGGGCTATTTTGGCACCAGTGTGCTACAGCAGTAGAGTTTTGCTGAATGTGTTTCTAGGAGTGCTATAAACTAATGAACCTTAACAACAGGACATTTCACACCAGGAAGGCCTATTTATGAAACAGTTCTTTGGAACCTTCAATTTGTGAAACTTCTCTGTCTTTCTTACCAGGACTCTGGGAATCACAGAGGGCAAACAGGTAAGGACTGCTGCTCTGTAGTCTAGGAGAGATACTTTATCTTGTGGGGTTTATTTATTTATTACTTTTTTTGGTGTGTTATATTTATTATTATTATTATTTAAGAGCAAGGTTTCATGGAAAATGAGCAAATTTTAATTAAGTTTGTCCAATCTTAGACTCATCTGAAGGTTGTTAGCAAGGACAATGGTTCAGTGCTATTAGAGCTACAGAAGTGAGGGAGATCTGGGTATTTATAATTCAAAGCAACGTTTTGTTTTTTCAGATTGATGTCAGTATGGGCTGTCAAACTGGGAAAAAAAATACTGCAGAACGAATCCAGAAATGAGGCAGTGTGCTTGAATTTGAATTTCCTGTGATTACTCAAGGGCATGGTAAATCTATTTCACAAAGATTGCAATGATTCTATCCCATGGCCAGTAAAATGTACAAAAATCTTAAACCAGGATAGAAACCAGTTTTCTCAACTCCAGGAAAAATACAGGATGGCAAGCATGCATGTAAGCTGTTTTTTATTGTGTGTGTGTATATATATATGGGTAGACACATGTATGTCTACATGAACAATGCTAAACCTGGTCAGGGATTTTACCTGTGTGTATTTATAGTTATATTTAGATTTTGGCATTAAAACAAACAAAACCCAGACAACAAAGTAAATGCATTTCTTCTGCCTTCCTTCCTACACCTAGTAGAAGTTGTTTCTTCCTTTAATACTTACAGGGACCGTTGTGCATTCTTCATTTGGATGGAGGTGGAAGTTAAGTTCCCTATCTCTGCTGCTTGTTTGCCAAGCTGTTTGGGCATACACCCTTCCTGAGCGATGATTCAGTGTTAGTCCCTCAGTCTGTTGAGGTATACAGGATGACTAAACGGTAGCTGATGTAAAGAAGCTTTGTGAATGAGAGGGCGTTTCTCTTGTATTGCGCTTGGAGTCCTTTTCTTTGGTGGATGAGAGCGCAGTAGAATCTAATCGCTGGGGCATAAGAAATGTGAGTTCTCTTGCTCGTTTTGACTTTAAGCTGCCACCACAAAATAGACAAGAATTCAAGAACTTAAGGTCTGTCTGAGAAGTTTCATTCCTTGGTACTTGGTAAGCTGAAGCTCTCCAGCATTTTGAGTTATTGGGCTGCTTCTGTGATTCTTGACTAAATTGCTGATACAATCCTCTTGATATTTATTACACTTGTCAGCACTCTGAAGGTATGTATTTGACCAATGTTTTCCAAACTTAGTGCACTGTTAGCCTACAGTTTTTGTTTCTGTTTTTCATTAACATCAGAGATAAAGGCTGGATCTGCCTCTCTTTAAAATCATCCAAGGCTTTCATTGTGATTGTTAGTAAGGATATAAGTGTCAGACGGGGAGTACAGAGGGTGACAGAGCAGCCCCTGACCAGAAAGCTGTTTTCTTAAAGAGGCTGAAAGTGTTTTGTAGCCTTCAACATACCTTTAGAGGTTTGCTTAACTGTATTGGTTAAGTAATTAGCCTCATTGTTTTGTTTGTAATTACCGTTGCAAAGGAAATCTCCTCCTTTTAGATAACTTCTTGTTAAGGTAATTCGGCTGGAGTTTATGGTGTGATCACATTAAGCAAAAGACTTGTTGTGGTTCATACCTAATGAAACTATCCATGTGTCTAAACTGCTTAGTGGTGCATGTGAGGAGTCCATGGTTCAGTTCACCAGTAATCATTGCAGGTAACTTCTTGCCTGATGTAATCCTCTCTACCTGAAGTGGTACATGCTTGTCTTTTCTAAAGCTCAGGCTAAGGAAGTAAAGCCTAAGATGAACCTAAACATTAACAGCTTACTTTCAGGTTAATTTCCAAGGCGAGTTAGACACTCTCTCACTCACACAAGTGCTGTGAAATCATTAAAATGTGCTTGTCAGATATTGACAAATCCCTTAGTGTGGGAGACTTGTGAAACAACATCCTGCTTTTAATGTTTAGCAAGCTGTCAGAAGTAAACAGCTGCTAATACAAGATGCTTCACTGTCAAAGAACCTGAATTGTAAAGGTGACAACAACATGCACTACTCAGTAACTTTATGATCCATCAGTTACTGTGGGAGTAAACATCAGTTACTGTGGGTAAAATGTGAGGCTTTGGAAGTCTAACACTGAGGAAACAAATGGCATAGTAGGTGCTAATAATGGTGTCTAAGCAATTTATTAGGTATTGAAATCACAAATAGTATCATTACTACAAGAATATTCTTTGTGAAAGTTGCATCAGGTAAATGAGGTATCCAGGCTGGAGTGATGCTTTTTTCTTCGGTTTCAATGTGGTTCCCAAATGAGTGGTTCTGAATTGCTTTTGGGAGAAACCACCTTTATTCTGTGTCCTATACACCACTTCGACATCTAAAGAGAGCTAATATTATATGGTGAATACATCCTCACACTTCCTTAATATTGGATTCTGAATTTTTGTTCAAATCATCTTTTTTTTTTTGTTGTTGGTTTTTTTTTTTTTTTTTCCAGAAAGACTTGAAGTTCATCATCTGAAATAGCTATACTAATGATGCTGGGTACTTTCCTTAATGCTCTTTCACATGATGGAAAAAAAAAGGCAAAGTTCTTTAGTAATTGTATGATTAAAAGTTATTCTGATCACAGGTAACTCACAGGCATCTCTTTAACGTTTTTAAGAGACAAAAATAAATTGGTGCTGTATGTTACAATCAGGTTTTGTTAGCAGGTGTAGGAAGTCATGTGGCGTTTTGTGCTGCTTTAGCTGTGTGACTCCTGAGGAACTGTTAGAAATGGTGAATTACTTAGAATGCCTGTGCTACAGTGCAGAGCTTCTACACACCTGAAGCGACAAATTGAAAGGTTTTCTTCCAAGGCAGGAAGGACAGGTCGTTGTGGAAGAACATAATTTTCTAGTTACAGGTGATCACTGTCAAAGCATTGCCCAACAGGTTTGAGCAGGGACGGTTGTGTGTTTAACTTCAGTTAATCATCTGGGTAGTTCGTTCTGATTGTACCTTTTTGAAGTTTTAATGTTTTAAATGCCCTGTAGCAAGTCTGACTGTGATGCCTTGGAAAGAAGATAATGACCTACTGCTTTCTCCCCTGCTGCATGCCTAAAGGTAGCAACTTAAAGGGTGATAGGAAAGGAATGACAAGAATACCTACTCAATATATTCTAAATGCATTTGAGCTTTTATGTTTAAATAGTCTAAATAGTGCAGATTTTACATAGTAGCTTCTCTGGTCTGTTATTTATCATTCCTTAGCAACATTCTTTTTTCAGTTTATGAATGGATACAAGTTTGATCAATTTAACATCTGATAGGCTTCAGATCTGATCAGTCTGTGCTGTAATTTATGTAACTTTTTGAAAGTATAGCCTAAAACCTTAGGTAGAAAGTTTCATTTTAATACTAAAGCACACTTTTCAAATACATCTTCAAAGATGCAAAAGAAAGAACCTTTCTAAAGACTCATGAAACAAGAGGGGGTTTAGAATGTATCAATATTCAATGTTAATCATGATCATCTTCAGATAGCACTTTTTCCTGTGATAAAAAATATAATTGGATAATAAAAGCCACAGGAAGCCTCAGTTTTATTACGACTGCTGAATGTTTTAAGCAATTAACTACTTTTTTAAGCATATAAATTAAAATTCAATTAATGCCATTTCGGTTTGTAACAAATTCTGAATTATCACTAGCTAAAAGTTTTTGTTGTTTTCGGCTGTAATGATTTAGCTTCCTCAGCTTACATAGAACAGATGTTGTGTGGTTTTTGGTTTGGTTGATTGGTTTAGCTCTTTTTTTCCTTCCCCCCCAAACAGCTCATATTCTGAGAAGAATATCCTTTTTTATCTTGTCCCAGTCTAGCTGCATTTCTGCAGATAATGCTAGTGATGCATGCTGGAATCAGTTGTGGCTCTTGTGAACCATCTGCAGACATGCTTTTATCAGAGGTGCCTCAGGTGCATGGGTGGCCACATAGTCTTACTTGCCATGTTCCCATTGTAATGTTTTATTTGCAACACTACTTAGGTTTTCACTTCTAAATTATTTTCTTCAGTGTACGCTGAGGAGTCAGAGGATGTGTACCTGTAACACACTGTATTCTTTTTGACGTTCTTAGTAACTTCGAAATTCCACACGACTTATTCTTCCCTATGTGAGTGTTTCTCCTGATGTGAAGTTTGTATGCCACTTTGTTTTCTAACTTACTCTCATTGTGCACAGCTATTGGAAATCTTGAATTGTGAGACTTAATACGGGATGTATTTCCTACAAAGTGTTCTGGGTGTTGCATTGTGGATGTCATGTCCATGTCTTAGCTTTCTGTATTGAAAGGTTTAGAAATAATATCTATTGTAGTAGGAAGAAAGCTATGCTTATCCTTGACATGAATTATATGCATAACTTAAGAATATGCAAAAGCAGGAAAATGTACATAGCCACCTGATTCTCTTTGCCATTACCTTTGTAAGTATTGCATTATAATTCAGCGCTAATGGTGCTGTTGCAGAGCTCCATAACAGCAGTAATAAGTCTTTTGGCCCTTGAGCTGAAGAGTCTGTAAAGCTAACAAACTTGCACAGCTAACAAACCTGCAAAACAGTGGCAAAGCTGACCTGCTCTCTTCATGAGTTTAGTGTAGCACACAGATGAGCTATCTTGTATTCCATTCTAGGACTGTGTCCCAGGTCAAGGCTATAGGGTTAAAAATTTTTCTGGGAACTAGAAGACTGTTATTCAATCCCATAATTCTGCTATCTCTTTATAGACTCACAACAAGGTCAATTCGTTCTCCTTATCTCCTCCTCCTGCCCTGTGTGTGTGGCAGTAGCCAATGTATCAGGAACATGTAAGCAGTAGGCCTCCTGGATGGTGGAGGTGTTGGGGAGTGGGGGGAGGACTGGAGCACTGGGGAATGTAGATTTAGTTTTTTTGGGGGATGGGGAAAACATCAAGGGGGTTTGCCAAGGTAATTGCTTGGTGATGTCTACCGCTGTATTTCTCTCTCTAAGTACAATTCTGTATTTTTTCTCCAATTTGATTTGAGAGTTTAATTTCTGTCATCTCTCTGTAAAAAACTATGACAGACTGGTTCAAGGAAGACTTCTGAGAGTCGTGGATTTGGCAAACAGAGCCATCAAATCTGGAAGTGAGACATTTTATTAATCTTGCTTGTTCATGATGCTGTCCCTCTTGGTGCTGAAATGAAGCCATAGCTGTGCACTGAGATAACTACAAACATTGTGTCATTATAAGTCTTGAGTAAGATTCTTGACTTCTTGGGGTATCCTAGGCTGTCTTCTGATGCTGAGGGACTAATGATAGCCCTGAGAATATCCTGGGAGAAAGGAAGATGAAAGATTTGTAATTGCCCCGTAAAAATGCAGCTTAACAAGTTTCTGAGAATCTGCAAGCAACTGTAAACAAATGCTTTGGGTTTTATTGTAGTTCTGTGGAAGTAAGGATTCTCACTACTTACCTTATGTTTTCTGCTACCAAAAATGTCATCTTGTGAGTGATAAAGGCTGATTTCTGCTATTTGACCAGGTTTTGCTGGACAGCTTTGCATATTACCTCTTAAATCTTTTGGTTTTGAAACTTGGAATCCAGAGCTAAAGCAATGACTTATTTGGTATAACCTTATTTGCCAAGTGTGCAGAAACTCAATATGCTACATGAATATATGTAAAAGATACTTGGGTCTCTGAAGCCCTGTAAATTTTCAAGTAAGTTACAGCCAGAGCTTGCGTGCTTATGACTAAAGAAATTACTTCTTGTGACAAACCAAATTCTCTCTCAGGATATGGAAGAGATCATATTTTTCTTAGCATGCTTACCTCATCATCATGCAATAAGTGCTTACTTTTGGACTTAAATTCTATCCTGACATTAATGCAACTATGTTTTATTATCAAACTAATGAACTATTTTCACTGCAAGGTGTAGAACCTTCATCACCTTTTTTTCTTGGGCACTGTATTCCTCTGTGTAAACAAATGCTGAAGGTAAGCTTACTGCTCCAAGAAGTTCAAAGGTGTAGGTGACACAGGGTAAAACAATGAAAAATGAGTTTATCAACCTGTTAGTGTTTCAAATACCATGGCCTACATCATGGCTGCTAAATTTTAAACTAAATGTATTTCTGCAATGAGTGACTTATCAGTGCTCTGAAAAGCAAATATGACTTAAGTCAGTGCAACATGTTTTCAAGCAGTATGAGTTCTGTTATTCAACGTCACTGTTAGAAATTACTCTTAGGACTTTTAATACACTCTGTCTTTGAAGTGCTTAATATTTTTCTTTTAAGCTTTGCTGTTGACATATTAGATCAATTCCCTTGGCAGTGTTGCAGAATCTGGGACTGAGTAGTTGAGGAGTACTAGAACAGAAATTACTTCACGTAGTCTGGGCATGTTACTTAACTCAGAATCAAGTTTTTGTAGAAATCTTTCATCATTCCCATCAAATGGGCTTTTGAGAAAATTAATAACTAATTTTCCAAGTGCACCTTTCAAGTGGAAAACATAGCTACACTTTACAAGTGATGAATCAAGACAAAGATACAAGGCTAAAGTATCTTCTCTGTGTCTTTACTGCTGCTTCAGCAGGTGGAAATCTGCTCAGCTGGAATTAGTTTGCTCTCATGCAGCCCTCTCTACACTGCAGAGACAAAGACTTCAGCCAGAGTTACAAGTTCCCATCAGCTTTCTAGAAGTGCTAGCTCGACCCTCCCCTACCCCTCACTTTTGTACAGAAAATGAGCACACAGTCATGGACAGCGAATGGTTTGCAGTTGGATTAATTAGTCTGGATTAATTGGCCCTGCTCAGATTTAGGGCTTACTGATTGCTAAGCAGTGTGTGAGCATAGTCCTTGTGCTTGCATTTCTGGAGCTAGCGTATCACTGCGTTGCTGTCTAAACACATCAGCCCAATCAGATGTAGCACATTGTTCTGACTAAGTGACGTGTCACTTAACAGCAAAATTGTCTAGGAGGAGCTGAGCCAAGGAAAAACCCCAAACCCACAAAACCCCAACCCCAGCTGACAGAATAGTAAGTTGTCATTCTCTGTTCTAACCTGCACTGCAGGAGGATGAAATGGATGTGCTACTACAAAGTCTGTCAAGTGTTTACTTACAAGTGAACAGAGTCCCAGGTAGCACAGGTTTGTTCTGTGCTTTTCTCTTGGGACAATTCAGCAGCAGACTCCCTGAATCTAATGTAGTATCTTGTGTTTGCCTTCTGCAATGATTTACTATAGTAACAGCTGTGTAAATAGTGAAATATATTGGTGCTGGACAAAAATTGTTAATAGGATTTAAGAGCTAATCAGGGTGTTGTGTATTTTGTTACAGTACTAGGATGTACCTGGATACCATTTACCATATTGCTCTTGAAAGACTTTAAATACCAATACACATAATAAACCCAAGATTACAAGTACTATGGTAACTGGATTTGACTAGACTTGACTGAACTGTTTACATCTTTCTTTGTTGAGGAAAGCTACTTAGCACATTATTTAATTATGGGTGTCAATTACACTGGTTCAGCTTCTGATCTTGTTAAGACAGAAGAAGTTTATCAGTGTAATGCTGAGGTCATATGCTCCAGGAAGAAATAAGGGAAACGAGTATATGTCAGAGGTCTTGCTTCCGTGGGGCCCTCTAGTATTTGTCACTAGGATAAAACATGTAGCAGCAATGCCTGAAGAAAACTGTATAGAATCCATGCCATCCTCTGCCCCCCACCCCAAACGTTTTAGTCTTTACTAAAATATTTGGTGTTTCTTTCTACAGACGTCATAGCACAGGTAAATTTCAGTCCTTACTGGAAGAACACAACTGCAAATGTTTTGGGTTGTTTTTTAGGATCCAAGTTCTTCTGTAAATTAGTGTTGTTGTTGTTTGTTTTTATTTCTCAGTCTTGGGTTGCTGAATGCCACTTGTCTCTCTGAGAAGTTGGATGACAACCACTTGAGGGGGTCGCATAATGATGTTGCTGCAACTAGGTTGTTTTGCTGAGTTTTTTTCTTTCTCTGGACGCATTGCCATGAATGAAACGAGTTAATTTATTTTCTATATTATTAGAAACCAGGAGTTGAGTTTAAAGATCCAAGCTGAGTAGTTACCCATTTCACAGTCTCACAGTATCACCAAGGTTGGAAGAGACCTCATAGATCATCAAGTCCAACGCTTTACCACAGAGCTCAAGGCTAGACCATGGCACCAAGTGCCACGTCCAACCTTGCCTTGAACAGCTCCAGGGATGGTGACTCCACCACCTCCCTGGGCAGCCCATTCCAGTAGCCAATGACTCTCTCAGTGAAGAACTTTCTCCTCACCTCAAGCCTAAACTTCCCCTGGCATAGCTTGAGGCTGTGTCCTCTCGTTCTGGTGCTGGCCACCTGAGAGAAGAGAGCATCCTCCTCCTGGCTACAACCCCCCCTCAGGTAGTTGTAGACAGCAATAAGGTCTGCCCTGAGCCTCCTCTTCTCCAGGCTAAACAATCCCAGCTCCCTCAGCCTTTCCTCGTAGGGCTGTGCTCGAGGCCTCTCCCCAGCCTCGTCGCCCTTCTCTGGATACGCTCAAGCATCTCAATGTCCCTTCTAAACTGGGGGGCCCAGAACTGAACACAGTACTCAAGGTGTGGTCTAACCAGTGCAGAGTACAGGGGCAGAATGACCTCCCTGCTCCTGCTGGCCACACCATTCCTGATGCAGGCCAGGATGCCATTGGCTCTCTTGGCCACCTGGGCACACTGCTGGCTCATGTTCAGGCGGGTATCAATCAGCACCCCCAGATCCCTCTCTGTCTGGCTGCTCTCCAGCCACTCCGACCCCAGCCTGTATCTCTGCATGGGGTTGTTGTGGCCAAAGTGCAGCACCCTGCACTTGGAGCCATTGAATGCCATCCCATTGGACTCTGCCCATCTGTCCAGGCGGTCAAGGTCCCGCTGCAGAGCCCTTCTGCCCTCCAACTCAGTCACATCTGCCCCCAGCTTAGTGTCATCTGCAAACTTGCTGATGACTGACTCGATGCCCTCATCCAGATCATCTATGAAGATGTTAAAGAGGATGGGGCCCAGCACTGATCCCTGAGGGACACCACTAGTGACAGCCGCCAGCTGGATGTGACACCATTCACCACCACTCTCTGGGCTCGGCCCTCCAGCCAGTTCCTAACCCAGCATAGAGTGTTGCCATCCAAGCCGCGGACTGACATCTTAGCCAGCAGTTTATGCTTTGAAACAGAGCAGCAGTGGCAATGTGTGACTGTGCAGGTGTGACATGGCTTAAACGGGATGCAAAAAGTATGATTCCTCCAGGAAGCATGCTATTTTGGGATATTTACATTGACACCAATCCCTTGTGAGTTAAACCATTTAATATACGAAATGGAAAAAGTCCTTCTAATCTTCTTTTGAATGAGCCGTGAAATAGGATCCCTGAACAGCCTGAAGTGTGAAGAGGTTACTATGGCTTAGTTCCAGTATTTTTTATAAGATCTTCACTAGTCAGGAGCTTAAAGGAAAATTTATAAGCTCCTGTACAATAATGCAATATGTAGCTGAAAATATGTCCATTTTCAATGGCAAAAGCTTTCAATACTCTTTCTGAAAGTGATCTTGATGCTCCCTAGCAAATGCATAACGTACTTTCTAGCAGAAAGTAGTTAAATAACTGTGTGCTGCCTGGAGTTGTACCTCTCATCAGGAAAAAAAACAGTGCTTACCTATCATGTCTGCTCTGATAGACACTGAAGTGGCTACAATTATATTTTAGACCTTGTTTAAAAATAATATTTATATAAATTAGCTTTTGGTCAGAAGTCCCTAGTTTATGGTACAAGCTAGAAGATACCTAAATAGCTGGGATCTGTATCACAGGAAACTATTTTTGTAAGGCACTGATTTCTTAACATGGTGCTAATTTTAAAGGCTTCTTTCCTTTCAGGCAACATGGTTTGTCTGATGTTAAGCTGTCAATTCTGGTGTGCAAATGAATAATATTGGCTGAATGTTAACTTTTTTAACTTTTCATTATACTTGTTATTGGAAAACTGAGAATCTTCCTCCCCACAAATAACCTATTCTTACAACCTGACTTAGACTTAAAAGCTCAACCACAGCAGGTGAATAATATGAATCACAGTTGCTTCTGTGAACATGTTTTTAATGATCCAGGATGTTCTGCTGTGCTGACTATTTATAGCTCTGCTTCCTCTATCTGCAGGCTTGAGACTTCAGCACATCTGAAAATTAGACCATCTGAAAATGTGCTAAAATAGCAGTGTCTGTGCATACAACACACTTGCTCCACTGACAATAGTGCTACAGAGCCCTAGTGGGGCCCATTTCTGCTTCCCTCAGGCTTAGGTATCCAGCACTACTGAACTTGTTTAAAGTTAAAGAAATAACTCCCTGTATTTTTGTCTATAACAGTAGAGATTAAGAAGTCTACCTACATACCAGATCTGGCACTTACCTCATTGTGAAAGGGAGTCATAGGGAATTTGAAATGTCAGGAGCAGACTTCTTGACGTAAAGAAATTAACTCTGACACATGCCAACAGCACACAGCCTGCAAGACTGCACCTGCCCAGCAGACTGGAGACTGTCCTGGCAAAGAGTCTTTGTTTCTCAACTCGGACATTAATAACAGGATCAGCAAGATGTGCATTTTTTTTTTTTGTCCCTTATTACCATCACTCCTAAATAAAATGTCCATTCAGGATCAGTGGTAGAAGAACTTGGAAGTGGGCAAAGAGATGTATCACTCTGTGTTTAATGCTAGTAGGACAACTATGTGTGAGAAACTACTTAATACTGTATACCAGGGGGGAAAAAAACAATGCTGGTGTTTTGAAGAAGAAAACACTTTTGAAGCCAAAGTTAGGAAGAGAATTTTTTAGAAGCAGTTCTACAACAGAGATAACACTGCTTAGGGTTTGTTTTGCAACATGGTGTGGCTTCATTGGTGGTGGTGTTGTTCTCGTCTTTGCCCAATATGTTGTTCAAAGTCAGTCACATTAGTATCAATGCCACTTCATTGTTGCATGGAAATCCTTTCCACAGGTGTTGTATGAAGCGCTGTTAGTAGCTGAGCTGGCACAGCTTTTTTTCCATGTTCTGGATAAATTAGTATCTTAGAAGGAGGTTTATAGCAATGCTGTTGTGCTGCCTCTTT
Organism: Tricholaema leucomelas; assembly: GCA_013400475.1. Taxonomy (NCBI): domain Eukaryota; kingdom Metazoa; phylum Chordata; class Aves; order Piciformes; family Lybiidae; genus Tricholaema lacrymosa; species Tricholaema leucomelas. Next base: position 275,153 of record WAAF01003466.1, on the reverse strand, counting down.
GGAGGAAACCTCATATTAAGGCATTTATCATGTGTTCCAAAAATCTAAATATAGAGTGGACTGAGTAAATAAAATCAAAATTGTGCATAGTAGTAAATCACTTCCCTGTTTGTTCATGGTTATGTTTTACAGCTGCTACCACTGGAAATGTTGGTTACTTACCTCTGGGGTCCTCTGCAGAAGACCAACTGCTGACCTTGTGAGTGTACAACCTCATTGTACTGTGTTAATTGCCTAGCCTTTGTGGCACCTAAAATTCACTCGTATATTCCATGAGCAGGTTTGTAGATGTGTTGAAAGTTTATTTACTGGTTGCTAGTTTTGCCTGAGGAATAAAGCTCAAAGTTTTCTTTTTGTATGCATAAAACTAAATATTAGTTTTCTAGGAAATCTCTTTTGTCAAACAATGGAAAGCAAATATTTTCCTGACAGCTGAAACAATTGCCAAGTATATTTTGTTGGTGGGTCTTTACAGAAACTGCTAGTTCTCTGAGAAAACTTGAAAACAGGATGTGCTACTGTGAGTCAGTGTAGTTGTATGAAGCTTATTAAGATACATCGATTTCTGACAATTGATCATCTGGTGTGAGCAGGAGAGATGTAAAATTCTGAGTGCAGTTCATTGATACTGTGACTTCTCAATTGAGTAGTACCAAAATATAGTCTGGACTCTGAGACTAACATGTTTGTGAATCCAGTGTTCTCAGTTGCTAGGATAATCTTATGTTGTGTTGAAATAAGCCTGTCCTGTGTCTAGTGTTCTACATGTGTATTAGAAATTAATAATCGGTTATGGATTATGAATATTCTTTTTATTATAAAAATATTTATTATAAATATTTTAATTTTATCAATATTAAAAAATCTGGGAAAATCCCTGAGGTTCTTTGGATTTTCAGTCGACAAGAAGCAATTGCATAGAATTAAACAGTTTAATCAGCCAGAACTTGGAAAACAGTAACGCGAGAACAGGAAAAATTCTAACTAATGCCTATACAGTCTTGGCATATACTCATGACGCCTTTGATCCCTGAGTAAGTCCCCTATATGAGACACTTTCAAACTCATGTTGATCCCTGGGTAAAATAAAAATATTTCAGGCAGAGGAGGAAGGAGATGCTACTAAGCCACTAGTGTGAGCTGTAACATGTGGCCGCCTATTAACCAGCTGCAAATGAGGAGATGCTCTGTGCAGACGGAGGCATGGTGCAGAAAAGCAGGTGTAGAAAGGCACAGTTTACTAAATCATCCCCCTTTGTATACTCGGTTTTGAAATCAAACTGGCCAGTAGGCACTAACACCATTGTTCTGGCCAATGGATTCAAAGCTTCCTGCCTTTGACTGTGCAGGCACGTTGGGGGCAGCTTAATACACCTGACACGAGGTGCTAAGCCCCCAGCCCTCAAGGCTTTGCTGGGGCAAAACCCTTATTGTTTGCTCAATATACTCGCTCCGGGACACCAGCACAACAGGAGGAGGAGAGCCAAAGTTAAGCCTGCCCTACCAGGACAACGTGGCATACTGACTCCTCCTTATGTGCTGTCAGAACATTATCTGTCCATTCTCAGTTTAAGTCCTCTGATCCAAATCTGAAGCCAAGACTTCGAGTCTGGTAGTACAAACCATCAAGGAAAGACAATCCATCTTTCTCTCCTCTGATCCTCACTATTGGCACTAAACTCTTCTTACATACCTCACTCTGGTAGTTAGTCTTGCTTTTAGATGTCCGACTTCTGGAAGGATGTGACAAGAATGACCATTACGAATAAGATTACTGCAGTACATTGGTGCTAAATTCTGGTCTTCACAATAAGTTCAGGTGACAGATTGGTGCAATTAATATGATAGCTGAGCACTTGGCCAGGTTGGAATTTTTAAAGCATGTCCTATTTAAAGATCAGTTCATTTACCTTTTATTGGAGCAGGGAAGCAAACATCTGTGCTATTTTTTTGCTAATTACCTCTGATGTTTCTGTTTAGACAAGCTGTCTGTATTCTCTCTCTTCTGTACTGCTCAATTTCTCTCTTGCGTTTTGAGAAGTCTCTTTTGTCTTTGTTGCTCCATTCTTACTGCTTTGTGAATGCTCTAAAATTCAGTTTGGGATATTTTCTCTTTCTGCTCTTTGCCCTCTCTCTTCATCCTTCACCCTGTTGTAACTGCAATTATGGCTTAAACAAAGATCCACTGCTTTTGTGCAGTGCTGATGTCAAAGAACATGGTACAGAATAAATGCATGTAGGGAGGTAAAGGGGAGTAACCACCAGTGGGTGGAACAATGCTGGTGGCTTGTGCCATTGCTGGTCTGAAAATCTGGCCACCCAATTATTTGTCTGGAAGCATTCTGTGGTTGACAGATTCCACAGAAGCAGGAGGGGAATCTTTCTCCTTAAGAAGTGACCAGATACATTGCTTAAGTACTGTTTTTCTGCCCCTTCTTTCAAGTGAACCCAGAACATTACTCCTATGAGTTTTCCTTTTTAAATGTTATACTTGGTAGTATTATGATCTATAAAGGACAAAATATGCCTGAATTGAAATGAAGGCAGTCACTTAGGGGTTTTGAACTTCCCTGAATGCAAGAGGTAGGTTTCTATTCCTACATTGTTTCCATTATGTGTTCTTCACCCCTTGTAGAGAGGATTTTTGATGTAGAGTTTCACATTGTGCTTCCATTTCAGACATGAGAGAAATTACTTAAAATATTAATTTTGATTTAGTGTCACTTTCAGGATCCTCTAGTTTTGTTCCAACTGGGTGTGTGGTGTTAGCAATGCATCCTTATTAATCTGTTGCAGAGTATCTTTTATGTCACTTTATGAAGATGAATCTCTTGCCCAGTACAAACAGTTGTGGAATCTGGTGCTGGTTGGATTTGTGTTCGTGCTTTATGTTTGGCTAATATTTTTAAGATGTGGCCATGTTTTACGTGATGTGGTCATAGAAATGGAGCAATTCTTTGCTGCTAAAAAAAAAAAAGGCAGCTGTGCTCTGCAAGAAGTGCAGTAAGTGGAATAAAGATGAGTAAACTTTACCTTCCAAAGCTTCTGAGTTTCACTGTGAGTATTTTGCATAGCTTGAGTTGCTTTGTTGTAGACCAAGGAGTTTTGAGCCTGATTGCACTGAGGTATATGGGTAATGAGAAACACTGCAAAGTCCCTCTAATTAAAATACAATTATTTACAGCCCCAGCAGCTGCTAGTAGTTGTAGTGGCTGCAAACTGCTTTATATTTGTTCCTATCTTAGGAATTTGGAGCATGTAGGATTTAGCTCTGCCACAATTGAGGCTGTTGGCAGTAATGTAGGGGCTATGCTCAATCCTTTGGAAGTTAAAGAAAACCGACAAAATAGATTTAAGGGGATTTTTTGGTTTCAGGCTGTTTCATGGGGCTCTTTTCTCTTATATAAAGCAGGGTTAAGCAATAGCTTTGGTTGACATACTTATTACTGTTCCTTGATGATACAGCAAGAGAGGAAGAAAAAACTGCTTAGCAGTTCACATGTGAGCTGCTAGAGAAACCTATTACAAGTTTAATTCTAAATCACACAGTGGCAGCGCTCTGACCTTGCTGTTGTGTGTGGCTTTCAGTAGAATTACATCTTTATTACAATTATTTTGTCCACCATCCTAGGAATCTGGCTTTGTCTCCCTTTTCAATGGGGAGCTTTAATGGAAAGCAGTGGCATATTTGGCTCCTATCCTTGACTTTTCTGCGACCAGTAATGTTGCTAGCAAGAGTTACTTGCTGCTCTTGCATGCAGAGAGTCCATTTCATTACATCTTTGTCTGCTCCTTGACTGTTACAGCACAGTGTATGGTCTTCAAAAACTGCAACTTGGTCTCTGCTGGCTGGAAAATCAGGCTCAAACGATTGGGGGAGAGAAAATGGGTTCTTACTGAAGAGTTGTTGATGAAAAAGATTTGAGTGTCTTTGAGAGTTGCAGTGCTGAATGTGAGGTCCTTGTGAACTGTGTTAACAGCTGAGGTTCTGCTCTACTTAAATAGTTAAATATGCACCTATCCCATTTTAAAGTTAATTTGGTGCTTGTAAAGTTGAGTGGTCAAGTGTTTGGCTCCTTGCACAACTGTGTTGTTATATTTGACCATGTCATAAAGGTTTGGGGCTTGTTTGCCTCAGTATGCAGGACAGAAGGACCTTATTGCAGCATTTTCTTTTCACTGTCTTAGTTCCTGGCTTATCAGGCACTGACTAAACCTGAATGAAGTGTTAGTAACTACTTGGGTTCTCTTACAGCAGCTATCAATGTAGTATCTAAATACTTTGTAATTATTAGTTTGAGAGCAGGTATCATTACTGCCACTGTTTCAGACAGAGGGGTGATAGGCAGGAGGCAGCTGAGATGAAAACACTACGATTAGTGTAGGAATATAGAGGACTGTGTGTGTTTACAGCATTCTGCAGCTGAACTGTCACAAGCATGTCTTCTGCTTCATTTGCAGCTGAGCATGTAGAATGCTTCTGAGACACTCAGGACATGGTGGTCATTGTGATCTAAGCTGTCACCTGTGGAAGAGCTGTGCCTTCAGTAATTTCTTGGACGTGCAGCAGAGGTTAATAGTTAAATGTTAGTGTAGTCATCTACAGTTACACAGGTTCGTTGTGGTGCAGAGTTACTTTATTACTGCTTGGATTTTTTTTTGTTTGTGTTGTTGCTTTTGCTGTCATGTGGAAGACTGATGCAGGCCAGTCGGTGAAAAGAGTGATGGGAACATTCAGGTTCATACCACTGTGTGCAGCTTGATGAATGTAGTAAGTGCTGTAGTGACAACAGCTTGTGAAAGCGCTGAAGGTGCATCTTGCCAACACACTCAGTTGCTTGTTGCCAGAAGAAAGGGAGCCTCAGCAACTGAGGAGTTCTTAGGTTTGTATTAAAGCTGCAGGGGGAGGTATGCAGGTGTAGTTAAAGGACTCTGACTTCTCTGCCACGCAACCTCTCTGTTTCTGTAACTCTCATTTTTTCTGGCTATTAGAATTAATTAACGGCGAACGAGTGTCTCGGCTCTAATAGGAGAGAGGAAACAGGTTAAAGAAATGTGATGTGTTGGCTCTGTGCCAGTAAATTTATGGAGCAATTTAGATGAGTTCTGAGGATACCATATAAGAATATAGTTCACTAGAGGGTAGTTAAAGATGTGTACTATTTCAAAGATTCATTATAGGCGCTTGGAAGTTAAATGATGATAGATGCCACAATAAGTTTTGCATTTCCTTCTGTCTTTCGTGTAGTCATGCCATCTATTAAAAACCAACACTGCCTTTAAAGAGAAAGGATCCATTAAAGATGTCTGGGACAGGTTCCACTGTCTGTGACACTTGTACAATTGAATTTATTTGATTCTTTAACAGGATGTGTATTTGTTGCATAAGAATTATGGTTATTGCTTGAGGGCAATGATTTTAATGTTTTGGGTTTTTTCTGTGGCCCATGAAATAGAATACTTTCATCAATAGCACAGGTACCAAATTATGTCCTGGATCTTGAATCCTATTGAGTTACAAGACTGAACTCAGAAAGGACTGAATAATTTTCCAGTAATCTGCTGTAATGCTTAGTAAACTCTAAACATGTAATATCCAATGTATACACTTTACTACTGAGATAGCAGCAAGATATCCACAAAACATCTTTTTTTTTCATTGATTTCTAACCTTGTTGATGCTGACCCTTTCATCTTTGGAAAGAAGTATACTTTTGTCCCAAGCTGACATGTGTATTATATCTGAAATAGATTATTAACTCACTGAGAAGAGAGAATATTCTGGTACAGTGTGAGACTCTCATGATGCACAATATAATCCACCCTAGCTACATGCATCTAGATACAGGCTGTAGGCTGTTTTGATACTTCTGGACAGCGATGAAAAGGTCAGTGTGCTTGAGGAGGATTATTAAGGAGACTAGGGTATGATGTGCTGAGCCTGAAAGTTAACTTAGGAAGGGAGACGGAAGCCAACTGGTGCAAGGAGATTTTGATGAGGGTAGATTGAAGGTGATAAGAGATGACAGTAATAACAGAGGGACTTATTTACCCTGCCTTGTAAAGTTAAGATACACAAAGTGGAACACTGGAATAGGATTTGTGAAGCATCTCTAATACTGGCAAGGGGATGAACTGAATAACAATCTAATATGGGACAAGCACAATTCACAGTTATACCCTTTTTGGGTTCTCTGTAGAACTGAGTAGAGACTAATTAAAGAGCTCTTTTAGTTTTGTGCGATTTTGTTTCTACCCATGAACTTTGCAAACAACTTCTAATAAAAAGCTGAAGTTCATCTTGTGTATTCTCGGGCTTTAGCCAGGAACTTAGAGTGTTTATGCTACAAGCTAATACTACCTCTAAGGTGTTAATCACGTATTTCTAGGAGAGTCAGTGTAGGAGCATAAGCTTTGCCCTACTGAAGTGCAGAACCTTTATGTTTGCTATTTTTAGTTGGATTTTTCCCTTATGGAGACACTTGGATACTGAAAAGCACTGTCTGTGAAACTTGTAATTAATTGTCAGAGCTCTGCCAGTGAAGTCCACTCTTCTCCAGAACATAAAAATGATCTGTTTGTTACCTCTAATGTCAGGACTTGTTTCCTTGAGCAGTAATTGATGTCAATTGTAGATGTTGTCTATGAACTTGAAATTGTGTTGTTTATCTGCTAGGGACCTTGAGAGTGTGATCTAACTCAGTCATGGTGGTATAGATTACATCTGTAGTACAAGAGTTGTCTGGGGACAGAAATTACAGCAATTAAAATTAGCTAGAGGAGAGAGAAGGATGCATTATTAATTGGCATAGTGATTAAAGTGCTGCAAAGAACCTGAAAGAGATACAATGTCAATACTCAAGCATTAAAAGTGACAGGCAGTGTGCAAAGACCAATGATTGTATTCCAAGCTTGAGGTCATTAAGACAGAGACAATCATGTGGAATTTTATGACTGCAGGTGAAGATGACTTCAACATACTAACAGTGTGTTGAAATGGGTAATACTCAGGTGACTACTCTGAAGACTGAAGTAGTGTAATTAATTTCTACCCAAAGAACATGTAGCACTTTATCCTACAGAAGATGGAAACAACAAAGAATTGTAAAATTCTGTGGGCAGTCTGACAAGTTTAAGCAGAAAATGAACATTTTCTTTTAGCATTAAATATAATAATTTCAGCTCATATAAAGAAGGATAACTCTTAGCATGCTGAGCAATGAAGTTTTAATTAAGAGTCTCTTTATACTACAGAAACAAAGTCCTGCCTGTGTCATGCTGAGAAATATGGCAATCTGAATAAGAGGCTCATGGTAATGCAGCTGTATATCAACTACTTAATTATTCATAAACCTTCTCGTCAGTGAGTTTCAGTGATTTACCTATCTCAGCTCATTTGCCTTAGTGGAAACACTGCTGTTTTTTAACATAGCTCATTTGTAGAGCTGTAAATGAGGAATAAATGCTGAAAAGGAAGTGTCTTTCATGAGAAATTGATTGGCAAAGTAAACTTTAAATACTGGAGGGTTAGGACAGCAACGTATTTGTTTTGACAACTAATGGAAGATTGTATCTGTACTGAGCAGAGAGTTAAAACTCCAAAGCAAACATCTCTGTTTTTTCACATCGAAAGGATCCTTGGAAAGCATTGGCTTTTTGTAAGTTACCAGTGCTTTCCTATTCTACTTGCTAAGAATTTAGATTTCTAATTCAACTCACTGTCTATCCCAACGTTTAAACAGTGAATGTGATTAGCTTTGCTGTGCAGATATGCCGAATTGAATGGTCTCTGTTGATTCAGAGAAGCTGAGTAGTGTCAGAGTTCAGTTACTGTGCTTTCAGGAAGGCCTTCTGGTGCCAAAATGAGCTTTCTTTCTTCTTTTTCCAAGCTGCATGCCAGAGGCTGCATCAGCATGCACTGGACTCAAGAAAAGCATGTGTGTATAGCTACTGAAAGAGCAATGCAAGTGTACATCTACATCTTCTCTAAGAGTAGCTACCCACATTATACTTCTTCCATTAGTAAGTAAGAAGGCTTTCTTTCGGATATATTGGATATGTACCTGTTTGCGTAGATACATGGTTCTGACCAGTAAGTATCCTTCTGGGTGCCAACCAGAAATGTCATGATTGTCTCTTTAGTCTTCAAGCTATGATTAAATCTACCACATAAGACAGCCTTTTTCCAGCCATCTCTAATGTTCTGTGTGCAGTGTAGTAGAAGAGTTCACTTTTTTCAAGTATAATGATTTAAGCACTTGATTATTTTGACTTTAGATATTTTATGTGTTAGAGCCCCAAAACTGCACTAGTTTGAATTAACTGCTTAGTAGTCAGAGCAGGGATGTTATGATGCAGTGTACTTCATCATGCGTTTTGTTCTCTCTGGATGTTTCCATGAGTCAAATGCACAATGCCAACCAGGAACTCTGAAATTCAAGGTCTCTGGGGTCTAAGCAACTAACAAGCTTCCATTATTCCTTTCCTGGCTTCCATTAATTTTGTTGCTGCTCTTTTCAGACTTTTTAGGCTGTGTGGGGAATTCATTGCTGGGAGCTATAATCACGTCAATCATTAGAATTGAACCAGAACTGTGAATATTCATTTTAAGTCATATAGGCAAAGAAGTTTGGCTCTTGTGTTCAAACAATGTTTGATGTTGAGTGAAAGAAGTTGAGGTAAGCAACAAAGAAACAAATAATTAAGTCAAACAGTCCTGAGGAAGGTTTGTCTGGAGTGTGGCAGTTCCAGAGGCTAAATGAAGCACTGTGTGAGTGTTCAGCCGCAGTGCAGAGATTGGCAATTCAGGATAATGATGTAAAAACGTGGTCATGACAGATTATTTCTTCTAGGACAGACAGTAAGGCACTCTAAACTGCTTTTGGTGGACTTCAAGAAGCATATTGCTGTGTGACCACCTTTCCCTGTAGCAGGCATTAGTGAGCCAGTTCAGGAAAATCCAGGTGGTGCTGTGGGGATCATGAAGATGAGCAAACACTGCCTCACTGAGCAAGTTATCAAACATGGGAATGGTTTGCCCAGGGCAGTGGTGAAGTTGCCGTGTCTGGAGGTATTGATGCGGTGTGTGGATCTGGCGCTTAGGAACATGGCTTAGTGTTGGCCCTGCAGTGCTGGGCTGAGGGTTGGACTGGATGGTGATCGAGATCTCTTCCAACCAGATATATTCCATGTGAGTCTGTGTGATCAGTGCTATGCGTAACTGATCCTTGGCATGGCACTCAGCAGCTTGAATGCATGTCAGTTTCTGTCGTCTGAGCCAAGTTATGGAAGTGCTATCACAAAGCAGTTGTCAGAAGTCTTGGCTGTGCTTCAGAGGCTATTTACAGATTTGATAGATGAGATTCCTGATTGGCATTTGAGTCACATATGTCCATGCGATGTGCTGCTGCTGGGGTTGCAACAGTCTAGGCTTGAAAAAATAATCAGTCATCAATTGAAAAAGGAATTCAAAGCTGCTTGGACTCAGGTTTTTTGCAGTGCAACAAAGTAAAATCACTTGAGCAAAAAAGACAACCAACTAAAAGACTGTATAGTATAAAAAAAAACACAACCAAAACCATAACAACCAACAATAAAACAAATGAACCAGTCCAGATTAAACTAGCATTATTGATACTTACAGCTGCTGATTGGTGTGAGCACTGAACAGTTTACTTCCACTTAATGTTCTGTTGTCTGCACCATAGTGTACTCTACAACAACTGCAATAAAATGGCAATGCTTTGCCGTGTAGTATCAGAAGAGTAGTTACTCTAAGTGTTGACTCAGTCTGCTTCCAGGGCTGATTTTTTGATTAGTGGGGAACTGAAATTCACAAAGAACAGGAATAGATGGGATTATAAGGATGAGGTAGTTGTTTGTTTAAAATTTAAAGTACATAATGTCAGAAATGAGCTACAGTGATAAGTGAGAAACTCTTTTTTTTTTTTTTCCTTTTATCTGGGACTGGGGGAAGAATGATGAAAACTTACACAGACTTTTTAGTGTATGGTGAACAGTGTCCTTTTGGGGTTTATTTTAGCGTGTTAAACTAGTTTCATGTGAAACAGGGAGTCACTTTGGCTTGAGGAGGTTGTGGGAACAGTCTTTCGGATTTAATAATCTTTCTCAATCTTGCAATAATGAAAACTAACAAAAATTTCAGTTAGGTGCTCTGTGGTTTCATTTGCATGTCTAGCATGCAACCCCAAAAAACCTCCAGACAACCAACCTTGTCACTTTCCTAACTTCATTTTCTCTTCTTTTACTTTCTGACCAGCTGTTTTTTTCAAGTGGCACCCTTTAGGGAGATTGGATATGATTTATCCTAATAAAGCCAGATTCAGGAGGCCTTGGCACCAGTTGTTCTTCTGATCTGCCAAGACACTGAACAACCTCAAAAACATACACCTTGTACTTGGTTATTGCACTCTCTGTGCTGAAGCATATGTGAAAATACTTTTTTTATTATGGAGTTTGTGTGCTGTACATGAGTCAGGTGTATGAACAGTAGTGTTTCCTAAATTTGTTTGCTTTCACTTAAAAGTTTAACTTTCTTTTTTGAAAGGCTGTTTAAAAGCTTGTAAATCATACTGTTCGTGGATTAGCTTGGGGTGTTTCTCCTCTGTTACAAAGTTAATGTGTTAATACAACAGACTCTGAGAAACTGTCACGGCAGAGAACTTGTAGGTCTGCCTGGGCTCTAAGACTTGGGAAGTCTACAAATAGTTTGCATGTGTGGTACAGTCTTGAAGTACTCAACTTCAGGTTTCTTTTAAAGGACTCTCTTCCCAACAGGCTTTTCTGCCAGACATGCAAATCTGGCCAGGCAACTTGCCCCATGCTGCTTTCACATATGGAATCCTGCGCTTGCTGTGTTTAAAGATTTATCAGTATTGATTTTTCTTTTCCTGAGCCTCTTGTGACATTTATCACATTTTAAAAGATCAGCTTCACTTTCATAAACAGTTTATCTAGGATCTCTATTCGGTTAACATAGCCAGGGACCAATAGTTCCTCTCAGCAGTGCCACCTTTCATACCAGAACTATTCTTCCTGAATTCTTTCAGCCAGAGTCATGTTGTGGATGATATACTTTTTGTTCCCATCGCTCTTGACAAAATAAGTTAGCCTAGAAAGTTTGCAGTGGCGTTTGACAAAATATATTGTTTTAACCACCAGTTGGAGATGATAATGGAGAAAGACAGTAGCCCAACTTTCAGAAGCTCTCTGCGTGTATGGTTTCAATTATGTTTGCTGGAGTGCTCAGCGTTTCTGAAATGTGGTCTGTTAATACCCCAAACCAACAGGAGGAAGTTAATGTTAGTGGAGGGAAAATATTGAAGTATCTGTGTCTATTCCTTGGAATTGAAGGTATTTGGAAACTGTGGCTCAAATTACGATTGTGGATACCACTATGTGCAGTAGGAGTTTGCTAGTTCTTGCCCCAGGTAATGTTTGTGTATTACAGCTCAGCAACAAGCTATGAACATGAGTAACCTTGCTCCAGAACTTGTCTTGGTTCAATTCTGGTATCTCATTTGAGATGAGATCTGTCAAACAAGAAATGGACTCAGGCTTGTTTGTTGCAGTGGTTTCTTGTTCACAGCAGACCTGAATTACCTGTGATGAAGGGTGCAGAATGTGATTGTATTTACATGGCTGTGCCTATCTGAAGTGCAGGGGATCTTATTGTAAAGTGTGACACTAATACAGGTGACACAGATTTAGTAGGTGATGGGTTAGATTTTTCCAGAGAAACAATATGGTTGATAAAAGGCTAACAGGAGAAGCCAGCATGTCTTGCACTAGGAGCTCATTTTTAAAGTCACTAGTCCTTTTGCTTGCAGTTCCTCTGTGTGAAGGAGAGAACATACATATAACTGGGTTATACAAGAAGCCAGACCGGTTTAACTACTATTTTATGCATTTTTAGCTCTTTCCACCTCTGTTCTGAATTAGGAAGCTGTCATGACCATGCTGTTGGTGGGGAGTCAACTGCTATACTTACATCTGTTGTTTATTGCTTAATCTGCTGGATGCTATAGCTGAAGTTAAGAGTTTATCTGCTTCCTTTTTTTTTTCCCCCATGTGTGAATGGAGTTCTGACTTTTAAGAGTCTGTTTTCTGGTAAACTGAAAATAAGTCAGCAATCAAAATGCTATATTGTGTGTTATTTATATTGTGTGCTTGCTGGTGGGGTGCTGAAGTGACACTCTGAGGGAAATGGTTTATAAGGAATTGAGAATATACCTCAGCCAGGTTACATTATTTGACACTTCTGTAAGGGAACATGGCTTTACATTTCTCTCTTTGTGGGAATTTGACGTTGTAAATCTTCCTGCTTAATCTTAGTCTCCTCTGTCCCAGAAATATATTTTGGTAGCCAGAGGAGAGCTTTGTACTCTGTTGTCTCCTGGGGCTATCCACTTTAATTTTCAGTTTATTATAATTTGTTTTCTTTGTTGGGTCTTAATTTCATTTTGTCATAACTTGGCATGTTGTTTAGCTGCTGTTTCCCAAGGTCTGCAGCTCCCCTGCCCTGGTCATGTCACTTTTGATTAAGCAGTTGCAAAGCCCTTTACCCAGCTTCTAAAGGGTAAAAGTCAAAAATCAATAATGTGCCAGTCTTCCCCAAGCGCAGTAGCAGTCAGAGGTAAATGAATGATTAAACATGATGAATAACAGTGTAATGGAAGACGCAAAGTAAGGAAAAGTGCTCACTTTAGCCTAAACTCAGAGATTTATTGCTGAGTACTACAAATAATGGAATCATCAATCTTCCAAGGACTAAAAAAGGCATCTGCTGCAGCCAGTTGTAAATTCAGTGAAAGGAATCTTACCTCCTGATCACTGCATGTTGTGTTCCACTTACTCTGTACTATCAAGTACATGCTGTGCAGGAAAATCTGCATGTAAAAATGATAGTTAAAAATGGATGCTTCTTGTACACACAAAGTCGTTAAGACTGATTTCGTTGGCAGAGAAGGGGGAAAAAAGCTGGAATCAGTTGTTATGAATGTGCATACAAACATGCCAGCGTTGAAATCGTTTTAAATGACTGATGCCTGAGTTTTGTAAGCTGGGGCTGAGATGTCAATTACACTTATTAAAACAAGGGGAGAAGCAATATTCTTTTAAAGAGTGAAAAGAGAAACTTTTCAAGGAATAAGGAAAATAAGGTAACTTGGAAGTTAAAGCCTCAGTGGCGTAGTGGGAGTAATTTGTTGATAGATGCTCAGCAATACCTAGTGTTTTGAAGTTAATCCTTCACTTGACTATTGATGGAGGAGAAAATTAGCTGGAGACAAAACAGTTTTTCTTACCTTGCTTACTGAAGAAGAGGGAAATATCCAGAAATTGAGAATGCATCAGCATTGCATCGTTAGAAAAGGTTTGTTGACTGCAGTTGTAGCTTCTCCGAATTAGAAGTACTACCGGTCAGAAGTGGAGCTTCCAGGACAACCCAGCTCCTGCAGGGAAGAAGTGGTTTGAATTTCAGTTCAAATCCTATATTTGAAGAGTTTTTAATTTGCAGCTTGATGGAGTAATGTCTAAGGTATCTTCAAGTTGTCTACATCCATGTATTTGTTGAATAAGCTAAAGGTTGATGTTAGAACGTAGAATAAGTTAGTCTTTAGTATGAAAAGTGTTGGGTAGCTTCAACTATTTAGAATTCAGAAGCTCATTATCTTAGTTTTCAGTACCAACTCAAACAAGTCTAGATGCTTAAATGAATCCTGTAATGTTTAAGGGGGTGCATCCTCACTGGTTTGGGTTTCATGGACATGTCCCTTGCCTATGCTTCCTCGATTTTCTTTATTAAAATACCCTTTGACTTAGATCTCTTCACTCCTTATGTTTCCCATGACCTGTTAGTCACTCCATTATTCTTTTCTACTTGACTCACTGAAAGTACTCATACGAAGTCCACTTATATAGATCTCCTCTGGAGGATTAGTGCCCCCTAAGTGGAACTTCAGAGATGTTGTATATTTAATTTATTCTAGCCGCTCCGATATTTAATTTACTTTGACAGCAAGGTTGGGAAGCTGGTGCAGAATGGCCTGCAGCCATCCTGGATCCCTTGGCCAGAGACATTTCTCCAAATGATAGCAGCAACCTCTTCTCATGTATTACACATATTATTATTTGCCATGGGTTCTGGAGCTGATCTTTCTGTGACATTAAAATCAGCTATTTTAATTTTAACCCTTTGGGATTCATTTTAAGGGAAAGGATCTAAACACATGGATTTAGTTACTGTCTATATGGGTAGCAGTACTTTAATTCATCTTAATTATTCCTGTCTTTTTGCCAGTTTAGAACTTAGCTGGGACAAATACATTCTGGTAGACATATTCTTGGGTTGACCATTTCTCAGTTATTGAACTAACACCGTGATACTTTTGATGTAAGATGATTTATAAACAAAACAACCAAAAATTAACCCCAAATTTAGCTTTTTGCTTTTGGAAAACAAAACATGTATCTTGCTGCAGTGTGCCTCATGACTTCTCCACTGTAGATATGGAATTTGGAAGTATATCAGTGTTCTTGCTAGAGACTCTGGGACTGTGTCCCATGCTGCAGCTCAGGCCATAAAATTTTCTGCCTTCAGCAATGGAATAAATTGCCAGCTGACCTTCTGTCAACTATTTTGTTCCTTTAACCTTTGTTCATTTATTAGCTTCCACCACTTTTCTTCTGAGATGAAGAATGACTGGAGAACTCTTGCTCCTCATTCCATTTGGTATATTGCCTCTAGGCCTTCACTGCAGCAGCAGAGAAGATGAGAAAGCAGGGAACCAAGTCAGAGGGCTGTGAGCACTGTTAAGATATAGATATTTGGAATTTCTCAGGTTTTCTAAGAGCTGCAGCTCCATTCTGTGAGGCTTAGCCTGAATGAGATTATCACAGAAAGAAGACTTCTCCAAAGCAAAGATAAGTCTTGTGATGTTGGAACCTGCAAAGGCAGACCAATGCTGTTGAGCAAATGACTTGAAAACTAGACAGCAGATTCTGTCTTCCTATCAGGAGTGAACTTTTTGTAGCTTTCCTTCTCCCAGCAGCTCTTTCAGTTGCTCTGCCACAAATCTCACTTCTTGCAAATGCCTGGACCACTTGTGAAACCCAGCACTGGAACGTAACAGGACAGTCTGGTTTACACTCCACAGACCCTCCTTTGAGGTTGTGGAGTCTGACCAAGCGAAAGGAATGTGCCCATATTCCCTCTCAATGGGCTTGCTCTCTATTAGAGTGCTCCAGGCAATCTGTGACCCAATGAAAGGCATCTGAACTCTTCATTCCCTATGCAGCTGAATCGTCAGGGACACAAGTAGGAAAACATCTCTTACGTTTGAAAGTGTCTGTGATTTATGAGGGCACAGGTGAGTAGCCTATGACCTCCTGTCTGAAAGTAGCCAGGGACAACCCTGCACTGCACACAGCCATGATGGGCACACTCCTGCCCTCTTCTTCCTGAAGATGATGTCGGTGCTTTGTGGGGAACTCCTTAAAATGTAGCATTTTCTCCCTCAAGCCTTATAAAAGTGTTGTGTGTGTTGTTTTATTTTAATTCAAACTCCTTTTTGAGGATCTTGCAATAGCTCAATAAAAGTTTATAATGTAAAAACTTGGGGTTTTTTTAAATCCAAAATTGTCAAACAGGTTTCCTTCTCCCAAGTTACACACTGGCTCAGTACAGACTATCCTTTCTCACACGGACACTGATTAACAATTACCAGTGCACAGAGATGGAGAGGAAGAGAGCAGGTTAGAGGACTTTCTAAGATTCTAACTCTCGTTCCTGCTCTCTAATGCTGATATTTATGTGTACAGAACCACAGATTGTCTTTAGTTGTCTTACTCCCAGTGTAAGATGTGGGCAGCTGGAGGGAGCCTGTGGCACTCCACAAAGGACAGTATGCTCATCTCTGCCTACAGCTCCATGTTGTGACAGCATGCATCTGTTGTGTGATACTGTTGTACTGAGGGGAGGAGACCATTTCCACCTCTGTCTGGAGACCACTTCTCCCCATTTTGATGTATCTGAATTCAGAGGCGTTCAGGGAAACTTTAGCTAAAAGTGTAGTAGAACTTACCCTTCACTGTCAGAGGCAGCATTGTGTAGTTCTTGTGCTCACACCTAGGGAGCTTTGTGATGAAATGGACAGGGAGGTCAATTTCAGTATGTAGCAGCTACGCTAAATAATAGCAGTAACAGCTGGGTCTTACCCTCTGTCATGAATATCTGTAGAGCTGCAATTAAGGATCTTAAAGTGTGGGTATAGGTTTTCCTTGTGATGCTTGAGCAAGCATGCTGGCAGTTGACCTAACTTGATCGTAGATAAACCATACCAAATTTAGTGACTGTCATTACCTGTGAAATTCAAATCTGGTTCTCTTCTCTGTGCGCATAAAGTATATTATGTCCTTTGTCTGGAGCAGAAGTTGCTTCTTGGGGCAAGTTCTTTCCATGCAGACTGAGAAACAGTTTCTACACCATGTTAGAACCCTTACTGCTTATTTGGAAGGCTTGGTTTCATAAAATTTTGAACAACATGGTAACTATGCCAATCATGTCATATTAATCTTGCTTCTCTCAAAATGATTCATGCTCTCAACATTGCTGCAAGCAAGATATTAAAATCACTCTGCAGTTGGCATACAGAACAACCTAGAAATTTCTTGCAAAGTATGAAACAAATTTCCTTCCCCAGAGTTCTCTGCTGATGTTCCTGGAGAAAGCAGGAGACACTTCATGACTTGGGAAGTAAGTTAAAATTTGTCTGTACTGGCATTGTTTGTATAGAAAGTTGTTACTGGAGTGGTTCTGGCATCTTAATGTTTTCATATGAAAGGTATTGGTGTATTCAAAAAATATTGTTAGATAAGTTTCTCATTCTTTAAACATTCATCAGCTCATCTGCAGTAAAACTTCTGGAACTTCCCATTGGTTCACAAGGGTTTGATTAACAGACTTCTCTGTAGAGCAGAATGAGCTTTTAATCAGTTTGTGCTCCTCTGTCCCAGACAGTGACATTTACTCAAGAACTGCTTATGTCATCTTACTAGGAGGGTCTTGCTCTCTGAGCCAACTTCATTTCAGCTCATTACATTGCATTTCAGATTTGTGCACACCTTCAAAACCAGAAGCATTACAGTTCCAAGCTAGGTGCCTTTTGCTGTTGAATGTCACCTGCATCCCCACTACTGTTTGTCTCTTAGGAACTGCTTCAGGAGTTCGTAGTATTCAGCTGACATTTTTCAGTGCTGACCTCAGCTGCATTAAAAACATGTTAGAACAGACACTGTTTCAGAAATCCTTAATGATAACAGCACCTTTTCACAAATGCAGTGTCCATTAATCACACAAGGGACGTTATTTCAACACCAAAAGCTAGGAGAGGGTGGCCATATATCTTCATTTTTGCTTATCTGTCAATGTCACAGCACCATATCAATGGGTTGTACTCAATATGCGACAGGAGGAACCTGTATCAGGAGGAACAGACTGTTGCTAGAAGTCTTAGTTATTCTGGTGGTGATTCTCAAAGTTAGCTTGTCAGGCCCCTTATATATTTTTAAACAGAGTGTAGGGGTTTTTATTCTTTGAGCATTATTTAGTAAATGCTCAGTTCTTGTTAAAGTTACTTTTAAAACTTCTAAAGCTTTCAATAATTAAGAAAAATCATTTAAACATGCACCTATTGACTCTCTAGCTACTACCAAATGACTTGAAATAAATAAATCATGAAAACAGCCTGATACTTCACAGACAAAAGTGTGCATTGCTGAGGAATGAAGGCGTTGATTCGGTTAGGTAGCAGTGAATGCTGTTGAAAATGACAGGTGTGTGCAAAAATACAAGCTTGGCATATCAGTCTCCACTCTAATAAATACCAGTGCATTTCAAAGGGCATTTGAAATGGATTTCTTTCTTTGCAGGTGCATTACACCTTACAGGTGTCAGGTTTTTGCATTATTCCATCTTCTAAATGATGAATTTATGTATCAGAAGAGCTAAAAGAGAATGTATTTTAATCAAGGCTTCCAAGTCCTGCAGAAGCACATAAGAAGACACGACCTCTGCTCTCATCTAGTTTGATTATAAACAATAAGTGTGAGGCTGGAGGACAAACAGCATAGGTTGAATAGGCTGCTTTCAGTGTGGCTTTTTTACATAAACCAGCTTCTTAACAAGGCTTCTATTGTGCTTTCTTTTTCCTTATAACAAGACTCCTGATTATATACATGCAACAAGAAAATAAGGAAATAGCCAATATATAAAACAAATTTGCTATCTAAGGCAGAGTATGGACAATAGTCTGTTATGTGAGGTTTCACAGTTACCTCCTAAGGCTGATCTATGTCCTGTGTTTGCTGTTGTGCCTGCTCACAGCAGCATGGTTTGCAGGAGTATAAAGAGATTAGTATCTTTTCTCTAAAATATCTGGCGTGTATTTGCCATGCAGATCCCCAGAGTGCCCGATAAATATGCAATATCAGGCTCATTTCTTTAAAGAAACATTGGCACTAGCTCTCTGTTTCTTTGAAACAAAAAGCTTTCATTCTTAAGCCATGTTAGAAAAAGATGATCCCCAAAACTTTTCCTTTTTCATATCTGTTTCTCAAATAGATAAACCTGGCTGCTCTGTTTGTCTCTCTTGTCTTTTCTCATTTTATTTGTTCGTGTTCAGATCTGGTTTACTGAAGGGTTCCTTCCTTCCCTGTCAGAATTTTTCAAGGTAGAGTTTCACAGACCATCCTGCATATAAACCTTGGCTCATCTATTGAGTTTGTCAGAGTGCATTTCCTTTGAAAGCTCAAAACAGTCTTGGAGGTGCCGTATTTTTCCTTCAGACCATACAGTGTGTGATGTTACTTGTTTTTTTAGAGGTTCACAGGGCAAGTTATGATTCACAAGAGACAGACAGGATTTCAAGGGGATTTTTTAATTGCCAGTTTTGTATCATTCTGACACATGCACCTATATAAACTCATATTAAACCGCTTCTAAAGTAGAAAGTGTGTTTGCAACCTGTACTTATACCTAGCTATCCACCTACTGGAGGAAATAACTATGGGCTCTAAAACCAGTGTGTACCCTGTGACCCAAATGAGCAGCAGCAGTAACCAAAACAGGGGAAAAAATACTTGTGTAGTTCATGTGCTTCCTAGTGTGGCAGCAGAAAACTGTGTCTCTGGGATCTTACCCTGTTGAGAATCATTAATGAGGGCACACAGCAGCATCCTGCTTACCAGATAGAACCCAGTTGTTTTGCCTACCATTTAAACTAAAATACAGCCTCTCTGTTTGGTCACACTGCTCAGTGAAGTTTTTCTGTGGAGCTTGCATAAGTAAACCCTGTTGTATTTACTGTAGCAATGGGAAATGTGTAAACAGAGCTTCAGAGTTATCATTGTTAGAAATGTCAATAACCATTATTTGGTCTTTCTGAAGTTATGTTAAGGAGAGTGTGTTGCTGTGATGAATATGTGCTGCTGCCATAATTGTTAGGATGGCTTTCATTTGAACACCACTCCACTAACAGATATTTAGGTGAGCAGATTTTTGCATGCAATCAAACTTTGTGCTACACCCCACAGAGCTCAGAATGAAATACTAATTACAGCCTTACTGCTTGAATTCTATTATATGTTAAAAGTACCTTCTATTATGGTGTGGGTTTCTTTTCAGGTGCTTCTTGATTTGGAAATTAGGCGGTTTGGTCTTTTTTCTTTTTTCCTTCAAGCAAGTGTGTAAGCAGTATCAAAGGCTTGAAATTTGCTTAGTTTTGAAGTATAATG
Source organism: Tricholaema leucomelas (assembly GCA_013400475.1). NCBI lineage: Eukaryota > Metazoa > Chordata > Aves > Piciformes > Lybiidae > Tricholaema lacrymosa > Tricholaema leucomelas. The sequence continues at coordinate 255,341 of WAAF01003466.1, read as the reverse complement.
CATGTGAGTGAGGAGAAAATGTTGTGTTCTAGGAATTAGGTATATTGCTTATTTAAAAAATACTTTACAGTCACATAGAGTGGTACTAAGAAAAATTATAAAGGACAAAGGTAGTTGAGATGGCATGTGGGGTGTTTTTGTGATATGAGTGGCAATCAACTATTCACAAATTGCATGCTAAAGTTTCCTAAAATGCTGTAATTTGAATTCAGAGCTGACTGGAAGAACACGAGCTTATACCATGTGGACTCTGTGTAGATTGGTTTTATTTAAAGGTGAAAGCTCATGGATTCAGTGTACTCCAAGTATTTACAGTGTACCAAATGTGCTGGTGAACAATAACAAGAGAAGGATTGAACTGAAGAATAAGAGTAGAGGGGAAAACATGCAAGTAACTATCCAAGTATAGATAAATACTTGTCAAGGCACTCTGATAAGACCTTCACTTTGACAGATAAAGATGAGAGAACATCAGAGGAAGTAGAGCTGATATGAGCTTTGTGCTGCAAACCGTCAGTGCACCAAATTTGGGTGTACTGTAAATTTATGACTTGTCTGGAAATCTGGAGCAAGCATGTTGGAAAGATGAGACCATTTGTCATATCTCAGAATGCAGCAAGTTTGGTAGCCATCAGGTTTGCTGACCTTAGGTGACACCACTTTTTGAAGTATTGAAACCATTCTGTTCCTGTTTGGTTCTTAGACCGTTCAGATAAGCATAATGTCTTAGCATGTTGTCACTTTGCCATCAGTTGTCTTATAGGTTAATTCTGTTGCTCATCCTCAGTTTAGGTAGAGAAGTGGATGTGCAATACAATCCTTGAGTTCAGTAGATTAATTTTTGATTTATTGGAGGAGATGTTTATTATGAGGATTTTGGCATGCACTTTCTTCTTAATAGAAGTGCTTTGGGTTTTTTTTTTCGAACAGGAAAAGTGTTGTCAGAAAAACAACAGGAATTAAGATTTAAGATAGTATGAAACCTGAGTATTACCTGTGTTAGTCATGGAACTTCATATGTCTGTTTAAAACTGTCACACTGAGTATGGGTATGCACAAAAGTGTGAAAATGTAAGCTTCAAGTTAGGCATATTTTAATTGTACTTGAAGAATTCACAATGTTGGATTTAATTTACCTATTGTAATTCAGTCTCTTTAACTGAGGAACTGCTGCAGAACTACTCAAGTCACTCAGTATTTATTTTTAGAGCTGTAGGTCAGCAAGAGAACTCACAATGCCTTGTTACAGCAGATAGTGGTGTTAGGCTTCATTGCAGTTACCAACATCCGACTCATATGCAGCTGCTATTATGCCCCTAGGAATAGCCTCGCTTACGGTAATCCTTAGACTTTACGACAACGTGTCAGAATAGAGACAAAATATTTCAGTGGTTAAATTACAGGGGGTTTTATTATCCTATAAACACAGGTGTAAAATGACCTGTAAGACTGTTTTTAAATGCAATATGCTTCAGGTTGTAAGAACTAAAGAGGTTGTTTATAATAATCTACCTAATAGTACTGTTTAAACATAAAGTACGATTCATGTGCGCTGCCTCAGACCAGCGTAGTTGGACCATTTATATGATGTTGTCTGCTGCAGTAAAAGTTGTGTGGAGAAAAGCCTGGAGATAACAGATAGTTTGTCATAAAGCTGACATGAAAGGACACAATTGAGGACTGATAGATACATCTCAAAACCAAAGGCAGCTAGACAGCAGGTTTGAAAATCCAGGTTCAGTTACTAGTATCTGTATCAGACCTCTATTTGCCGTTGTACTGTTAAAATGATCAAGCTACTAAGAAACTTAAGCTCCACTTACTGTTACAGTTACTGGGGCAGATCTAATGAACTTCTTTGAATTCATGTTTGCCAGACTTAAAAATGAGAGGATGAGCAGATCAGCACATTACAAGGAAGAGAAATCTCTGCTACTAACTTTTTGGGAAGGCTTGCTCTGAGTTTAGTGCTCTAAAAGATCTAAGGAGCTCCTGCTTTGTAACATAGCTTGCTAAAGAGAGAGTTTCAGTCTCTTTGTGCTTAGGTCTGATAAGCAAATGTTAACACTCCCACTCTAGCTCTATTTTAAAGTAAGGAAAATTAACATTTGCAGATTGCATTTGTGATCATTAAGATTAGATCTGTGCACTACTGGATTATCCAGAAGTATGAACTAGATGTACATCTATTTCTTTGCCAGATTGAACCTTGTGATTTATTCTGGTGAACTATGGGAGGAGAAGTGATATCTGATCTAGCACAAAGTCTCTTTGGTGAAGCTATTCCAACAACAGCTCTGAATTTAGCAGAATGGCCTAAAGTCATTCCTCTTTTTATTGGTTTGATCCATTCAGACATAGTTAAAATTCAGTAGGATTTTTTAATTACTATTTTTTAAATCATGGTTTCATCAGCAAAGCTTTCTGTCACTCAGCCTGTGATTTGTCAGCCCCGTGCTCACATCTGGCAATCTGTGGAAAATTAAGACTTGCAGAGACTTAAGAAGGAAGGGGAAGCAAAGATGCACTACTTGAAGAAAAGGTTCTAGTCTATGAAAGTAGTGTTCTCAAAAGTCAGAACAAGCCCTGGAGGTTTCCCTGATGGTCAGATGGAATCACAGTGTAAAAACTGATGAGCAGTGCTTTGTAACTTCAGATGCTGTTAGCAGCAGTGGAGTGTCTCGCTGATTTGAAGAGAGTGTGTATGACACATGTGTCAGCAACCTCAAGGCAGTTTGTTGTTAGGTACAAACTAGTACAGCTATGCAAATGTTGGGAGTTATCACCACTGCTTATCAACCCTGCAACAGAAAAATCTGCATTTGGATTGGGTTTCAGTAAAGATTTTAGTCTCTTAAGATCTCCTACAGCAGAAGTATCAGTGAAGGACTAATAAAAGAGTCTCAGTTGGAACATGATGCTTTCTTCTGAATGTGGAGCACTTGGCTGCAAAGTAGTTTTCTTCATCTTTTTGTTCTTAGACTCGGTGTCTGTTTTAGGCTAACCCTAGCAGGCAGCTAAGCTGCTTGCCTCACTCCCCCACATTGGGATGGGAGAGAGAATCGGAAGGTAAAAATGCAAAAATGTGTGGGTTGAGATAAAGGCAATTTAAAAGGTAAAGCAAAAATTAGGTGTGCCAGCAAAGGAAAATAAGGAACTAATCCACTACTTCCCACTGGCTGGCAGATGTTCATCCATCTCCATGAAAGTTGGGCTCCATCACACATAGCAGTTACTTGAGAAGGCAATTCCATATTTCCAATTGTCTTGCCTTTCTCCTCCTCCATCAGCTTTTTGCTGTTGAAAATGATGTCATATAGCATAGAATATTCCTTGGGTCAGTTTGAGTTTGCCCATCTGGCTCTGTGCCCTGTCCATCGCCTCCCAGTTCCTGTGCACTTCCAGTCTGCTCACTGGAAGGACTGTGAGAAACAGAGAAGGCCACAATGCTGTGCAAGCACTGTTCAGCAGTAACTAGAACATCAGTGTGTTGTCAACACTCATTTTCATCACAAATCTAAAACGTAGCAACATGTTAGCTACTGTAAAGAAAATTAACGCTATCCTAGCCAAAACTATTATAGATCCTTAGGGAATGCAAGTAAACAGCCTGTCTGTTGAGTGTTGTAGCACAATCTAAGCCATGACTTTCATCATAAATACATGGGTGTTTTCCTGCTTAGGTGTTTTTTTTTTCCCTGACGGACTGGACAGGGCTTGGGTAAGTTATAAGGACCTGTAATTATGTGATTGTATCAGAATCTTAGTTGCTTCTCCCAGAAATTTCCTGTTCTGTCTGCTTCGTGATTCTTGAGCAGCTAAGCACTTGAGCATTGTGCCTGTGTCTTCAGGCAGCCCAGACTACCAGATATGGGAAGTATAAACTGCTTTACTAAAGTCACATTAACGAGCATTTCTGTTTTAACACAAGTTGGTGTACGTGTGCCTGTGTTGCATGGGAAGGTTGTTACATCCTCAGATGTTGTACCCCACCATTGCCTTTGTCTTTCTCTGCCCACTGCCTTCTGCCCTATGCCAGCTCCCTAGAAGCCTCTGTGTGTATTGCTCACTGCAGTAAGTGTTGGAGCATACCTTAGTTAATGTTCAACAGCTGCAAGTGCACACACAGGTACCTCGTTTACCTTGTACAGGACAGTTTTCTCATGCTTGCTCTTCAGTATCATTATTTGAGTGTATTTTAGCCCTGCATTATTGATCTGGTATCTAAATGAGTGACAGTTTGGAACATAATGGTCTGAGAACTTGGTTCTAATCTGAAAGATCCTCCATTTGCTGTGGAATTGAAAAGTCTAGTTGGTATGTTCTGATGCATGTATAGAAACTATGATAGCAAAGCAAATAGTTACTTATTATGCAATCTAAAGGTTTTATCTGCAGAGTCCCAAAGGTTCATGGGCTTTGAGTTGGGAACTGCTAGCCCAGCAAGTAAAACAGTGTTTTGGATCCCAGAATGTCTATTCCTAGTTGGATCACTGGTCTGTTGAATTGACCTTGAGTAGGTCATTTTATCTCTCTATGGCTCAGTTTCTCAGTCGATATAACAAGAATTCCATACTTTTTGTAGAACCCTTTGAGATCTAATTATGAAAAGCAGTAGATGTTACTAGTAGAGACTGTTAGATATGTGAAACCCAGTTAAGCTAAAAATCTAGCAGAATTACAACTTCAATACTTTCATCTAGATAAAAGCCAAAGATGGTCAAATTTAATTTAGCAAAATGACCTCTGACCTACACTGCCATATGATAATGTACTCTTCTGACAGAGATGTCATCTTATTGTCCTGAAGTGTCAGACAAAGAGCAGGCTTTGAGCCTGGGTTGCAGAAGATCAAATACAGTGGGAACTGGCCACTAATACCTTATGTTCAGATCTGACAGTCTGTAATAGTAATTCTGCAATCACTTTGCTATTGCTTCTCTCTGTAGAATATCTTATGAAGTACCTGGATTCATCCAGGCAATGCTGCATGGGCTTCTTCCAGATGATGGGTATAAGCAGTTCACATATCCATATAGCTTGAATTTACACTGAGCTGTGAAGGAGGAGGCTCAGCCCAAAATTCTTGTTCTAAAAGAAAAGTTGTGATCAAAAAACTGACAAAACAAATCCAGAATTCAACAACCCAGCAAACCAGCACTAACCTTAGTGATAGAATTCCAGTTGTGAACTCCTTTTTTTGAGGTGTTTAGAATTGGCTGAATTTTAAGAAAAGCTGCAAGCTACAAATTTCATCCCTTGCCTATATGGAGTTCAGATCCAAGGGTTTATTTCAGGCATATCTTTAGTAGTGGGATAAGAGAGGAGAATTATAGGGTGGGGAGACACGGAGGAGGAATTAGCTGGGAAGAGAAGGTTCCAACCTTAACAATTCTGTCTTTTAAAAACGGCAGCTGAGTACATCAGCTGAATAGTTGTCATTCATCTCCATGTTCTTCAGGTTTTGACAAATTGCTGACTGAAATCTAAGAACACTTCCAAAATGTTACCTTTTTCCCTTTGTGTATATTTTTTGAACAGATGCATTTCCATATTTTGGGAGATTATTTGGGTGCTTTTGCCCATTTTGAATTTTAGACTACTAAATATCCATTTACATTCAAAAATCAGCAAAAACAAATGTGATTTTTCTTGAGACAACATTTTATCTCAATTGTGAGTGGAAAGTCTTTTGCAGTCTCTTTTGGGGGTATGACTAATATGTTGAAAGGCTGAGCAAGGAAATGAAACTTTACTTCTAACTTGTTATCATTCAGATTTAATATGGCTCAAATAATGTTTGCTTGGTTTGGGGTTTTTAAGAGTTGGGGCTTTTTTTTTTTTTGTTAATTTTGGTTTAGGGGATTTTTTGGGTTTTCTTTGAGGTTGCTTTTCTGGGTTTGCTGGGGGTGTTTTGTCTGTGTTGTGGGGTGTTGTGGTTTTTGGTTTTGTTTTTTGTTTTTTTTTTAAAGAGATATTACTGTCCATAAACTAACTTGGTTTCCACTGTTGTTAAGATCTGAATAGTTATCAGCTTCCTTCTGGCAGATGGCACACTGCTTTTAAGTTTCAAATATCTACTAATTCATGCAGCATTTAACAGGAAACATTCTAAACAGGTGCTACCTGATAGAACTCATTTTGACTTGATGAGCCTGAGACCGGGATATTATTTGCATATATTTCTCCTCTTTTCCATATCTTGGGTATTGGAGCCCCCATGTTTTGCAAGAACTTTATGCCCAAGATAGTTTTTTTTTAAAAACAGAAATTGCCCTGAGCATTTCAGAGGCTTTAATAATAAAACAGGGTGTGTTGAATAGATTCTCATTTAGCTAGTGTGTCGTGGTACTTTGAAATAGTTTTGTTCACTGAAAATAACCTTTCTCCTTGATAAATAACTTAGTATACTTTTATTAAACTGATGCAAGTCAGAACAAACTTTGGTGTGTGATCCTGTGTGCATTTAGAAATGCAAGCTAAAAACCCGCTACTGAGTAGGAAGTCTACCTTGGAATTACATACCACTGTAGCCAGAGCTCTGTAGATGAACTGGTGCGCTGCACCTCATAAATGATTTTTGGCCTTGAAGTCCATTCAGCTGGAAATTAAGCCTGAAGTTTGTCTTGACCTATTTCTTTTCTAGTAAACAAAACTCACAGCATTTTACTACTGAGCTATAAAAATTGATTGGTGCTTTACTATAATTCATTCTCATAGGACAGTAGTTAATTCGTTTTGCCACTGTTACTGAATGTCTGTATGATAACCTGATAGGCACCTCCAGGAGCTTTTTGCTCGATACTACATGGGTTTACTCAGAAGGACTGAAGAGCTAAATCTGTAAAAACAGTTTTTCAGTTGAAAATCTCACTTTAACAAATTGCTCTGCATCTACAGTTTACATATTGACTTTTCAGTGTATGGTAAGAACTTTTTGCAGCTAAGACCATCCAGTCTTGAAAAATATTTCTTCTGGAACCCAAGAGACTACACTCAGATATTCTCATGCCAATCACTGCTGTTTGGCAAGGCGGGCTGACCACTGTTGTATTTTCTGGCTAGCAAGTTTCTGAAGAATTATTACTGTAATCAGCCATGAGAGTGATGAGGATACAAGTAACATGAATCTAACTAAGGTAGAAATAAACAGGTTGCATTGCCAAGTGCCAAAAGTGTTCAGCTACAATTTCAGGAGCTGAAGAAACATACATAAATTTTCAGAACTGTTTCCTGTGGGTGCTAAACACAACTGAAAAATCAGTTCACTCCTCTTTAGGGGCATAATTGGGACTTTGTCTATGCCAGAGATCTGACCTTTAATTTCTTGCTCACTGGTAATGCAGAAGCTTTGGAGTGATAGAAATAAAGACTGTGCTTCTACTAAAGCTAGAAATTAGATTCTCCTTGAATTCAGAATCAGCCCCAATTTCTAAGGAATGATTGAAATCAGAAATCATATGTATTCTGTGCCAGAAAGGGCAGCTGTGAGGTTTAAAATTTTTGAAGAATTAAAAAATACGTTTAGAGGGACTAATCAGACTCAATTTGTTCCTTGCCAAATATAGCTGTAGCAAAAGATATTCCTACAGTGGTGATGAGTTACAGGACTTTTTAAATGACAAATAGAGAGAATGGTGCTTCTGACCGTAGTGCAAACTACATAGAGCCAAGTCTTTCTCAAATGCAAAGCGAAATTATGGTTACAAATAACTCGAAGTGACAGTACTGAGTAGTGAGGGGGCTCAGTCGGATCTTGTAATACACATGAAGGTGTATGTACACATGAAGAAATCAGAGATGTAAGCCATCTGAAATGGATGTATATGTGCAAGAAAATAAAAGGCTGAAATAGGATAATTAATAGGATAATTAGATAGAAGACCAGGATGCTAGTCAGAAGAGAGAACCAGGTTCTGTTCTCTTGCTTTATAAAGTATGAAGAATCTAATTGCACGGGACTGAATGCAGACAGTAGCTGAGGACTTATTTTTAGCACTTCAGAAAACTCTATCATCAGCCTGAAGTTTTTGAAAGATGAACAAAAATCAGATCTATTTATACAAAGGTGTTTAGCAAATCTTAACACAAAAGATCAGAAGAGGAAGTAACAGGGTTACAGAGCACATGTCGGACATCACTTGGTGCCCGTTCAGTGTAGTATTGTCGTCTGGATCTAAGTTTTCTTGTGTGCAGGAATCTTAATTGCTGCTTCCTTTATGAATTGTTGAATTCCAAAAGTAGGGGAGTGATGCTACAGCTCACATGTAGATTCATCTCTCGTGGAAAAGAAAGGGAAGCATTCTTTAGCAGGGGTGAGACATGTTTCTGTTTCCTTATTTTTCATGTTATCTTGAATGAAGTAGAAAGCATTTGGATGGCTCTAGTGTCCTTTAGACACTATATAAATAATCTCTGCCCTTAGGACTTCGAGGAAAAAGGATTTGTTGATTTGTGATATTTGAGAAGTGGCTTTTCAATATAATAATTTCTGTTTTAAGAATGTGTAATACATGCATTGACTCTCCTAAATGACTGCGCATTACCTGTACTGAGAGCAACGAAACGACCATAATACTATCACAAGTGCACATCTACCTGCTGTTGTAGCTCTGTAGTCCCCAGAGGAAATAGCCTGCATAACCAAATGTAGCAAATAACCTCCTAGAAAGTAAGGCAAGGAAACTCCCAAGGTTCTTGCAGATGATCAATACATGAGAGATGCCAAGGGCTGGTAGGTGAACATTTCTCATAAAGTAACCATTCTATCTCTGATGAATCAGTCCTGACCCTCAAGAGATATCTACAAAGCACCTTCAAAAGATAAGCCTCATTATTAAAATTCATGAATCTTTTAAAAGGTAAAAATGATTGATTTGTTAGGGATACTGGATTTATAGTTGTTATAATTTTCTTAACCTCTCTTCTGATTTCTCCTGTATCCCCACCTCAGTAATAAGTCCATGCTTTTCAGGTTAGTTAGTCATGTTTTAACAGATCAAGCTGTGCCTCCTCTTCCTTTGTTAGTAAGACTTCCTTGTACCTCCTTCCAGAGGTACAAGCCTTTTCTTTCAGATGGCTTGATTATCACATTAGTTAAACTCAGAGCAGTTCTGCTTTGAAGATTGCTGCATCTATTTCAGACCTAAGAAGTGTTTGATATGCCTGAGGGTGTGTCTGTTCCTTCCCACGTGTAACAGTTGATCTAATAACAGGTATTCCATCCCAACATAAACTTTGCCTTACTTGTGCTATTGAGAAAACTCAAGAAAATTACTTAACCTTCTTTGTGTGTGTGAAATGCTGGCAATTGTGGCATTTGTTCTCCTGACAGGTCATAAAATTGTGCATTTGAAGTCCGTCTTAGAATATGTGTTTAGTCAGATCCAGTTAGCTCTACTACTGCTGAAAGTATTTGTGGTAGAGAGGGAGAACTGCTAAGCACTAACTATTAGAAGACATAATGAAAATCAAAATAAGCAAACAGTTTAAGCAGTCTTCCTAATGGAGGTGAAGTCCAGTTGCATCCCTTTGGACTTTGTGCCTCCAGAACAGGCACAAATGTGAAGCAGATCGCTGCTGTAGGTGCAGCAAATTCATTTGAATATTAAAACCCACGAACCAAAGCTATGTAAGGTGAAGAGTACATAACATAACTAGCTACCTGCTCAAATTTGATAGGGGCAGGACATGAGGATGACCATTCAGGGTGCCAGGACTGCTCTACTGTGGAGACAGATCCTTGACTAACGTGAAATATGCAGTGAGCTGAAGAAATTACTTCTGTTGAGGTGAGGCTTGCTGCTCTATCCATCGTCTGTCAGTTGTTATGTATTTTCCTGCTCTAGTACTTTCAGAGTATAGTTGTTTTAGATAGGCACAGAGTATTTTATCCTTGCATACTTTACTATTTCCTTAGGGAATGTTTAAATAGGGGCAATGGCTACTGACATCCCTAAGAGAAGCTTTAGTAAAAGTGAATGTCTTCCACATTATGAATCACATACCCACCAGGGCTGAGATTTAAGTAATGATGACCTGCAAACAATGTGTTCAATTGATTACTGCCCCATTGCTGCATGTTTTCATGTATTTCTAACATCCAAGTATCAGAACAGGAGGCAATCTGAGCATCGTGCTAAAATGTGTTGAGAGCCTGTAGAGAAGAATAAGATCAAGATGTGCCAAAAAAACCCTGAGTTCCCTATGAAAAGTTCTTTATTAAAATGAATTATTAAATCATTACTGGCTTCCAGGCAGCTATTCTAAGGGTAGCTTATAAATGGGGAAAAGGGAGGCCTGCTTTTTTCATGACTGTTCTCTTTTTTTCCTTTATATGGGCTGTGTGACCAAACAATGGCTCATTGAATTTCCATCCTCTTCAGATGCATCTTGGAGCCTTATTAATAACATCAATGATTAGAAGACATTAATTTTGTATGTGAACTTCAGGATCATTCTAGTAATGTTTTCTTCTGAATTTGTTTGGCTTCTCAGGAAAGATTTGGGTTGAGTTTGTTGCCCAAATAGACAAGCTATCACTTTTAGCAGTGCACTAGCTGTTCGGTAAATCGTGCAACTTCCCTGATCACCTTTGTTACTTTAGTGTTCTAAGTAACTTGCATCCAATGTTGTTAGTTATAATCAAAATTCATTTGATTAATCTTAAACGAGAACCTTAACATGTTTTAAACTTGTAACTGAATTAATTCAGTATACTATACTAAAAGTTTATTTTTACACAGAAGAGTATAGTGGGGTTTTTTTGCTTAGCATATGTATCAAGCAAAGTGACTTTTTTACCTTCTCTGTGGCTTTTCATGGCTGTGCTCTCCTTTTGCATTTTTAAAGTACCTCAAAATATATAAATCATCCCCCCCCCAATGTTACTGCATATTTATAGAAACTGCAACTTGACTTTAAAAGGTAAGAGTGGAGCAATTGACCACAAAATCATATTGAGCTGGAGTCTGTGATATAAAAAGCATGAACTGTTGAAGGATCAAGGAGTGGAGCATATTGTGCCATTTATGCCTTCCTAATAGCATCCTGATTTGTTGTTGAAGCAGCATTTACACATTTAGTGCAATTGAAAAGCAGTTGTTCTAAGAAGCAAACTCTGTCCTCCCATAAGAAATCTGACTAGTATAATTAGTGTAACTCCACTGATTGCTGTAATAAATTACATTGAGGAAGACTCATGCTCTGCTGTTGGCTTCATTTCTTGGTCTTTAAAGATGACTTGAGGCATGTGTGTATATGTTAAAAAATATGAAAGCAGAGAGAAGAAATCAAAATGAGTAATAGTTTGAGAGGTTTACACATGATGAGTTAGTCTAAAGATAAAGATTAGCAAGGCTGAAGAGTTGGAAGGCAGTGACTGAAGTATGTAAAAATGGAGAAGTCAGCTCTTTTCTGTTTCGTGTAACATTAGAAGAGGACAGTATTTGAGCTCTGAAAAGACAATATATTTGGTAACAGTGGAAAAGGCATGCCTTGCACAGCATGTTGCCTATTTTCTATTTTGGGGGTGTTATTTTAATGACTTTGGACTCTGACTGCCTTTTCATTTCCCAGAAGTTGTTCCTCTGTATCACAAACATGCTGCTATTCCTATTGTGCTTCATTACTGAGGGGAACAGTTCCCCATGAGTGCTTATTACACTCCTGGGTTTCAGTAGTCGTCTCAGGACTGATTACCTCTGGATCTACAGGTAACTGTGGATTCCCTCTACCTGCCAACTGGATCGAAGTGATTCGCCTTTATGTACAAACCTATAGTTAAATAACTGTCCAACATCCACAGTTTAACAGATTTTTCTGTGCCTGGACAGAAAAAGTGTAAAGTTTTCTCAGGTATTTATGTGCTTAGCAGATGTGTGATGATACTCAAATGCCTGCATGTCTTTTGACTCCCTTATTTTAATAGGTATATAGAATCATAGAGTCAGGGTTGAAAGGGGCCACAAGGATCATCTAGTTCCAATTCCCCTACCATGGGCAGGGACACTGTACCCTAGAGGAGCTGGCCAGAGCCCCATCCAGCATAGCCTTAAACACCTCCGGGGATGGGGCCTCAACCACCTCCTTGGGCAACCCATTCCAGGGTTTTACCACTCTCATGGTGAAGAACTTCCTCCTCGCATCCAGTCTGAACTGTTTGGGGTTTTTGTCCGGGTTTGGGTTTTTTATCGGTGGTTGGTTGGCTTGTTTTCGTTACTGGTTTTCTTGTTAGTTTTACACAAGTTATTTTCATAATAGGCAGCACTTGTTATTTGAGGTGCAGTAAAATAACTCCAAGCTGTTGGATAACAGACTGTGAGAGAGCTGAAATATAGTTGGTGATGAACAGTCAAAAGCTCTGGGATGGGAGTGCAAGGGAAGGATCTTGTTTCTTCATTTTATCTTTTTGAACTCCTTATCAGTTGTGGTGATCCATACACACCACGGATCTAACTTTTCCAGGCAGTGAATGAAAAGTTTGTTTTATTTTAGAAGTGCATACCTTAAAAGTTCCTTCCCAGTGCACTAGAAGGCTTTCAGACCTTGTTTTACCAGTAATTTCACATGATTTTGTTGCCTTAGACTTCAAATAAACCACAGTTTTAAATACATCTATATCACTCAGGTTTTTTGGCAATAGGGAAACCAGCTGAAATCACCAAACTGCTTTAACTTTGGAAACTCCTCACTGAGTGTATGCATAACAGTTGTTATCCATCCTGGTTTGTTACAGTGCCAGAACAAGTTCTTTTGAAATGCATGAGATGGAAACCCCATTCTCTCCGAGAGGAAGCACCTTTCACTTTGCAGGGTTGTCTCAGACCAGGGGGTATATTATCCTCTTAATGCACTTGCATAACTCCCATTAACATTGATGGAAATTACATGCACTCACTGTGAGGTGAATATACCCTTTTGTTGCAATGAGCAATCTATTGCGACAGCTTTTCCAGTGATGTTAAATCAAATTGAGATTGCCATACTGATGTCACTAGTACTAGTTTTAGTAGCTTTGTTACTATTGAGAAAAATTCACAGTACAGCTCTGTATGAAGTCATATGTTTCTTATAATGTAAAGTTCCATTGACAGTGCTCTAGGAAAAAACCCAAACCAACACTTCAAATAGGGAGCTTGTTCATTTTCTTCTCCAGTGTAAAATGTGGTGCTCTGTGTAGCAAACTTTGCATTTTCTTTTGGCTTGGTGACTACTGTTTGCAGTTTCTTTCAAGATGGCTTGTACAGGTGGTGTACTGCAGAGGGCAAACTGTTGGTCAGTGGTTAAGATGGAGGAATGCTGGGTTCCTGGTCGTGCTGCTAGAAGTCTGTTTGGCTCTGGGTGATTCAGCTGCTTTATCTGACGCTAATTTATATCTAAAATGTGCAGTGTCAGAATGTTGGAGCTCACAGGTGGGTTGTAAAAATTATTTGTGTGTGAATTGTTTTGTTGCAAGAAGAAAGTTGTTAATAGAAGGTCAAATGTTATCTGAGAAACAATTAACAATTTAATCAGAATACTAGTGAGATGTAGTTCCTGTTTTACATGTAGCTTTTGTGTCCTTGTAGGGAAGGGTTTGCTCATACTAGCGCAGTCAGACTGCTGCAGCCCCTGGCGTGGGCAGTCAGACTGACACAGTCCTTGGTGTGTGTCCTGTGCACCAGGCCATAGAGGAGCACACTTGGAACTTTAGTAGTAACCTACTGTATTTGGAAGAACAGAGTAATTCATTTTTTGCTAATGTAGGGGCAGCCTATGTGTAGCCACGAATGAAAGTGTTTGAGATTATGAGCTTTCTCCAACAAAACCTGGATTAGGTCATTTAAACCAATGCTTGTTTGAAAACAAAAATCCAAATAAATTATAGATGTAATAGAAGTATATTGTGTATATCATATATCTTGTTCTGCTTTTCAAAATATTTACTTCTAGAACTCTGTAGTTCTTCCTATCTGTTTCTTCTGCTCTAGCTTTTTTCCTTAAAACTAGAGATACTTCTTTTCTTGCGGCGTTTTCAGAAACCATCATATTTCCTTGTCATTTCTACAGCTGTGCAACTATGTGTTTTGACTTGAGCAGGGAAATTATCTCTTATTCTAATGTTTCTTGCTCCTCTTCCTTCCATTGATTATTGTTCTTGCAGAAAATTGCATCCTGTCCATTTTCAACCACATAAACCATTTTCACTGTACCATCATTTTATGATAAAAGTAGTCACTTAATTTTTTTCAGGTATATATTTGCTTTCAGGTATATAAATATTATAAAGATACAAATCCAAAACACCAACTTACAGACACACTGGAATTTGATCTGTGCCCCCCCCAATGGATTGTTGGATGCAGTGTCAAGAAGTTTTGTGGGAACCTCTGCTGCATCTGTGATGCCATTGGCATGGGAATGCTAGAAGAACATTTTATACTCGTCTAATTAACACTTCAGTGCATCAGTGCCTTTGAAAGATATATTATTTAAGAATCCATTGAAGTTATTAGATATTTAGATATTCATCTAAACACTGTTCACTTGCACGAGTAGAATATAACTGGTTCTAATACTGTAGCCACACCTGCTGTGGGCACAGTCCCTACGTTGGAGGGGTAATTAATTGTACAGGTGCAATAGGGCCTGTCCCCCACAGCTGAAGTCATCAGGCTCTCTTACCCCCTCCCCCAGGTGCCTTGGTGCACCCTACCCCACTCCCTCCCCCCCCACTCCCTTCCCCACCCTGCACCGCTGATGGGAGCTCAGCTGTGAAGGGTCTGCCTGAGCTCGGCAAACGCTGCCGCTGAGACACAAAAAAAAGCACAAACTATGGGGGACAATTGATTCTGTCCCACCCCTCCCTGGACGTCCCCTTTGCTCACAAAAGCGTTTTACACCCGGCGGCAGCTCAGCGTGGGCCCCTGGCTCTGGGAGGGGTCTGCCTCTTTGCCCTCCCCGGAGCGCGGAGCTGCAGCCCGCGGTGCCGCCGCTGGACTTTGAGCGACGCGCTGGTGGAGCAGGTTCCCTCCCTGCGCCCGCCGGGGCATTGCGTCAGTGCTGGGAGGAGGATCCTGGAGGTAAATGAACTTTTTAAACGGGAAAGGCAGAAGAAGGGAGAGGAGGAAGAAGAGGCGGGGGCAGCACCCGCCCGAGCGCTTCCTCTAAACGTTTGTTCGTGAAACGGGCTTCGGCCGCTGCCCGGCGCCGCTGCCGGGGATGCGCTTCCCCGCCCCACCGGGCGCCCAGCCCCGCAGGCGGGCAGTGAGAGCAGTGGCCGTGGTGCGGCTCGGCTCGTCTGGGCGCCGGCTCCGCGGGTGAGTGTGCGGTGGGATCGCTAGAAGCGCCGTTTGTTGCCGTCTCTCACACCCGTTTTGCTTAACCGGGGACGGCAGAGCTCGGAGCGGCGGTGCCCTCGTCGCCGGGGCTACCCGAGGCCGAGCCAGGCTGCCATAGCGGGGAGCCTGGGCGGAGGGTCTGATGCAGCAGGCAACGAGCAGGTCTGGCCGCGCTCCTGCTGCATAGGTGGCGGGAGGGGCTGGAAGTTGAGTGGGGCGTTAGGAGAAAGGGAGCTTGGGGCTGAGAGGACAGGCAGGGGCGAGCGGACAGTGAGAGGCTGGGGGCTGAGCCGGTGGAGGCTGGAGGAGAGGCGATGCGCTGCGGTCCTGTCGTCCTGCCCCGCTGCGCCCGGCCAGCCCGGTCTGGTGCTGCGGGAGCTCTCTCGAACGCCACCGCCCTTCGGCCCTCCTGGCCTTGAGGTGGCTGCCCGCCCGGGCATGGCGGGGTGGGCGCTTGGTGCCATCTCAGAGATGCTAACTCTGGGGCGGGAGATCGGATACGGCACTGGTTGGGGGTGCTGCAGGAGTCGTGTGCCGGCTACTCCTTCTTAGATGTGTCTCCGTGGCTGGGGAGAAGCAGCGGCAGGGTTGTGGCTGTGCTGAGAAGAGTTTCCAAAAAGGACTGATGCCAGAGCCTGTAGCTGTCTATTCGGTAGATCTCCCGTGCTGTCTGGGCAGTGTGTGTGTCTGCAGGTGGATATACGCAGCGGGAGGGAGTGGGGGGTTCTGCGTGCGGCTACAAAAAACTCTTTGCTTGGTAGAATGTATTTGTGCAGTGGTAGCTGTGTTAGCCTACTTTCATAAAGCACTTGCATTCGTTTCCTTATGGTATTTTCAGAAGTGAAAGTCTGTAGTTATTACTGTATTTACTACAAGCTAATAGAAACATCTTTCAAGTCCCAGACTGCTTATTTTCATTGTTTATAAACACGTGAGGAGAATAAGTATAATAAGGAAACACTTCTTCATCACTTGTTATTAGGTTATCATTGCATGTGCATTTGGGGGCATCCAAGGAGCTATTTTAACCCAAGGAATGACCAATTTTGTGTGCCACTGGGAAGCTCTAATAATAACCTCTAAGCAGCAAACAGAATAGTTTGGATTTGTAGAAAGTATGTTACTGAAGTCCTAGTGAGATAAGCAATGAATTTATAACTCAGTTTTATTTAAAATCAAGTTACAAAAGAGGGAAGAGATTCTGTAATATAAGTAAGCTTCCCTATGACAAATATTTTGCTTTGGTATAGAGTTCACCAGAAGGAAGGCAAGTCAGAAGACTTTATCTGAATAGTAATTCAGTGCTCTAATAAGTCTGGAAGCTCTGTTCCTGGCTATTTTTTTTCTGGATGAATTGTAGATACTTGGAAATGAAAATACTTTAGCCAGGGTTTCTGCAGGTATTTGGCACAACTTCAGTCCTCGGGAGGGACGTTTAGCATCAGAGGTTTGATTTTGTGCTTTCTCTTAAAATTTTGACTGACTGCTTGGAGAAGAAAAAAAAATCAGAAATAATAAAACCATAAGAATTATATTATAGCTGTTGATACCAGCTTTTGCCTAAGAACCTTGCCTGATTGCAAACAGGATTGTTCCAAACGCACAAATAAAAATGTCCTTGTATTTTGTTTGTAAGCAATGAACATTTCAGATGATGGGTGACAGCTTTCAGTGGAGGACTTGTCATAACCAAACCTGGATGTATGGGAGTGATTAAAGAGTTAACAGTAGTACCACTGAATTCATTTAACTGGTGAAGTGGTTTTAATTGGGTTTGTTGCTAGGGAATGGCTCCAGCATCGTGTATTTCAGTGAATTTAAATATTGGACAAATGGCACACCTAAGCCTGCTTAAATAACGCACCTGCTATTGGCTCCAGCTGCCCTTAGAGCAGGTGTGCATAGCTTCTTGCTAACTAGTAGTCCTTTACTGTGCAGTTCTGCTGTGTGCTTTGCAGACTGTTTGGTGGTGGCTGCTGGGTGAGTCGAAATTGCTACATCAACGCTGTTTGTAGGGTATGTAGTATGCTTTGTTTTGTTTTGTGGTTGTTTGAGGGTTTGGGGGTTTTTTTTAATAAGTTCATGTAAATGTGCCTGGAAACAGGTTTCTAGAAGCAGGCTCAGAGCAGGATTAGCTGATATGTTTCATACAAGAACTAATTTGTTATGTGTTTGTACCTTTTCTGCTACAGAAAGTCAGGTGCTGCTCTTGATTGTAATGGAATAAATTACTTGTTTGACTTTAGGGAAGTTGCCCTGTGTTATGCGTGGGACGGTTGCGCTAGGAATTGTGTTAACAAGGCTGGGAGAGCTGATGTGTGCAAGCTGCTGTCAGTTACAGTTGTGCACACAGTGCTTGCTGCATCTGTGCCAAGCAATACTGATCAATAGCATGTTAAAAATACCATCTGGGGGTAGATGACGCTGGTCATCCCTGTGCATTCTGCCTGTGCTGCTGTGGAAGTGACATTAATTACTGAGGGCAGTATTAAAAAGAAGTCTTTCCTTGGTGTACATGCTACTTGGGAACAGAACTTAGCTCCATTTTTTTATAAATAGAATGGATGTACTGAAGTCTGACTATCTCTTCAACATTTATAATGGGACTCTGTGTAACGTTCTGTGTTGCCACACAGGAGAATTAAGTTTGGCTCTATTCTCATTCCCCATACTAGCAGCAGTTAAGAACAAAAAGAGGCAGCTGGATCTAATTCAGGCTATGAAGGGAGTCAGGGACTTGTTAAGCTGAACCGTAAACCATAGAAAATAAGAGGACCAGGTTTTCTCTAAAGCAGACTGCTCAGAGGTTTCATAGGCTTAATAAAGTTCAGCTGAAGAACGTTTCATGAATTGCTGATAGCACTTTGCTAAATACAAACCAGGAGTGACCAGACCTGCCAAGTTCGTATGTGTAATCTGGGAGAAAATAAGAGGCATACCTAATTCTCATGGGAGCCACCACAGATTAAGCATCTTTAATATTGGAGGATGGCCTGCAGAGGCACATAAAGCAGAGGACCATCTGTAGCACTCAGATCAAAATGCATCATTGGAGAGGGTGCTGTATTCAAAGGGAAGGCAAATTAGGGCACTGCTGTGGAACTCTTGGCTTTGACTATGAGTTGCAGATTAAGCTTGTTGACAGAAACAGGGAAGGAAGTTTTAATAGAGATTTTATGTCATATTTTTACCTTGAAGATCACTGAGGGCTAGGGGTTAAAAAAACAAATCTATATTCGACCACTGCCAATCCAGGCAAGAGACTCTTCTGTTGCTATTCTGTGAACTATATAAGGCTGGCTTTTAGATTTTACTGCATATATGTGGTTAGTTGTGTCATGTCTGTCTTTTATGAATGCCTACTCTAAGAAATAGGTTATTTTCTAAAATTGCTTTAATTTTCTTACCTAGTTATTGGTATGAGTTTTTGCACATAATTACAGACTTTGAGTTGGTTCCCAGTAGTACTTACCCTGATAATAATGGGAACATAACACATCAGAATAGCTGAAAAATCTTCATGGAGGAGGGTGCTGAGAAAGAGATAACAGGTTTGGTAGAGGATGCCTGTTGTACTTGACATGAAATTCTCTCCCCCATTCGCAGTATCATCTCAAAGATAACTAATTAACTATAAATACACAAGTGTGGATGAAATAGCTGTGGAACAGCAGTTTGTGTACATCCCCAAGTGTGCTAAGTATTTTATAGAGAGATAAGCAGTTCTCTGAGCTGGGGACAGCTTCTATATTTAGATACAACTGAGTGCAAGAGGGGCAATAAAGAGTGAGGAAAAGACAGGCTTAGAGGAGGAGGCATTGAGGTCATGAGGTTATTTCCATGCATTTGTTTAAAAGAAGTGAGAAAAATGCAAGGAAGACTGATGTATGCACAGTGCTCTACAGTGGGTGTAGTTATGAGCAGCTACAACAAGGACAGCCTGCTAAAGGCTACAAGGAAAGTCAACAAATACTATTATTCCTAGAATCCAATGGCTAGTATAGAGCAGAAAGAAATCACTTTAGCTTTTAGTCCTTCAGAAAGATGTTTTCAATGAGAACATCTATATTGTCAGCCTGGGAGTTGTTTTGGTTTGGTTTTGTTAAACAGAAGTACATATGGAGTAATTTCTGAAGAGCAGAAGCCATCTCTGTATCTCCTCCCCCATAACACTGGTCCCCAGGAGTATGTGTCTGCTAAACTAACTTCTGGGGTTTTTCCTTCTCTTTTGAAACAGATCCAAGTTTGCCTCTCAAGCTGCATTTGACTGCTCTGGACAGTAGCAACACATTGTATCTGACATGATTCTTCCTGGTTGTGCTGTTGCAGATGGAATTCCGAGTACAAGGAATGAAAATTGATAGGACTTGTTGGTGTTCTTTCTGCTATAGCCTGGTGAATCTCTGAGCTGCAGCAAAGGTACTAAAGCTGTGTTTATAAACTTGGGAATCTGAACTTTCTTCTCTCCCTACCTACTGGAACAGGTGTTAGGATATCTCAAATACTTTTTTTTCTTTTTTGGGGGGGGGAGGTGGTTGTTTGGTTTCTTTGTTTTTGTTTGGTTTGGGTTTTTTGGTTAATTTCACCTGTTTGTAAAACATATTGCAGAGTCTGGGAAGGAAGACAACAGGGTTTTGATGAAATGAAAAATCTTAGTGTGCCATTTTGGAAAGCAGTCTTAATAAAAATTGCATCATACTATAGCTATGTATTTCTTGACTTACATGAAAATTAAATAGGCAATTTTAAACTAAGCATAGAAGCTGAGTGTAATTTTTTTTTCAGACCAGTGATGTTGCTGTTGCATGAGAACTGTCTTAATCAAAGATTTTTTTGAAGAACAGATGCCGACAGAGATGATAATATGGCTGTGAAATAATCTGCTGGAGAAAAAACTGTTTTCCCAAATGGCTTTAGGGACAGAATAGCCAAAGTATTTCCTTGAATAAAACACACTGTGCTAGGTTCTTTCTACTCAGGCATTTCTGCTCTTTACAAAAAGCAGATAGTCTCCCTTGTGTCATTTCTAATTGATTTTTTTGCTGCATTACAAGAGATTATTGGCACCAGTCCAGGAAAAGGCAGGCAGCAAGTAGGGAATTCATAAAAAACCATGACTCATTGATCACTGGATCTGATGAAATAATTAATACTTGATGTTTTCAATAGTTCTATTCTGTTACTTACTTAGACTTTTTTATACTAGAAGATCATTAAGCAAAAGTGTGATTTGAAAAGTTCTTCTGCACTCTTACTCATCTTTTGGAATCTCCTTAAAGGAATTGCTGAGAATTTTTTTTACCATCTCATTAACAGGAGCTGTGCTAGTTAGATGGTAAAAAAAATTCTCATCTTTTGGAATCTCCTTAAAGGAATTGCTGAGAATTTTTTTTACCATCTCATTAACAGGAGCTGTGCTAGTTAGATGCCTCCTCTCTTGTAAACAAGTCAATTTTGGGGCATTGTGTTGTCATAGGCAACACAAACCCATTCTTGTGTGTCCATTCCCAAGCATAGGCAGTAATAGGCCTTCAGTGTAGTCATGAATAATAACGAGATTAAAAAATAATCTTGGAAACCAAGAGAAATGCTGAAGGGATATCAACACTAAGATCAAAGCTGTAGCAGACTTCAAACAGTATCATACCTTAGTTCCAAGATCTGGGCAGCTCTGTAGTCTAATGAAATCTGTATAAATCAGTGTGTGACAAGTGTTCTGTCCGAGAATCCTATATGAATTTGCAACTGTGTTGTTAATTCAGTACATTTTGTCACAGTCCTGATTGAAAAATATGGATAGTCATGTTTGGTTTTTTTCTTGAACATCTGCATTTTTGATGCAGTAAACAAAAATGTCATCTCAGAACATCCCAGAACCCTAAGGAAGAAGATGGCTTTTTATGTGTATCAAAACTGGATCCTTGAACTTGCTGCCAAGGTTGAGTATAGAGTGAAACTTATTTGCCCACATTGGTAGTGCCTTGTGGACTGTGAAGTTTTGAGGGTTTTGCTTTTAGCTGTCATTGGGAAAACATTCAGTTGCTTTATTGTTGGTTGGTTGGATTGTTGTCTTAAAGAGTTAGATCATTTCAGGCATATTGCTTTTCACTTCTTTGGAGAGAACCTTGCTGTTCCTTGGCAGGAGGGAGGGCAGAGATGTCAAGGTACAAATGAATACTTCTTCCCTCTCCCTTTTAGGAGACCTGCAAACAAATAAAGAAACAGCAGCTATTAACCTACCGTGTTCAGAGAGAACATAACATCAGCACAATATGGCACATCATAGTATTGTCCTTGGATTATGCATGGTGACTGTTTTATCACTGTTGGATGGAAGTTCAGCTTTCCTGTTAAATCAGCGTCTGAAGGGAAGATTTCAAAGAGACCGTAGAAACATCCGCCCAAACATCATCCTTGTTCTTACTGATGATCAGGATGTAGAACTTGGTAAGAGCCCCACGTAAAGAGAATTGTAGCTAATGAGTATGGCACTGCTTTTCTTTGAAGCTAGATTCTTCATTCAATTTCTTTTTGTCTCTGGTGTGAAAAATAAGAAGAACAAGTAGCAAAAGTTCAAACCTGCCTTTATGTAGGAAGTGCTTTCTGTCAGGAGAGGAAAAATTAGTCTTCAGCTTAAAATATCAAACTTCTTTTTCTGTGGAACATTTCTGCCTATCTGCCTTCATCTAGGTACCTAAACTATGCTTCTGGCAACTGCAAGTGTAACCTGGGAAGCTACGTGCCAAAGCAGTAGACATAAATTCGTAACTGATTGTTGCACCATGTAATTACCCAGGTTGTTTTTTTTTTTGTGTTAATTGCAGACATTCATTACATGTACAATTTTAATTACTTAAATGTTACCTAATGTAGTCATGCTACTCTTGGTATTGTCCATTTAGATGTGTAGTTAATTACTGACCAAAATCACTTAGTATGAAAAGACTCTGTTGTGTTATTCAGTGCTGTGTTAATTGCTGAAGAAAGGAGACAAAGATTAAATGCACGCTTTGCCTAATGATTTGGAATAATGAATTAACTGATGGGAGTTTGAGTTTTGTTCTGTTACCTGAACAAGCTTATATTTACCAAATGTTGTCTGCAGTTAGAAGAAGTGATTGACACAAACTGGTTTATATTAATAATTTTGCATTAGGAATAGAAAGCTTGGATCGTCTGAAAGACAAGAGCTTGTTTATTTGTGGTCTGGTGGGGTTTTTCGACAGTTAACTGTATCAAATTTCTAGTATGAATGGGAAAAATTGGAAAGCAGACCTCACAGAAGAAACAAGACACAAAAGTTAATCAGTTTGTATTACTTACATGCTTACCCATCTGGTTGAGTACTTAATCACAGCAATGTGGCAGTATTCTTACAGATGCTTCCTTTTTGTCACTATCACTGTGTGTCTGCAGTGTTACAGCTGTCACCTTCTTCTCAAAGGTGGAGAAAAGGTCTGCTATGGCAGTAACCCCACCAAATACAAATGCAGTTTAACTTAATGGAATCAGAAGATTTTGTTGTCACTTTTTAAATGGTTATTCATATCAGAAATAAAGCAGTTTCAATAATGCATATCCAAAAGAACTTAAAGTACTTCATCTTGCAGGCTCAGAAGGTGGTCCTGAAAAATTTATCATCTTCTATTTTATGCTAGCCTGCTTGTTTCTGATGCAATTGTCTGAGTCCTTTGGGCAATATATTTCTCTTCTCTGATAATCTGATGCTTTCCAATTGTGAGCATAATGGGCATGTGTCCACACAAATTAGGATATATCGAAGGAAAATCCATTTGATGAAGCTGAGATTTGATATTCAGCATTTGGCACTAATGGCTTTGCAAGACCCAATATTTCTTTGAATTATTTTTTATTCTTGTCTGTTGTCTGCTGAGCTGTCCAAGTTAATCAGAATTGCCATTTGGGGGGGATTGTGATTAATGCATTTAAGAAAGATGAAAACAGGATGTGAATCACAAGTGAAAACGAAAGAAAACTTTGAAGCTATGAAGGTGTAGCAGAGCAAACTTTGCCTACCAAAGATTTCATCTGTTTCTTAGAAT
Source organism: Tricholaema leucomelas (assembly GCA_013400475.1). Classification (NCBI taxonomy): domain Eukaryota; kingdom Metazoa; phylum Chordata; class Aves; order Piciformes; family Lybiidae; genus Tricholaema lacrymosa; species Tricholaema leucomelas. The sequence continues at coordinate 231,958 of WAAF01003466.1, read as the reverse complement.
GTTCTCTGATGGCTGTAGTAGCTTTCAATGATTGTTCTTATGTGGCTGCTTTTGAGGACGCCACAATCTCACATGGTAAGAATAGCCTTACCTTTATTTAAGATTAGATCTAAGAATGCAGCAGTATCAGATGGAGTTTACCAGAAAGAGAATGCTATCCCTTTAGGAAAGAGGTACAATGTTTTTCACACTCCTTTTTTTTTTTTTTTTCCAATTTGCACTGCTGTTAACCATGAGTTTTACTTGGGAAACCAAACCTCAGCCTTGCATTGAAAAAGGGAAAAGGCTGATGAAATGGATACAGAATCTCCAGGTCAAAAGAGAACTTGTGTAAATTGTAATGGATACAGATGGGAGAAGACAAATGAGAAGACCAAGAACTACTGAAACATACACAGTTGACTATCTAATCAGAGGAGCTGTACTGACAAGCAGAGTATAAAGAGGAGGAATATACTGATGAGGAGAAAGAATTATTTAGAAACAAAGACCTTTTTTTTCCCATTTGAGTAATTTAAGACCAAGTTAGTATAATGGTGATGTCCCCTGTGTGATGGACTCAGCATCTCCAGTTTAATTAGGTTTGCCTACCATATTGCTGTGGTTTAACACACCAGCTTATTTTGTTAGCTGGAGAAAGATGAGATTGTTCAGAAGATATTTCACACACAATAGAAAAATCTGAGTGAGGTGATTTGTATGTTCCTACATGTTCCTCTGAAAAACTACAAGACTGGCATGGAAGATAATTTTTCTTGCTTATCATACATGGAGATTTAGGGCCTTAGAGCCTTGTTAAAATTCAATGTGAAGGGGGAAAAAACAAGGAAATGAAGATATGAAAAGGGTAGGGTATGTGATGAGGTTCAAAGAGGATAAAAATAAAAGACTTCAGGGGACATTTAATTAACATTCTGGGGTTCAGTTAACTTACCTGTGTATGGATGACACTTATTACTGTGTTTAAGTCACTCAGAACTTAAGGTCCTCAGCAGCTGGAGATCTGTAAAACTCATGTAAATTATGATTTCTGCCACAATTAATGAGAAAGTCAATATTATTTCCTAAACATCTGGTATTTTTTCTCTATTAATATTAGTGAAATTATCGGCCTAATCCCTGAAGTGAAGTGTAAAGCCACACTAGGGGAAGTTATGGATACCACTCAAATTTCAAGTGCAATTTCAACCTAGGCTCTGCTTCATCTTGCTCGGTGAGCAGCCTAAATGCATTAAAATGATTAAACTTTCAGATGTTTGCAGTAGTCCAATGGATGTATTTTAAAATAGGTTAATAATGTAACTTCTGAATAATTTTTACTTATTATCCATGGTTTTAGCCAGATAACAGAACATCTTCTAAATTAAATATTGACACTTCAAAGCGTCACTTTCTTTGGTCCATCTGCTAATGAAAGCCCAGATGGTTTTCCAACTCACAAGGTGATTTGGTGAGGTTCCAGTTGCTGATTAACACATAACTGATCTTCTGCCACAGAAAGATCAATTTCTTCTTTTTCTCACAATTCTGTGTTTGTATTGGAGGCAAGCTGAAGAAAGTAAGTTTTGGTTGGCTGGTTTAATGCTGTTTAAAATATTTAAAGCTGGCCTATTTAAGACTGTATAGAAGAGTATGCTGGATTTTTACCTTCCACTGATCTGTCACTCTGTATTAGTTCCCAAGCTGGGGAAGCAGATTAGATCGTATGTTTTTGTATTAAAGACTGTTGATATATAGGGCCTTGTCATTACAGCAGTTTTATTAAAGGAGGTTACTGTCCCCAAGGGGAGTCTTAACATGTACTGTTATTTATGCACAGATGCCTCTGTCATTTAAAGGCATTGTTAAATTGTATTTTAATATTGGGATGACAAAGCATTCTTTTGATCTGCCTGTTTATGCTTGGGCTAGCTCATACGACAACACAGAGGAAATGTCTGCAGTTTTCAGGCTCACCTAATGTATAATTGACTGATAGAATTGTTAGCTGTTGTGTTAGTGCCTTTGAGCACTAACCAATACTTACCCCACCACCACAGTTATGGAAACAAAAAAGCTTGCTTTTTTAGATACTTGCTTTTTGGACATGTGAAGTTGTAAAAGGCCAGTGCAGGAGCTTGCCTTGGTTCTTGTCACAAAGTGATGGGACAGATGTGCTCTGACCTGAGAAATGCACAGATTTTTCTGTTTGTTTTATTCTTTTTTTTGATACTCATTTCAACAAAATGATCTCAAGAAAACTAATACTACAGCAATTTTTAGGTTAAATGATCTACAGTAGCACTTAACCTTCCTTCATGGTGCCAAAGAGTCAGATTTCCTGTGTGGCTTATGACCATTTTCCCTTTAGGTTTTGACTCCTGACTGTATCAATCTGCCCTGTATTAAATCAACTTGCTATTGCAGTTTGATAATGAAATCTCCGCCTAAAGAGCTTAGAAGAAACCTAAACCCATTATTGACAGAAACAACATAGAGTCTGTGCCAGATGTTTGCAGGATGCATTGATTAAAGATGAACTATTAATCCAACTCAATCTTGGGGAGGTTAGCCCAAACGCTACTCTACAGGAGCCTGTCTCCCTACTGTCTATTGGCATTCCCTGCTCGTGAAAAGAGTGGAATCCAGGCTGATGATGGGTACCATTACAAGCTCTTTGGAAAATGAAAATTCTTCTCTAGGTCAAGTATAACTCACTCTGCAGGGAAACTAAATGTTTTTTTTCCTTCTGATCCTTGGTGTTTCAGTGTGTAGGAAGGACGCTGGTATGAATCCAGGTTTAGCTAGGTGGATGTCTATGGTTAAGATCCAATTTGTGTCCAAAGCCTTGTCTTGCATTGGAAACAGAACAACTATTTGACAGCAGTGTGACTTTCAGTAATTGTTGTGCAAAGTACTTCTACTCCTGTTGCCCCACTTCATCCAAGTCTCTGCCAGTTAAAATTTGCCTGTTTGTTTTGAAGTTGAGAGTTACAAGCTGTGTGATGCCATGTCTGTCATCTAGAAACCTGATTGTACCAAACCTAGCCTGAGAAAAGATGTTTTAGGTAATGCTGTTATCAAAATGTATCAAGTGGATAAACAGAAATCAACAGGATGATTATAGAAATTCTTATGAGACCTTTACTTTAGTTCAGTGAAAGTAAATCAATACCTACTAATACCTCACATTAGGGAAAAGAGCGTTCTCTCTAGAGAACACTTCTGGCAGACAGTGCTTGGGTAGGGAGTTGGATTAAACAATCTGCAAGCATCCCTTCTAAGACCAGTGGTTCTGTGATTCTGTAATTATAACCCTCAGCCTTTTGCAGAAAGCTGGCACAGAAGGCAGTGTGGCAGGTATCATCTGAAACCAAGGATTAAATAATGCTTCAGGAGTGTGCAAACTTTGGTCAGGGTTGCTGCACAAAGTGGATCTCGCCCTCAGGCCGCATTGTCAGCTTAATTCATGCTGGTTCTTGCCTTCAGCTACTGGAACAGTGCTAATGACTCCAGAAAGGCTGCACAGATGGTGCAGATAGTTATAGTGGTAAAACTTGAGCTTAGAGAAATTAAAAAAGCATTATGATCTATGTCAACAGGTTTAATTCAAATCTTAATTTAGGACTTCAGTATTTGGCCCTTCTTAAAACAATGGAAGGACTTCACGAGAAGAGGGAGAGCAATCTCTTTGGATTTGGCTTCGCTATGAGATTACAGTGTCCTTACTACCTGTGCTTAATTGTGGTCTCTGATGTGACACTGTTAGCTGTTAGCTCTCTTGACTGAAACAAGAATATAACTCTGACATGGTTTTGTCCTTCTAGGTTCTATGCAAGTGATGAATAAAACAAGACGAATCATGGAACACGGAGGGGCTCATTTCATCAATGCCTTTGTGACAACGCCCATGTGCTGCCCATCTCGTTCCTCTATTCTCACAGGGAAGTACGTCCACAACCACAACACTTACACTAACAATGAGAACTGTTCTTCTCCATCCTGGCAGGCTCAGCATGAAATCCGTACCTTTGCAGTGTACCTCAACAACACAGGCTACAGGACAGGTAAGATTCAGGCTGAAAGCTTCCTAAGACTTATCAGTACACATGCTAATGCATATAGTATTTTAATTTCTTCTTACAATGGATAGTAGCAGTGCAAATGTCAGAGCTTCAGTTTTGTGTACTTTCATTTAAGGAAATTAAAAACAGACACCAAAACAACACAACAAAAACCTCACCACACAAACAAAACTGAAAAAAAAAAATCATACAAAAATCAACAAACAGAACCCCCTAAACAACCCATATTTCAAAACCAAACAAAAAGCTTTCGGGAGCTGAGCAGGATAAAATAACATACATGCTTGACCTGAAGGCACAGCACCCATGGAATATGCCCTGCAATAACCTGAAGTGCACAAAAGAGACAAGAAAGGAGGTATGGAAAGGAATTAGTGATCTGAAGTTTTCATCAAACTGATACATTAATTTAACTAAGAATACAAGAGAAAGGACTACTGCTTCTGTGCTTTAGGGCAGGGCTGTCAGCTGGATTGGCTTTGCAGACAGTCCATTCTCAGTAAGATAAATAATATGAGATAATTCTGGATAAATAATGACTAAGGAATACTTGTCAAGATCAAATGTACTCCTGAGAAATAAATTATTGTTTCTGCCTGCAGTGCTCTATAGGAAATAATAACCTGTAAAAAAGCTTTCAGAAATTGTGGCACATGTTTCACACCTATTGCCTTCTTGCATTCTCCAGACATGAAATTTAGGTCCTTGCCTGTTAGGATTGTTTTGTCACTTCCCTTGCTGATGCCTTCTGTCATGATGAGAAAGAGGAATAAACCTGATTCAATTTGTGTTATTTATAGTGCACATAATACAGCGTTGTAGTATACTTAGTTATAATGCACTTTTTTCCTTTTGAGTTTAGTGTTTGGGTCTTCTAAAACCTAGTATAAATCTTGAATAATAACTGTAACAAGATGGTTATTTTCCTTCTAACTGTTCATAGGAGTTTTACATGTTATTGTGGCAAAGTCTTGGTCTTAAATGGGTAATTTCCTTGATTTGTTTTTTTCTGAAATAAAGACCTGAACTCACTTGGAAAGAAATAAATCAAGGGAAGTGCACAGACCTTATTAATCGGTCACTGTTTCCCTCCATTTATTGTTCCTGGCTTTCCAGTATCTGAAGGGAGCCTACAGGAAAGCTGGGGAGGGACTATTTACATGGTCTAGTAATGTTAGGACGAGGGGGAATGGGTTTAAGCTGGAAGAGGGGAGATTTAGACTGGATGTTAGGAGGAAGTTCTTTACAGTGAGGGTGGTAAGACACTGGAACGGGTTGCCCAAGGAGGTTGTGGATGCTTCCTCCCTGGAGGCGTTTAAAGCCAGGCTGGATGAGGCCTTGAGCAGCCTGCTCTAGTGGGAGGTGTCCCTGCCTATGGCAAGGGGTTGGAGCTGGATGATCCTTGAGGTCCCTTCCAACCTAAACCATTCTATGATAATACCAGTGACAGTATGAGTGCCACACCAAGGTTAATGTTTTATTCTTCATAGTTTATTTGTTTTGTGCTTACCTATGGTTGTCTGATGTACTAATTTTTATATTCAGTGATTGTATTTCAAGCATCTGCAGTTGCTACTAACTTGTTCTTTTCTTGCCAGTGTCCTGGTGTTCATGTCTTACACTTTTCACATTAACATATTGCTTCACACTAACTTCTTCAATTTGGGCTCAAGATCTTAGTGAACCATTTGCAGTCTGCCTCTCTTACCTTGCAAACTAAATTTACTGGAACACGCAGAAACGGTACTTTTACAAGTGCAAAGCAATCTTCAGATGTAGATGACACCCTCATTCATGGAGTTAAATGTGATATCCTTGTATACAAATTTAAATGGAAATTGCCATCACTGGAAGCTGGTGTTCACTTCTGATCTTCAGTTCAAGTCTTGAATCATGCACTAAAGATCGCAGCAGTAGGAAGGTGGTTGTAGGGGTTTGTGTTTTGGTATATTTTAACTTTTTTTTTTTTGAAGAAGAAGAAGAAGAGGGAGAAGAGAGAGGCCATGAGAAGGAAAGCCTTTTGAGGCTTTCTTTTATATTTAAGTTCACAACCTTGGCATAGGAAAGCTATTTGGGAAGAAGTTTGGGTTTTTTTTCTGTTAGGGACTGTTCTTTCTGCACTTCTGTGCTGGTAGCATTTCTGGTTTGAATCCATACAGCCTTGGGCTGCTGCTGACACCTTGGGAAAATGTTCTGGGTATTGAGGCAGGAAGCAGCAGTGTGGTACAGGTTTCTGTTGCACAAGTGGCAAGTTAAAAATATGAAAGCAGATGGAAAAGGTGTGACTTTCCTATAATTGTTCCTCAATTTCAGCCTTTGCTATCAGTTTTATTTTTCAGCTTAGACACTTCAAAAAGTTTTACCAACTTTGTTAGGCGTAAGACTTGGCAGAACAGCAATGAAAGTAAGAGGCTGAGCTCAAGAGAAGTTCATTCTTCAGCTTTAACAGTCAGGATTTTTGACCATCATGCATAGGACAATCTGTCACTTTGTGTGGATCAATTAAAATAAGCGTCATGGCAATGCAAAGGATGGGTTTTCCTTCTACAGTGGAAACTAGTGAGGCAGTAGGTCTAACAGGTATGTCTTCATCTGCATTAATCTGTCTCACAATCTAACAGATGCCAGTGTCATGAATAGAGACAGAAGTGCTGCGTTCTCACTACATAGCCACTACACACAGACAGGTTTCCAGTCTCAGTATATTAAGCAGTTGGTCTGATTTTGAAGAGCTTGTCACGTTTGTGCCCTATTACATATTGTGGGAAGTAAGGCAAGAAGGACAAACCAAGTCAATTGATGAATTAACCTTTAGAAAACTCAGTGCAAGCAACCTCTGAATCATCACTGACTTAAAATAGTGGGTTCTAGTGCTTCAGCTTGAAGCAGGAGGTGGTTAGAATGGAAGAGAAACAAAGAGAACCTGTAACAAAGTTTTCTGAATGTCAGGGAGTTTCCCTGCCAAAGGTTCTCATATAAACAGTTACAGGACAGAAACCCATTTTCTCTGAACGTGTACACACACACACACTTCTTTTCATGACACAGCTTTTAAAATGCACAGTGCATTGTTGCATGCTTGGGTCCTACAGAAACAAATAGCAAGATTTTTGCAGAATCTGAATTGAAACTTTGCCTTAGACATTACTTAATGAGAAAAGCTTCTCTTTTTTCTATTTGCTTGGCTGGCTGAATGGCTGTGTCTTAAAATCGGTGACTGATTCCAGAATATTTTGTCAGCCTTATCTGCAGTCAGGAAATGAAAAGACATGTTTATCTTATTAAATTCAACACAATTTGGGATGGTGGGCCAAATTCAGCCTGGCAGAAGGACGCATTTGCCTCAGTGAATCTTCTGAGAGAGTTCTGTTAATTTATGTTAGGGCTTAATGCGGCTCAGTATGCAGCAAATGCAGCACACATTTTGGCCGACTTATTTTCCTGGTTCCTGTTGAGGAGTGCCCTGTAGCACAGCTAACCCAAGTCACTTAAATGAACTTTGTAACAAAGGAAAAAGCTGCTATTCGCATGGTAATGTGTCAGCATCTCACTCTAGTGGTACATCCATGCTTGTATTATGCAAAGAATTAATAAATGTGATTTCTCACCAGTTTTGCATTTTGAATCTAGAGAAAAGTCATTGTGGGAGGTCTGTCTCTGCCATTATAAAAAATATCTTGGGAATAAAAGTTATAATTGTTCTTGGCACTTTCAAGGGGCTTTACAATAATTAACTAATGAATTCATTAACATTCAGTGGCAATCTTCCATTTTCTCCCATTAATATTAGACTAAGAAGATACAGTGGCTGACTGCATTCAAATAATTATTTTTCCACTTCACTAAGTCTTTGACATTTTAAAGTGATTTTAATATTAAATTGTGGGGGAAAAGGAGGAAAGGCTATTGGTATATGTTTATTGAAGGAGAAATGAACCTGTAGAGTGTGATCAGATTTTAGTATCTGGGAGAAACTCTTAGATTATCAGTTCCCTGCTGTAGAATTTGCTCTCCACAATAGTTGCTGATTGCTATTTTCTTACAACAAAAATACTTGCAAACTTAACTGAAGTTTATCTCTGTGTATAATCACTTGGTAGGGCATAATTGGTGACCTACACAGTCAAAGAGTAGGCAAAAATAGAGCCAGAGTAGTAAAGTACTTTCCACAAGGTCATAAGCAGGTGAAGAACATTGAGATGGAAGTTTTGGTTCATACTCCAGTGCCCTAGCCACTGTGTCATGCCGCACTTCTCTAACGTGTTACCTGCACATAAAGAAACCAGTGCTGCTCTGTGTGCAGGACAGATATCTTTTGAAGCTGATGAAGAATTCAAAGCCATTTATAAAAATAATATCCATGTGATTTAAGAGTCAGACTTAATTTTTAGATGTGATTTGCACAGTCAGGAACTGAAGTGTTATAATATTAATCTCCAAGACATCTAGGCGACTTTTCCAAACTGGGTATCATGCTTCTGAATTATTTATCTTGAAGGTAAATTAGTTCCCTTAGATCTTTGCTCTCTACATAGAAATATTATCTTAGCAAGGTCTGTCAGATTATATGTTGAGGTGGTTTGAGACCATTAGACTCAAAAATGGTGCAGAAGAAAGATTTGGCATGGTGGCTGTGTCAGGATAGCTGCTATTGTAAAAGGAAACCAAGGATCTGTGCTGGAAAGGATGTAAGAGGAGTCCTCATCTATAGCCTGAATCCACTAACCATCCATATTACTATTTATGGTGGGCTTGGACCATGGTGGTTAGTTGCTGAGCTGGAACATCCTGCAAATGTTCTCAGGAATGTCATTTTCAAAGAGAGGGTAGCTCTGGATTTTCTGCCTCCTGTTTTGAAGACTTTTTATCCCTTCCTAGGTCTAACTGTAGTTCTGTACGTTGGTTTCTAGTCAAATGTGCATGTGTCTTTTTCCCTCAGTGTCTGTGAATTGAGTTCTAAGCATTAGTAGTTTCACTTTAAACATACTCCCCTCCAGTATGATAACTTAATGAGAACACAGTTAGTAGAGCTTCATCTCCTGAGGATTATGCAGGAGTTTTAGATGTGAAACTTATCTGTGCAGCTACTGTTTCATCACCTGTCTTCTGCATGTAGGTTCATGTTTTTTAATGCACATTTTAACTGTCCTGAAGAGAGCTGTGTATGCAGTTCTGTGAATAATTCACTGAATAAAAGCCACAAGATACCCTGTAATCCAGTAAAACTTTCCCAGGAGTCTGAGATGAAAGCAGCCACAACTACCGAAATACACCAGTATCCGTGGCTCCCTTGTTTCACTTCATACTTTGTTTCCCTCTTAAGCTTTCTCACTTCTTCCCCTAAATCTGTCATCTTTTCAGTGTAAAATGTTTGAGATTCTGAGAAACATCATTCTTTTCTCCTACTGTAATGTACTCTTCTGTTAAGATGCCATTTCTAGTATTTAAAGTGTAATGGCTTTGTCACACGGATTTATTGTTTTAAGCAAGAGGTAATTCTTAGCTTGGTATTTCTTCAGAGGTAGGATTATCACTTCCCAGCATTCAAACCAGCTAAAAGTTGCATGAAGCATTTGCACACTATGAAAATATTCTTGCAATCTCTGTTAGCTTAGCTGTTTCAGGATGGCAATACTTACAAAGCAAAAGAATCCCGTGGCTTACTGTGCTTTTCCTTGTCCAGGGCCATTTGTGTTCAGTATTAGGAGGCTTATCAGCCAAGAATAAGAGGTTCCATCCTTCTCACTCCAATTTAAGATCTTTTGTTTTATCCAGATAACAATTTGAGTCCTATGGCATCTTCTGCCATTGTTTTTTCTTTGCTTTTCTACAATGCTGAGTTCTGAAATCTTTCAAAATAATTAGATTTAAGTTTAGTAATATAATTTACTGAATACAGCTTTCCTAAATCCCCGAGGCATAAGTGTTCTGTGAGTGTTCCGTGATTATATACATGCCCTGTATAGCAGTGGCACGCAATGTAGTGGGCACTGGACAAGCTTAGTGATACAGAAGTTCAAAGCCAGAAAAATAAGCTGTGTGCTGTGTTTTAATGAATGAACAGTGATGATTTCAAAGACTTGCCAATGCCTGCAATAAAAACTGTGCAGACAGATTCTAATTCTGGTTTCTGGAAGTTGAACTTGATTTCTTCTCTTTCAATTAACATCTTGTTGGAAGGAATTCACTGCTTATGTTGAACTAAGATTGGACTTTCCTCCTAATTGGATTCAGTAAGACTTTATATTTTTAATACTGCTTTTGGTGATGCTCTTCCAAGTTTATTGTTAGGAGGGGAAAAAAATTGGTTTGGACAGAGGAATTGAGTGTACCCTGAGCAAGTTTGCAGATGACACCAAGATGCATGGCACAGTTGACTTGCTAGAGGGCAGGGATGCCATCCAGAGGGACCTGGACAGGCTGGAGAGGTGGGCCCAGGCCAAACTCATGAAATTTAGCAAGGCCAAGTGTAAGGTCCTGCACCTGGATTGGCACAAATCCAGGCTGGGTGGTGAATGGCTGAGAGCAGCCCTGAGGAAAAGAACCTGGGGGTCTGGGTTGATGAAGAGCTCAACATAGCAGGGGGTTGGAACTGGGTGATTTTTGAGGTCCCTTCCAACCTAAACCATTCTATGATTCTTTGGTTCTAAAATACAACAAGTTTCTTCTTGCACAGCATATCTGAGTGGGTTCCTGGCACTCGGTAACTGGGTTTTCTTCAAATCCCATAGACAGAACGCTTGTAAATGAAATTCTGTTGGAGCTGGCTGAAAGAGCTTGGTACAGACTTTGGAGTTTTAGTAAAGATTCAATATTAAGCTAGATAAGCTTTTGCTTAGGCTGTTTGTTATTAAAAAAGGTCTGACAATCCACTCTTGGGGAGGTTTTTGCTTTTATGTATGGAGGAGGAAATGTTACATATGATGAAAGAGGATAAATTTAAAGGTTAAGGTTCTTCTGCAGCTGTGATGCATAAACGAGAGGATTGATAGCTATGGTAAATTTTTAATCAAATGCTTGTGGTGGTTTTGATGTTAGGAAACATTTTGTGGAGAAGCTGAATGGTCAGGGTTGACCATTGAGGACTGTGAGCAGACTGAGCCATCATGAGCTGTGCTTTGCACCAGCTAGCCAGCCAGCACCCCTGCTCTCTCTTGTGCTGCCCAGTATAGCAAAGGATGCTGTGCTGAGGCACTGTCATCTTGCTCTGAATTGTAATGGAGATTAGATGAAGATGGACGTTTCCAGATTTTGCTTTCCTCTCACTTTCAGAAGGTGTGTGAGAGAGGGCAGTTCAGAAGCTAGTTCAGAAGTTCTAGTTTTACTTAAATTTTTGGAAGCTGTGCTGTAGGTGTTAATGGAAGTGGGATTTTGCCCCAGTTCCATTGGGACTTAGCTCACCTGAGAAGGACAAGCAAACCTTGGCTTCATCAGCATTCTTCAGTTTGATTCCATGTTGACCATTTCAAAATATTTGGTTTGAGCCCTTTTGTTTCATTTGGCTTCATCCTTGTCCCTTCAGCCAATTCCCCTGATTCATTAAATAGATTTTGGCACTGATTCTTGGCCACAGCTGAGGAATGTGCAATGCAAATTGAGGAAGAGGAACAAAGGTGTCATAAAGATTACTGTAGATTGCCTTTGTCCTGCTAGACTAGTCCTCTGGCATAACAAGAAAGTTTGTGAGCTACTCAAACTGCAGCAGTTACCAGTCAGGGTACAACTTAGGTTTTGCAAGTGCTGTGTTTCATGAATTGCAATGCTAATTTTTATTCCGGTTCCAGAGAAGAGCTGTGCACATAAAGACTCTTGCCTTTAGTTTTGCTCTTTTTATTTCCCAGTGATGGTGAATGGAACATGGAATCTTTAAGAAAATTGTGTGGAATCAGTGCACTATAGGTTAGAGATAAACCAGGCCATCATGCGCAATAGAGTAAAACAAAGCGTGTGTACGCCTGTACTTCTCGGTGTAACTGGATAAGTATTTCAGTGAATTCATCATTTCAAAGACTGTTGCAGGCATACAAAAGAAATAGCAAAAAAGTACTTGGAGCCCAGTCTTCCACAGCATCCTGAAACTGGCAGAACGAAAGGTGTCTGGGAGCAAAACATGGTCTTAAGCCCTGCTTTTTCCGTTCACGAACACTGTAAGAGTTAGGAACTCACTGTGTGTTTCATGCAGGCCGTTAGATTTACTGCAGTTACAGAGGTGTTAATACCAGTGGTGTATCTTCCAGTCTTTGCAGCAGTGCCATATTTCAGTTGTCTCTAGAGGTGTCAGCTGGGTTTTATTCAAGTGACTTCAGCACTCAGGAGTTGCAGCTTTCTTTTGAATAATCTGGTCAGATATTTGGGTACCTAAGGAGAGCTGACCCATCTCAAGAAATCTTTCCCCTGCAGCTACATTTAAGACTAAAGGACAGGATTTTCGCTCAGAACCCCCATACTTCTGATGTAAATCCATTAATTTCACTGGGTTTATTCCACTCTGCGGTGTCAGTTTAAGAGTATATTTGGCCACCATGCAATTGCAAAGCTGACTTGACCTTTGGGCTTACTGCTTGTTAAATGCATACTTAGGTATGCTGAGAATGCTTTCTCATCTGCTTTCCTCTCATTGTCTTGTAGGGGACAAAAAGTACTGAAAGTACCTTTTGTTGGATGTACAGCAGAAATAAGATCAGAAATGCCCCCTCCTCTCCCAGTCAAAATCTAAGTGATTGCTTACATGTATCAACTTTGGGCCGAGGAAAACTGGTGTTGGATACAGAAGTGAAAGATTTTAGGCAGGTGAACAAATCCTTTTGAGTAACTAAGACTTGCAACTCAGAACCTAGGTTAATACCTACAAAGTTGGCTTTTGAAGTGTGTCAGAAAAACGGCGCTTTAAATACATCTTCAGAGTACTTAATGCACAACGTTCACCTTTAAATGTAGAGGGTTAATAGCTTACAACGTGAGTTTGACTTCACAGCCTTGGTGGTAAGTGCAGTTTAATGGGGTGCTAATAGGTGAATACAACTAAGTTGCATGAGGAATGTGGAAGAAAGACCCCCGGAGGGATATGTGGTATAAATATTGAACTTACTGTCTGGGGGTAACTAAAAGCTGAGTTTTACTTACTGTCAGCTTTCAAGATTTATTATGAGAACATGAATATTTACAGGGATACTCCTAAATTCTGCAACACTGGAATCTGAAGATGTGCCTTCTAAGTCACCTTGTCCATCATAGGCTAATTCAGGTTGCAAAGGACCTCAGGAGATGCCTTTTTCCACCACCTGTGCAAAGCCTGCCCCGGGCCATGTTGCTAAGGCTTTTATCCAGTCTAGTCTTGACAAACACCAAAGACTGGAACTGCACAGTGTTTCTGAGCAACTTCTGCCACTCAAACTTTTTGAAGAAGTTTTTCTTTATATCTAGGCTGAATCTCACTTGTTTCAGTCTATGTTGGTCCTTTCTTCTCTTCCCACCATGCACCACCGTGAGGAGCCTGACTTTGTCTTCTTAATGACTTCCTGGTGGGTGAGAGGTTATTAGATCCCCTGATGTTGCTCCATGGAGTGTATTTTTCTAGTGCATAGACTGACTTTGCTTTACATATAACAAGAGCTTTATCTTTTACTTCATCTATTTTTTTTTCACTTTATTCCTAACAGAATATAACACATCACTGCCAGGAAATTGTTACCTGTATCCTGCTCATACGTTCCTTGGTTGATTTCCTTCTTTCTTTCTTTAAAATGAATGTAAATGCTACTGTTGAACAGGCTGTTAGTGGAATGGATACCTGGTCTTAGCCGATAGTTGGAAACAAATGAGTCTAAATAGATAAGTAACTATAGTCACAACTGAAGCTGCCAAATCAAGGAAGCTGAACGAAACACTCTGTTAAAACCTACTCTGGCAGTTTTACACCAGTGAATCCCTGTTGACTTCTGCTGCATTTCTGTTTCTGGTTTGAGAACTGAAAAAAATATTTTAGGTCAAATTCCCAGCGTTGGGCAGCCTGTATGGAATAAAAAGGATGAATTGTTTTGTTGATGTGGCATGAATTACCCTAATTTTGAGTTTAATGCGAAGGTAGATGCATTTAGTGAAGTATTTTTAGTAGGTATTAATAGTTAATGATTTTTGAAAAAAGGCCAAAAAAATCAACCCCAAACTTCTGCAGAATTTGATAGATGATGTAGACAGATGCTAGAAGTTGCTTGGACATGGACAGTGAAGGTAAATGATGCCTTGATGTCTGCTCTTTGGATTGTATTTTTACACTGCATTTGACAATGTGTCAGATCAGCTTTGTGAGGAACGAGCTCTGGCCTCAGCATATCTGCATTTCTGGTACATTCAGAGCAGACCTTTGTCTTAATTGATAGCACAGGGAAGTTTCGTGTGCAGTTGTTTTTTTCCTTACAGGAAGAGTTTAAAAAACCCACAAAACTTCTTGTAAAAATTCCACTCTACACCAAAGAATTTTCCAGGTGCTTATCATTGAAGGGCGAGACTCTGAGAAAGGAGCCATAGAAGGTTATGAACCCCTGCGGAAGTGGTAACTGTGTACAAAGGCCTCAGCTTTTCCATATCCTGTTTTATGTAGTCTTAGGAAAAATGACACTATATGACACTTAAAGCAAAGGAAAATCATATTCTTAATGCACGTATTAAAAGCAGTCACTTGCATGGATTTTAATGATCACTTTTTAAGCTGGCTGGAGGACCGTGGCTGAGCATATCAAACAGCAGCTCTGCAAATGTTTATTAATGAAATCTTGGAGTGGTTTGAAATTGGATGTACCAAAGGCAAGTGTACTGCAGTGAGCAAGCTGTTTCTGGTGGTGAACTAATCTGATGAGGGGGAAAAAATTGTGTTAGCATCTTTACAATCCAAATCAAAATCTTTCATCGGCATCAAGAGTGCTTTAATGCAGCCCAGTATTTTGTACTGCAGAGGAATGATGCTTAATGATTCTTGAATAACAAACCTCCAAATAGCTGAGAATGAAGAGGGAAAGAAAAAGATGTGAAGTGGAAGATTTGACACAGCAGAGAAAATTATGTGAAGCATTTTGACATCCATTAAAGATTATAAAGACATCCTGAATGTACAATGGAGGTATGCAAGAGGTGCGGGAAGGAACTTCCGCCAGGCTTTCCTTCAACGCCGCTGCAGAATAACAATGAAGGGATTCTTTACAGAATGTCTCTTTCCTGAGTTCTTCAGCTGGCTCAGCCAAAGGTTTTAGGAACAGGTTGGTTCCTGAGCAGAAATGCCAGATACATCTTTGTTTGGCTGTAATATGTTGAATGCAAGACAAAGACCTCTGTTCTGCCTTGTGCATACCTACTGCTGCAGGCGGTGGTCAGTGCTTGTGCCAGTCACTGTGGCAGTGCTTGCTTATGTCATCAGAACACAGCAAAATTGAAATCTTAGCTCTAATCACAAAAAGTCAGGTACTGAATTGTGATGTAGTCTGCAGGCTCAAGAGCAGAATTTTGCCTTCAAGCTTTAAAATAACTGGCTAGACCAATAGAGCTTCCTGGTGCAATTTGTGCAGTAGTTGCATAGAGATGATATAATATATAAACTAATGCTGAAAAAGATATTCCTTTATTTTTTTTTCCAGAATAGTGTGAAAGCAGCATTGGGTACATCGTGTGCTTTAGAGAAATTGTGCTCTTCTCACAGAAATCTAATGCTTTTAATTTTCCTTAACCATACTCTGGAAAATAATTTGTCTGTACACTTGTGGCTTTCAGAACGAGGCTAGCATGTAGCTCTTCTGGGAGGAGAGCTCAAATGCCTGCTCTGTGCTCCATAAGAATCCTTGTATTCATTCTGCTCTTGTTCTGCCAAACAGGCAGCTGCTTTACTCCTATGCACCACGTTTGAAACATCATCGTATTTATGGTCCTCATTTGTCATAATTTCTCCCAGGCCAGCCTTCACATTAGTGACTTCACTGCTTCTGCCAGTTCCTTAGGTGGAGATGGCTTAAGTGGGTGTAACCAGAATGAAAAATGTAGCTAAATTGGGTGATTCAGAAGAGGATGAGGTAATGTGGGGACTGGCACTGCTTTAAGCATTCTCAGATTAGTTCATCTGACTCTGAATTTATCAGGCAGTAAAGAAAATATAACTGTAGTTGTGGTACAGTTTCTCCCTCATAGGTAGTCAGGTTATAAATCGAAAGATCTGTGTTATGGAACTCCAGAATAAACACAGGCAAACGTGGAACTTTTATCTTAAATCAGAATGAAGAAAGAGCTCGTCTCAAAAGAGACAGAAAGGAAAGAATATAGTTAAAGATGGTGTGTTTGAAGTGTTCCTGTTACACATTCTTACTATGCTTCTGCTTTCTCTGCCCCTAGCTTTCTTTGGAAAGTACCTTAATGAATACAATGGCTCCTATGTGCCTCCTGGTTGGAAAGAATGGGTTGGATTGCTTAAAAACTCTCGATTTTACAACTACACACTCTGTAGAAATGGAGTGAAGGAGAAACATGGATATGACTACTCCAGGGTAAGTCTGACTTCTATTTTTTTAAACCTTTGGGCATGCCTATGAGCAAGCTGATCATCATGGTTTCTGTCCAACTAAGGAATTCTTTTTATACTTGAAAGTTGCCATGTGTAACATTAGCTACAACCCAATAGGCATCGTGTTTGGGCTTCTCCTTATCTGCCGTTCTGGGCGGGTCATGTTACTGAAAACATTGTTAGCATTAGTGAAAACAAGCAGAATGTCCTGAGACTCTATTGTGTATTATGAGCTGAAGATATGAAAATGGATTTAAATGCTGCATGATAACTTTTTCTGTGCTTTGTACTTTAATTATTGTGTGCTGAATCTGATTGTCATCTATTCCTCTGGTATTAGGCTGACTCCAGTGGAGTTACACAAGCGTAAAAGAGATAAGAATCCAGTTCCCTCCAGCTAGACCTATCTTTTATGTTAGTGTAAGGAACTTGTTTCACAGCCATAATATGATGGAGTTCATAATATCTTGGTATATCTTATGGCAATTCTGAATGAGTGGAAATCTAACTGTTAAGTTTGTATCTCCGTGCATTGTTACAGGCACATCCTTGCAAGGATGTTTCATCCTGGCCAAAGTAACTAAAGCTTGATAAGCATCATCAAATACGATGTCTTTCCATTTTTCTTTTATTACCCCCTGCTCCTAGCACATGTTACAACTCAGAAGTTACCTGCTTGCAGTCAGGATTTTTGTTTCAGCCAAAAGCATTACCCTTCCAAAGGATCCAGCTTTTGTGAATTCCTAAAATATTGGAAGTTGCCTCTGAAGTGTGATGATAAACAAAACACATCCATCAACCGCTGTCGTTTTTCAGTAGTGTGTTTCTTAGGAAATTTACTCACTCTGGATTAATCATCATTTGTAAGCTGTATTTGCTCAACAGGAATTTGATTCCTTTTACTGAGCACAAATCCTGCCTCCCTATTTGTGTTTCATTAGCAACGTGTTCATAGTAATTTCTCCTTTATAAGATTGATGTCTGTATAATTTCCCCCTTCCCCTCCCTTATTTGCCATTTTTAATTGCATGCACTTTGTGTTGAAAAATAAAATATAACAGGCTTCTAAGGTTTTCTTCCATCAGCTGCTAAGGGGAAGGGGCAACTGATGTACAAAATTACACCTTCTACTTCCCTTCTGATCTGTGAAGAACAAGAGAGCTAATCTGTACAGCCATGTACCAAAACTGTTATGACAGAAATATGTGTTACATAGAATGATGTCAGGGAAGTGATATCACAGCACACCATTGCACCAAGAAGCCAGGAGGGAACTTTATGTTCCGATATCCTCAGCTTTGGTTTATGTATGTCATACCTGAAAATGTTTAATTTTTTCGTATGGTTTAGATTTTTTTTAACCAAGTTTGGTCATTTAAAAAAAAAAAAAAGTCTGATGAAATTATAACTATTTTTATATTTTGGTGTTCTTCCATAATACAAGATTTGCTGTGATAAACAGGTGATAGGGTGCAGAGCATCAACTAGTGTTGATGTTAACACTGGATTTCAACTGAACAGACAGAAACCAAAATACAAGACCACTTCTTTCTTCCCTGCAGTTTTTGTTGCTGGAAACTTAATTTTCCAGCAGTGAACAATATCATCAGGTGATATTCTCTGTCCTACCTAGCTGACATAGTTGATGTTAACTATGTACCAATGGAACATTAGCAAACACCTTTACTGATTCTGTCTTCCATAGCAGCCGCTAAGTGCTTATCCCTTGAAAATCAAATTGTTGTCAATTCCTTCAGATTTTCCAGCAGGATATATTCTACTTTGATTTTTCTTCATCAGTTTATGTCAACTTCTTAAGATGAGTTTTTAGCTTTGTGAGCATTCACTCTCTCTACTACAGCCTCTACGATGTAGAGCTTCCGAAAAAGAAAAAATCAAGGAAATGTTTCGGTGTAGGATAAACACTGGGTTTGCAATGCTGAATTTGAATGATTTGCACTCTAACTGGGTGAAAGCTTATCTCTTCAAGCCTCTTGTAATGGCTAAATCAAAGATGAGTTACATACTTAAGAAACGACTAACCAGCTTAGAGAGCAGACACACTTTAGATAGATGTAAGTGTGTTTTTGAGAGCACTCCACTGTTCCCTCTCAGTATGGTCTCAGGCGTTGGATGTGTGATCAAAAGTCATTTTGGCTTTGCTCTGGCCTATTGTATATTCTCCCTTTCCCTTTACATGCTTATGAATCGAAGTCCTGCAGTTAACTTCCATGGAATTACATCTACTTACAGCTGCTGTCATGAATGAAAATAGCATACCAACAACAGCTCCATAAAAGACTTGCCACATGTTGGACCATGTGTAAAAAAAGCTGGAGACCTTGCCAGCCATGTTCTGAGAAACACAGGAAATAACTCAGAGAGTCAGTGCAGTCGCTGAAAAAGGCTGCCTTTGAATGATAAGCCGACTTCTCAGGGCAAAGATGTTGTCTGTTGGAAAGAGGAGCAAGTGTCTGAGCCACAGACACCAAGCTGTGCTTAAAAGCAAGTGCATCACAATATCTTCAATTGACCAGAGGCAGACATTGTGTCCAATTTTGCATTCAGCTGCAACATCACAGTTATTATGTTGTTTTTTAAAGGTGAAGTTTCATATCCTGCTCGTATTTGAACGTCTCGTGTGGTGCAGCCTAAGAGTGAACGCGGCTTGTCATTAAAAACAGTGTCTTCAATCCATATAGCTCCAGCAGGTGTCAGAAGAATGATAATGATACTTCTTAGAAAGATGGTCCATATTTTCCAAAGGAAGTTTTCTGTGTTCTCAGCAGTCTTATTTGGATTGTCACTGTGTCTGTGATAGCAAATGGGGTTTTTGATCCAATTAGCCCAGCGTCTTCAGAAGAAGGTTAGGAAAAGTGAACTTCAAGCCATGGGGATTTTCAAAGCACTTCTATGCTGTAAGGTCAGACAACAGACCCTGAAGATACCAACAACCAAAGCAAAGCAATTGACTTGTAATTTTAATATGTTGGGGTTTTTTTAATTAATACTTGGTCATTGTACTTAGTATTGTGATCTTCATCGTGTAATTACACACTCTGGGAAGAAAGAGTCCTACTTGACCTCCTTTAATAACACTCAGTTCTGAGATGGAGCTGTTGCTTTTCATATTTCTAGGCAGTGAATCAAGAATGAGTTGGGTTTAGTTTTTGAAGTTTCAACGTCTGTAACTTGTTCCCTGCTTCTCCCATTCTGAGTGAAGTAGCTTCTTTTTTGTGTTTCTATACCTCAGACCTTCCCATCTCACCCCCCAGCTTGAAATTATTTTTCAAGTATCTCATTATGCTGTTCCTTCTAATTGCAGGATTATCTGACTGATCTGATCACCAATGACAGTATTACGTTCTTCAGAATCTCAAAGAAGATGTATCCTCACAGGCCTGTGCTGATGGTCATAAGCCATGCAGCTCCTCACGGCCCTGAAGATTCAGCTCCTCAGTACTCACATCTTTTTCCTAACGCCTCACAACACATGTAAGTTAAAACAAACCCCTTCCACTACCAGATTTGGGACTATAGAAGTCCTGGGTAGCTCTAGAGCAATGAGGTGTTTGGTTTATAGTACTCTTACCATAACTTCGTCACAAATACATAATAACATAATAATAGAGAGTATATCATAATATATAAATAATAATATATCATAATATATAAAATATATAAATATAATATATACATAATAATATGTCATAATATATAAATAATAATAACATAATCATAGAGAGTAGATCACCTTTGGAAAAGAGGGGAGGTTTCCCAGGAAAAGTTCAGGGATGTTGCTAGGTCTTGTAGAAGAAAAATTAGGGAGGCAAAAGCCCATTTAGAATTTAGGCTGGCTACAGCTGTCAAGGACAATAAAAAATGTTTCTACAAATATATCAATGGCAAGAGAAGGGTCAAGGACAACCTCCAGTCCTTATTAGATAGAGAGGGGAACATAGTGACAAAGGATT